>CM068956.1:51782980-51802479 GCA_035128595.1 Eptatretus atami | reverse complement strand
CTCTGCCAGTCTGTTGCTTCGTTGTCCCCAATGGCTGCTGCTTGACCTTGTTCTTATGAATCGCCGTCTTTGAAATTTTAAGGATGGAAGCAACGTGACGCTTACTGTATCCCTCTGCCAGTAAAGCCAGAATTGAACCTTCTTTCCTATCAACAAACTTTTCTTTTCAACTTTTTCGGCATGGTCAATAGTTTTTTTTTGATTCCAATTACTTTTGAGGTACTACTAGCACTGTTTTTTGCCATCCAGCTGGTCCTATTGCAAGAGGATAGTGAAGACCACAGCAGTGTTTTTATACTTTTCCTTGTTTAAATAAGATTCGGTCAGGTGATCACTAATCAGTACCTCACTAAGTAGAATGAGTGTGCCTGTGTTGGATTCAACAGACACTGGAATGGAATGGCTGCATTACATGTGGAGATGCTGATTAAAAAATTTGGAGTGGTCTCTTATTTTTTTCCAGAGCTGTATATGTAGTAATATATATACATACATCTCCAAATACATGCCATTTTCTTCATATAACTTCTTCAATGCCCTTCATAATTGTGAAATATAAAAGGCTGATGAAGGACATAATGAACAGGTAAGGAATAATCACAAAAGGTTCACAAAAGTAGGAATGTATTGATAAAGGTACAGAGAGAATAATAGTGAGCCAGTGAAGGACCAGATGTTGTCAGACACATACAGTCAATGCATTAATGGGTGAAAATGGGGACAAAGGAATGATGCTGAGCATAAAACGTGCAATTACATGGAGCCATGTTTAGCATATGATGGAATACCAAGAGCAGTTGTTGAATGGGTTCTCAGAAGCCAATTTGTGTATAAATGGTAGTTGTCATGGTAATGTGTAAAAAAAATCAGGAACTATGGTAAAGACCAAATTGGGATGTGCTGGTTGTTTGAAGTTACACCGTGATCCATTTTAAGTCCTCCACTGTTTGTAAATGGATGGAAGAATTGATGAAGAATCAAACGTTGGAATTCCCATACAAGTTGTTGTATATTGATAACCTAGTAGTGAATGTTGATAACCTCGTATTGAATGCTGAAAATGAAAGTGAAGCAAAAGAGTTGTTTAAAAAATGGAAAAGTGTAATAGAGAATAAGTTTACACTCATCAACATTAATAAAATGAAGATTGTGGGAGAGGCAAAGGAGAAAGGAAAGAAATTTGACAATGGCCTTGTTCAAGATGTGAAAAGTCTACTTGGATGGAATTAAATTCAATATTGGCAGTGTTATAGATGGTGTCACAAGAGGTACAGTGGGTAATAGGTGGAGTTTTCATTCGTAAAATATATTGCTTTTTTACAATATAGTAATAGTAATACTTGAAACAATAGAAAAATATATCATATTACACAGAAGGAGCACACAAGCAAGAATAATTGCAGCCACAATGGCAGTAGCAGTAACAACAACTACTACACATGTTTTATTAAAGATCTTTCTTCGTGTGTTTTACTTAATTTACATCCTCACTGAGACTCACAGATAGACATGCAATATGTTTGTGAAGTACAACATGCTGTCTTTTGATTAAATCCATCAACAAAGTGGTGGGTAGGCACGGCTAGTCTCTCCAGAAGCAGCAGAGGTGTTAAATATATATATATATATATATATATATATATATATATATATATATATATATATATATATTCAAAGCTTCTGGATCCTAAGCTAGTTTTCAGATAACTCACATGTTTTAATGGATTGGTGAGTCTCAGATGGCTCACTAATGAATTTCATCGGAAAGCGTAATTTGTTGGTCTGCTCTATATATATGATATCATTGTACAACTTAGGTTGGGTCCTAAAATTCTTCCAATAAAACAATGGTTGCTAGAGCCACCTGACTAAGTTTAAAGTGCAGAACAGGATACCTCACTGTATAGGTTTGATACCATCAACCTGCAAAGACCTATTAACTGGGAATTCATGTGTCGACTCCATTGGAAACCATTTTGAAACTTTCATTCTAACTCTTATTGTTTTGCCTTATAGGAAGCTGAAAAAGTTGTGTCGAAGCATTAAAGCATCTGATAAGAGGAGTGGAAGGGCAGCTACATCGGTGGCCCAGGGCAATAAGGGTCGGCAGATGTTCTGGGAGAGAGACCATGAGCTGGAACCATTTGCTGGCCTTACACCAGAGTACATGGAAATGAGTAAGTTGGTTGCAGAACTTTATTGTAATTGACATTTTTGCTTTCTGCTGATGCTTTTGCTGAAATGCAAGATTTTTATCATCTAATATATATCTCATTCTAACCACTGGCTCACTGACTCACTGACTCACTGACTGATATTAAAATTTTGTACCTTTCGGGTGAGGTAGAAAGCTGAAATTTTGCGTGCTGAGACATCAAAACCAATATACCGGGAAAAATCACGCAACTGTTGGAAAGTATCTGTAAATGAAAATATAATTAAATGAAAATAAATGGAAAAAATGCAAGTGAGCGACCCGAGACAATGGAGAAGCAGGGTAATTTTGTGTGCCGATGGACATCAAAGCCAATAGACCAGGGAAAAAAATTACAGAACCATTGGAAAGCATCCGAAAATGAAAATATAAATAAATGGGGAAAAAAATGAAAATAAAAAAATGAAAAATCAAATACAGGTGAGCGACCCGAGACAATGGGGAAGCACAGTTCGTTATTGCTTTCAATGTGTAAGCATACTTATCATTTCAAATTGTTCATCCATTATTGATCCGTTCATGAAAAGGTTCAGTTTGTAACTCATTATCTGTCATCCGTTTTATGACCTTCGCCGAAGGAGAGCGTATTGCATTTGGGTCTGTCTGTTTGTTTGTTTGTTTGTTTGTCCGCACAGAACTTTTGTGTTTTTATCTGCAACCGCTTGTCGGATTGAGACGAAATTTTCACCATTGGTGCGACTACTCATGTAGAATGTTATAATGATAATTACGACATCATAAGTCACGTGGTGTGGCAGCCATATTGGAAAAAAAAAACAGAAAAACTTTGGACCTCTGTATCTTTGAAACCGCACCAAGGAAAAAATTAAGCTTGGCACATAGCAACTACTCCTCTTTGGGAATGAGTGTGTGATTTTTTATGACATCACAGGTGCTTTCATTATGACGTCATAATTGCTTATGTAGAACGCTACATCCGATCAGTATAAAAAATTTTGAGGTGCTTCAGGATAAAATGGTCCACAATTTTTTTTATGACATTATCATTACGTGATTTGGTAGCATATTGCTTTTTTTTTAAAACCTTCAAAAATCTTCTTCTCCGAATGGCTGAACAGATGAAGGGAAACTTTACACTATGACGCCTATCGTTGATGAACAATGACATCATAGGCCACGGTTGGCAGCCATATTGGATTTAAGAAATATATTAAATAATGTTTTCTCTGGACCATTGGTACAAATCGCGTGAAACTTCACAATTATGATCTAGTAGTGATACGGAATATAAGTTTTAAATTTCAACTTGATCAGACACATGTTATGGCAGCCAGAATTATTTAATATTTTGATCCGGGGTTTTATTGTTATTTTTTTTGAATAAGGCTCACTTGGCTGTGCCTGGATGGGTTTGAGGGTAGAGGAACAGCAGCTGAAATGTCAATCCTATCCAGGTTCCTCCTGATGACTTCATCTTTTCTTTTTGCTTCTTTGGGTTCCTTCTGATTACTCCAATGCAGGACTTCACCCATTTGGTCTTCCATTTTATTTGAATTGAATTTATTTTAATCCCATTCGAATTGCAAATGAATAATAATAAACGTCATTGGCCAGGGTCAGGTGTCCGATCAAAGCGGGGTTGTATCAAAGCTATACGTCTTGGTGTCTAGTCATCACTCCCAGCAGTCACAAAGTGGCAGTTCTAATTATGTCTCTTATTAATTATGTAATACACCAGTACACAAACACCACACAAAATACACCACACAAAAGAAGTCCTGGTGAGGGTCGGCAATCTCTGATTGCTCTTTTTCTTGTTTCCTTTGTGAGATTACTAAGCAGCTTACCACCTCAACCAAAGCTGTGCCCTCGTTTTGTGACAATCGTAGCCAATGAAGAGAGGGATATATTTGGTGCAATGCCATGTATTAACATTGATGTTTTTTTTTATTGTGATTTTTTTGTTGTTGCAGTCATCCAGTTTGGCTTTGTGACATTGTTTGTAGCATCCTTTCCACTGGCTCCGATATTCGCTCTCCTGAACAATATCATAGAAATTCGACTTGATGGCAAGAAGTTTGTGTCAGAGTTGCGCAGGCCAACAGCGATGCAATCCAAAGATATTGGTGAGATTACACAAATATAATTCCGAGGTTCATATCTAATCAAAGCACAAAGTATATTTAATCAATGGAATAGTCATCTTGCTGGAAGCCTTGTAATGGCTTTAAAAAAACATATAATGTCTTTAAAAAACATATAATGTCTTTAATCCCCAAAGCATCGTAATCATATATTTCCTCTTATCACGCAGCAACTTAACTTGTATTAGTATAGTCACGTTTGTGGGATATGGGGTTGTAATTGGTCATAGGGCCTGAACCACTATTCATAGTCACGTAGTCTTAGGGTTCAGTTTTGAGCCACGTGGTTGGGTTAAGTTGTCTTTTGTGTGGCTTGCCAGGTGGACGAGCCTTGTCCATCTTAGACTGGATAGGGTAAGACGTTTCGTACATCCGCCCCTCTTCTATGAACTGGTCAAGGCCGGGCAAGTGGAAAAGGTGGTATGCATGTCTCCCTCCCACCGACCGAAGATAACTCCTCTCAGTTGTCTGTCAGTGAGTGGGAGATGGGTCTTAGACCAGAAAGGTTCATGATTGGAGAAAGCCTTTGGCCGTTCATGATTGGGGAAACCTTGACCCTTGGGGTGGAGAGACGGCCGGTGATTGGTTTAGCCCTTGAGGGGGGGGGGGAGAGACTGGCTTTGTTCTGGAGGGGTGGGGGCAGTGATTGGTCAAATGAAATCAGTATGGTGGGGAGAGGGTAGCTGCAGAAAGCTTGTCCATGCCCCTCACTCCCTCCTTTTCTTGAGCCAATTCTTGCCTGCTCTTTCTCTTGGGCTCTCTTGCCTGCTCTTCCTTCACACACCTACTCTTCAACTCTCAAGCTCCTTGCTGGTGGGAAAGATCAAGGCTTCTTATCTTTGTATCCTCAACTGACTCTTTGGTCTACTGTCCTGCCCACATACAAGTTCTGCAACAACCTTGCGTTCTTCACCTGGTGCTTTCCCTCCAATGTGCCTAGTTGTTGTGTGTTGTTGTGTGTGTGTGTGTGTGTGTGTGTGTGTGTGTGTGTGTGTGTGTGTTGGTGTGCGTGGCCCATAGTTGGGTAATTTCTTTGTTGTAACTATTTTTTAGTAATTGTTTATTTCTGTTGTGATCGAGATTATTTCTCTGTCCTCTTTTGAAATAAATAAATTATTTTTTCTAAAAAGATGAATGTTGCCACATAATCCCAGCTTGCTGATTGATTCCTATTGGAGATTAAATATGTGTTTGGTAACCGGTGTGTAAGAACATGCATGGAATACGAATGATATCCAACCACTCGAGCATCGATTCATGAAAATTATAGATCGCTCAGTAAGTCTTGGAGTTAGCCGCCAATGTGGTCAGTCCCCACTTATGTAGTGAATATGCACCTGCGGGTGAGTGCTGTCAATGGGACAGTATGATATTATAGTTGGAGTCGAACCATGACCTTGAATCTTTCTAATCTGACGAATATAATAGCTAGAATCTGGAAAATAGAACTGATATCCTAATAATCTTCATGAAGTTCATGTTCAGTATTGAAGATGCAATAAGTCAATAAAATTAATGATGAGCTGCTTCTCAAAAAGCTTCTTCAGATCTTTAATATGGGTAAATCAACTTTTTCCTGCGAGGGATTGCTCAACTTAGGATTCTGTTTTAGGGTGAAGTTGACCTATTTTTATTATCAATAAAGAAATGATGATAATGATATAACAATGACAATGTACGAGCCTGAGCACACAAAGTGTAAGTGTTACTGTACCTCAGCCCCTCACCACTCCCCCCCTCAAATCGGATATATATATATATACATACGAGGACCAGTCAATAAGTAACCTTAAAATGGCGATATAAATTTGAGAATGTAATGTGTGTAGTCATAGACAACATATGTTATATCTATGGGTAAGAGAGTCATGTTTTGCCCGTTTTAGATCTGGCAAAATTGAGCGTATGACGTCAGTAGAGCATTTCCAAGATGGCAGCTCCCTTAGAAGCTTGCACCAGGGGGGAGCAATGTTCTGTCATCCGTTTCTTGGGAAGTGAGGATGTGAATCCCAGTGAAATCCATCGCAGAATGAAGATGCAATCTGGTGACACATGTTTATCACTGCAGCAGGTGTGTGACAGGAACAGGAATGTTTTAAAGTGGAGTGTCCAGTGTGGCAGACTGCTTGCTCGGGCGGCCTCACACAGCCGACACACAGAAATGGTCGCAGGAGTTGAGTGTGTGTTTGGAAAACCGTCACATTACGCTGGATGAAGTGTCTCTGAATTGAACATTACCATGGTTCAGTACACCATATCATTCACAACGTGCTGGGTTCTGCAAAGTGTCTGCAAGGTTGGTGCCGAGACAATTCACACCTGAACTGAAAGAACGGAGAGTGGGACATGTGAAGAACTTCTGCGACGTTACCAAATAGAAGGTGACGCTTTCTTACAGCGTGGACTGGGATAAAAGCTGGGTCCCTACTTTCAGCGAAACGGTGAGGGCAAGCAAAGAGTGACGCCATTCAACTTCACCAAAGCCAAAAAAATTCCGCACACAGCCGTCCGCTGGAAAAGTGATGCTGACGCTCTTCTGGGATAACGAGGCCCACTTGAGAGCATTACATGTCCAGAGGGACCACAGTCACCAGTGCATCACACTGCGACCTCCTTAAATATCATCTGAAACCAGCAATCAGATCCAAACGTCGTGGAATACCACTACCGGTGTTTTGCTGCAGCATGACAATGGTCAGCCCATACTGCCCGACACTACAGCTGCAACAATCGAGGACATGCATTTTGAGTGTTCCTCATCCACCCACTCGCCAAACCTCACCCCTTGGATTACCACATCTTTGGGCCACTTAAAGAGGCGCTTGGTGGAACCACTTTCTGATGCCGAAGAAGTGTCCAAGAGGCGGTGTATGAATGCCTACACAAGCAGCCAAAATATTTTTTCCGAGGAATCCAGGCCTTAAGGCCCAGTCACACCTTGACGTTTTAGCCAGCAATGGCAACGTATCAAAATGTATGTAAAACGCTGGCTTACGCTGAACTTTTGATGTTTTTTTTTAAGATTCGGACGTATTCATAACGAGGTTGGTCGTATGCATAACATATTAGTAACGGACACACAGAACGTTCTTGTCTTACAGATAACTTATACCAACGAATGCTTAGCCTGTTGTCGGCGTTCACAACCTATGCCCAACGATAGTCTAACTTATGCATAGCGCGGCTGCATGTATCGCCGATGATCACGTGGCGTAACCTATTAAAAGGCTGCCGCATAATGATTCAAATCATAACCGCCAGAGAAATGGAAGTGTCAACATCGCAGTCATCCTTGGCGATCTTGCCAGCGTATGCCGACCTCTGAAAAATTTGTCTAAAACGCTGGCGCACGTCGAATACGGTATGGGTAGTTTGGTATACGTGAATAGAATGCTAAAGTACGCTATCATACGTCGTAGTAAGTGGAGTACGTCTTGTATTTTAAATGTGTTAAAAAATTTACGACGTACTTGCCGTATGCCTCACACGTTCCGCATGCGATGGGAATAAGTTGTACGCACGATATGCGAACGTTGGCACACGTCGAATACGGTATGGGTAAGTTTGGTATACGTGAATAGAACGCTAAAGTATGCTATTATACGTCGTAGTAAGTGGAGTACGTCTTGTAATTTTAAACATGTTAAAAATTTTACGACGTACTTGCCGTATGCCTCACACATTCCGCATGCGATGGGAATAAGTTGTACGCACAATATGCGAACGTTGGGACACGTCGATAAAAGTTACTTGTAAGCTACTCATAAGTCGAAACACGTCGAGCTAATGTCTGCGTACCCGAAAGTTATTTCTAACTTATGAGTAACGTGGTTTGAACCAATTCCTTACGTATTTCCAACACACATTGACGTATGTAGACGTATTTGATTGACGTCTTCCGGATGACCAAAGACTAAATGAACGTGTTTCTAACTTACAACTACCATATAATGGCGTATTGGCAGCGTTTAGGGGAATTGGTATATAAAAATGGGGTTCACACAGGAGGAACCTGTCAGTGTTCCAGACTCCATGTTTTTTTTTTGTTTGTTTGTTTTTTCTTCGGCATGACGGTGATGTTGACACTTCGATTTCTAGTGCGGTTATGATTTAAATCGTTGAGCGCAGCCTATTAATTATATTATATTATACCGCACCAAAAATCGAGTGTCAACATCACCGTCATACCGAAGAAAAAAAACCAAAAAAAAAACCAGGGAGTCTGGAACACTGACGCTAAACATTATCTCGACGTGTTTCGACTTATGAGTAACTTACAAGTAACGTGTGTCGACGTGTGTCAACGATCGCATAACGTACCTACAACACGTTACTCATAGGTTAGAAATAACTTTCAGGTACGCTAAACATTACCTCGACGTGTTTCGACTTATAGAGTAACTTACAAGTAACGTGTTCGATGTGTGTCAACGATCGTGTAACGTGCCGACAACACGTTACTCATAGGTTAGAAATAAGTTTCAGGTACGCTAAACATTACCTCGACGTGTTTCGACTTATGAGTAACTTACAAGTAACGTGTGTCGACGTGTGTCAACGATCGCATAACGTACCTAAAACTTATGGCCAGCGTAGCGGAACTTGTGAGTCATACGCTGGCATAAGTCGTAAAATTTCAAGCATGCTAAAATTTGAGGACAACCGCAAAGTACAACGATGAAAGCCAGCGTACTACGACGTATGGCAGTGTTTTTCAGCGTGCTCTCAATGTTTCAAAACTTACCCAACGTATTCGACGTGTACCAGCGTTTAGACAAATTTTTTAAAAATCGCATAAGCTGGCTAAAACGTCAAAGTGTGACTGGGCCTTTAGTAAAGTGCTGGAAAAAATGCATTGAACGTAATGGAGATTATGTTGAAAGATAACACAGTTTGTACACACGTACATGCAATAAACAATTTGTGAAAAATATTTTAAGGTTACTTATTGACTAGCCCTCGTGTATACTATTATTATATTATATATGTATATATATGTATATATATATATATATATATATATATATATATATATATAATATATATATATATGTACAGTGCTCCCTCGCTATATCGCGGTTCACTTTTTGCGGCTTCACTACATCGCGGGTTTTCAAGTAGAAGTAGAAGTCGCCTCCAGTAGAAGAGATTTAATGCTCTTCTTGGCTGTGCAGTACTACATTCATCTCATTATCGTCATCTTCATCTTCATCAGACTGCACAGCTATCATCATCATCGTCATATCTTCATAGGTCAGTACCCATAATACGTTTTTTTATATTTTATAGTACAATATAGTATTTTAAAAATTATTTTGGTCTTAGGCTTTGCCTATGAAGTCGCATTTCCGATGAAAAATTTTTAATTTTTTTTTTAAATAACTGATTAAATGTGTGTGGGAAGGTTAATAAGAGTGTGTGGATGCTGTATAATGGTTTAAAATACGTTTAAAATGTGTTTAAATATATTTAAATATTAAAATAATATGTGGTTTCTACTCGCGAATTTTCACCTATCGCGTGGGTCTGGAACGCATTAACCGCGATAGTGAGGGAGCACTATATATATATATTGTTACGGCTGTGGAAATTCGCATTACACCATAAAGGTCCCGTAGGTGAGATATTTTCTTAAGTACATGTGTAGTTAGCCCAAACCCTTGTATAGAGGGAATTAATGTGATTCATTCGGGCTGCGATCCTTTGAGTTAGGCGTTTTTCTGTTCTACCTTTGTTTGATACAACAACAACAACAACGCCAGCAGCAACAACCTACCTTCACCACTCGCTACCGCAACTCACATCACCGCCATTCCAAGCAGCTCATGGCCATCGGACACCGCCGAAAACCCTCCACCACCTTCTCCTACGGCCATTCCCGCACCACCTGTGGACGCCGAGCGTCGGGCTGTCTTCAGCGATACACGCGCAGACGCGAGTGCAGATGGCGGGTTTTCTGAGGAGAATTCGGTCAGGAATGCTACACGCCCACACTGATCCACCCAATCAGAAGCGCGGGGCGGCTTGGCCCGCCTCCAGACGCGCCTGACGAATCGGCATATGCAAATTTGAGGATCAGGAATGATACACGCCCCTTTTTTCCGTCAATCGGCGAGCGTGGCTCCGCCCTGAGGTCGTTTGGATCCGAGAATTTGCATATGGTGGTTTCCTGAAGCCGATAAAAGGGAGCGAGTGAGTCGAGTTGGCAGATCGGTGGGGCAGTGAGTCGAGAAAGCAGATCGGTGGGCAGTGAGTCGAGAAAGCAGTGTCGGTGGGCGGAGTCGGGAGACGGAGCTCGAAGCAGAGGTGGGGCAGACGGCTACGGGGCGAACGGAAGCGGAGGGCGATCGGCTGAGGAGGACCTGGAGGCTCGGGTCCGGGACGACGAGGTCGCGTTGAGTCGCGCGTCGCGGGACTCGAGCAAGCCAGCCATACTCCCTCCCCAGAGCATCAACAATCCCCCTTTCCCCCGCGCTGAGAGAGTGCGACAAGGGCCCCTTCCCACTTACACCAGCAGGTGCCCACGAAACCGCCGTGCAGCGACATTCTGCGGCTCGCCACGAGGGCGCGGGTAGGACCCTTCGGTCTCGTGGACCTGGCCGCTCATCCAGGTTCCACGCGCATTAGGCCCACGGGCCCAGTCTGACTCCCTTGCCTTTGAGGGGTCTTTTCTTTGCTTAGGTGTGAATGCGTGTTGTGGGCCGTGTCTTGTTAAGGTAGAAACTGTTATAAGTGGTCCGTGTGTCGTGTGGTCGGTTTTAACTTCTTTTATATGTGCATTTCTTTTGTTCTATGTGATATAGGTGCATTCGCTATTGTGGCTGTAAATACGTGCTATATGTGTGCTCCGTGTGCCACGAATAATGCATTGTGTGAACTGTTTTCCCGTTTCGCTTCGTCTTTTCTTTAATTGAACCTCCATCCTGCTTCACGTAAGGGTTCGTAGTGGTGCAAAACGCCCGGTAAATAATCTGAACCGTCGAGGTCGACGATAACACCGCTCGGTTATCCCGATAGTACGGAACGGCCCGCCCAAGCGGCTCGTGTCCGGAGTCGACCTGCGGCGAGGTACGATCGCCCGGTTTACCATCCGCGTGGGTACTTAGGTAGGTCGAGTTTGGCGAACAACCCTATCCTAGCGGGTGGGCCGATTGGCACGATTGTGGTGAGGTCGAAAGGCCCACCCGTGACTGGATCCGCGTTAGCGGGAGGGTCACGACTGAATTGTCCGTCCGGTGGGCGAGGCGGTCGCGGTTCGAGTCGCGTGGCCGATCGCAGCCGACGGGCGCGAATTCGCAACAATATATATATTATATATATATATATTATATATATATATATGTATATGTATATATATATGTATATGTTATAATATATTATATCGGTGTTTTTTTCATGACACTTCAATGCGCTTGGGCTGGCCTTTCTCCTTTAGATATATTTGCAGACAGCTGTGCCCTTATTAGAGCACTCTACTGAACCACTTCTCTAATTGTTGTTTGTCTGTGTGTGTGATCAGGTATCTGGTACAATATTCTACATGGAGTTGGAAGCTGGCCGTCATCATTAATGTAAGTGTTTGCAAGTCATTCAGCATGTGCGCAACTTGTTCCCCCGCGTGTGTCCTTCTCCTCTCCTTGATCTCACTCTTGCTTCTACTCTGCTGTTGGTGTTTCCCACCTTTCCATTTTATTCCCTTCCATTCTGCTCGAGCTCTTCCATGAGCCTCGATTAAAAAAAAGTGTTGCATGCCGAATTATGACTTTCCATTTCCAAATGGAAGAACGATTGTTATTCTTCTGAAATAAATTAACTAATTGATTAATTACACCGCAGTTAAGATGAGAACACTGTGTGAAGAGCGATGCCAGGAAAGTGGACCGGGATGGATAGTAGAGAGAAATAGCTGATGATAGAGAACAGTGGAGAAGTGTTGTGAACAAGGTAGTATAGCAGTACAGTGAATTTGGAGGAAGAACACTTATTTATTTATTTTGTTGGTGGGGTGGTGGGGCATTTGGCTGATTCTTGTTCGTCCAATATAGCCTAAATGGATTAGACTATAAACACCAAATTGTTCACGAAGATAAATTTTACAGGTTTGTCAGCATGTCTTCCCTGAAAAAAGCTATTTTACATTACATCACTGTGACCTAACTTATTAATTTTGTAAAAGTTTATGTTCATATATGATGCACCTTGGAGTGCCCTAGAAGCCTTTTGATAACGAGGCCATGCTGACATATTTGTGGATGGATCTGACATTTGACGTATTTTGTATTGCCATGACCTAATTTATGGTTGTGACCTATTTTGTCTTTATACTTTCCTTTTACCTTGTGATGCATCTCAGATGTTCGAGAAACCATTTGCCATGTAGGTCATGGTGACCTATTTGACCTGAACTTTGTCCTATTTCATCCCTTTCTTACTTTGAACATGCTGATGCACCTTGAGTGTATTTAGAAGCTTTTTGCAAATTGTCTCACTTTTGTGTGGCCTTCACCTATTCATATAAGACCTATTTTGCTCATTGGGCCACCATGACTGTTTCTGTTCTTGATCTGTTTTGCTCTTACAGTTTTGTCTGTGTTGCTTTCCAATCCTGCATTGCATCTTCCAAAAAAAACTAAAAAATACTGTGGCAACATTGTTAGTTAAGGAATGGATAGGGAACCATTTAAATAAATAATTTAAAGTTTGAAATTAAATAATTTAAAGTTTGAAATTGAAAGCCCTTGCTGGTGTTCACAATAATATCATATTCATTGTTATTTTTGATCTTGATCCTTCCTTCTTACCTGATCAGAGTCTTACCTGGAAGGTTTATTCCTTATTACCTGATCAGAGTAACATTTTCTACATAAGTGAGGACAACCAAAGCATAAGGGCAACACAATTCGATCTCTGAGACAGATGATACCCAACCAGCAGGTTGTGGGCATTATCATTTATCCTGTTAGTGGCCCAGAAGACTTTTATTCAGAAGATGTTGTTTGGTTTTTAATATCTGTAAAGTGGTGCAATCAGCAAAAACAGTCAGCTTAACTTTCACTCCAAACAATATACAGCTGCGTATTAGTGATTAACTGTATTAACAATTGATGGTTCAATTTATCTCAGCGAGAATCAAAACCAGCAATAAATAACTCAGTGAGACAAGGCAAAATGTGCAACTGACGATGGAAGACGTATACTTAAAGGTGTGGAGCATGCACCTGCTTACTTCAGTGAATAAGCACAATATCGCCGTCAATGGGACAGTATGATATTATAGTTGGAGTAGAACCATGACCTTGAATCTTTCTAATCTCAAAAATATAGAACTGGCAGATAAACTGCATTTTAAAAAAATGAGGAGGATAGGAAGAAGAATACTTTATTTAACCATAAACAGAAAAGTATCAACAAAGGGAATAAAATTACACACAATAAACTACCCCAGGTCACAAAACACTTACAATTAGAATGGCACTCGGAAGAGCGCAAACCTCTGCCAGGCTGAACAGTTTCTATTTTGTATCCCACTGATAGGCCACATCTGCATCCAGACCTGAACCAAAATCGAATCGGCTTGTTGTTGCCATCTACCTGTCTCATCCACCGAGTTTTGTTATCGGCTGCCCACAACTTTTTGAGATATTGTGCTCTATATTGTGTTCGGTCCTCTCTCTCTCAATGGTGAAATAACTTTAAAAATTCGAGTATCTGGATCCAGACCCGAATCTTCACGAAAATCTAAATCAGTTCGTCCTTGTCACACACCTAACCTGTCATCCAAATTCCGTCCGAATCCGTGCACCACGTTTTGAGATCTCCTGCTCACAGACAGACAGAAAAACACGCGGGTGGTGAAAACATAACTTCCATCCACTTTCGGTGGTGGAGGTAATAAAGAAAAAAAAATCAGAATAATTGTTGCTCTTTTCAAATGCCAACGGCAAAATCACAAAGATGTCGGAATCGAAAAATGTAAATAGAAAAATCAATATCATGTATCATTCAATGAAAAATCAATATCGTGCTCTGCAGAAAAACTTTTCTGCAATTATTTTGTCTATACCTAACATTATCTGAAACTTCTGTATCAGAACCCTAGCAATCGCCTCCTTTCTCATGCACTCGTATAAAGTCCTGCCATTGCTGAGTCGAGCTAGGCGTGGAATCAATGTTGTAGCCCGATGCTGAACCCTCTCTATGGCACATATGCCCTCCCTCGGATGTGAGGACCAAAACTGCACACAATATTCTTGATGAGGCCTCACTAAATTATTGTACAGAGTTAACATGACCTCTTTTGATTCATAATTTGTCCCTCCACAAACACAACCTACAACCACGTTTGATTCACCTATAGTTGCTTGGCACTGTCAACTGTCCTGTCTACTTATCCCTTCCCTTCCCACCCATATCTGTTACCACTCCCAGATCCTTCTCCTGGGAGACACACTCCAAGATTCCCCATTGCATCGTGTAATCTCTATTTTCATTATTCTTACCCATCCCCAGCACCTTACATTTCTTTATGTTATATTGCAATATTTTGCCCAATATATTTAAAGTATCTGGACTTTCCTGGATCTGGTCACCTCCTTCTCTGCTATCCACCTTATCTCCATGCTTGGTTTCATCTGCAAATTTGGAAAGTTTACTCTTAACCCCACTTTCCAAATCATTGACATAAATTATGAATAATAACAGTCCTACAACTGATCGTCCTACAACTGATCCTACAACTGATCACAAATCCTCCCAGCTAGACATCCTCCCACTCACAGCCACTCTTTTTCTTTCCATCACTAATCTAGTTTGAATTGCAGTTAGCAACCTGACCAGCCACTCCAAGCCCACACCTTAGCTAACGACCTCCGACGTGATATATTATCAAATGCCTTCTGAAAATCTAGATAAACTACAATACTACATGCACTGCGCTTCCCTCATCCACCCAATCAGAAACTACTTCATAGTACTCCAATAAATCTGTTCAACATGATCTCCCGTTCGTAAATCCATGTTGAATATATTTAATTAGTTTGTATTTATTTAAATGGTTTCCTATCCATTCCTTAACTAACATTGTTGCCACGTTATTATTATTATTATTTTATTATTATTTTGGAAGATGCAATGCAGGATTGGAAAGCAACACAGACAAAACTGTAAGTACAAAAGCTTGGAGCCTTCATTTCACTTAAATCTGCTCTTTGCAGGCCTTTGTAATTGCCATGACATCGGATTTCATACCACGTTTGGCGTACCAATACGTGTACAGTCCCAATGGCACACTGCATGGTTTTGTTGAACACACTTTGTCATCCTTCAACACATCCGACTTCCCTGAAGAAAGCGTGAACAATGCAACGGACGCTCTAAAGGTGTCCATGTGTCAGTGAGTTGCATCGACTGAGAGAATGGAAAGGGGTTGCCCTTCCCGTCATGTTATGAAAAAGCCCTTCATGTTAACTTTCACATGAAGTTCTTAAAGATTTAACAACCCATTCCCAACCTGTGGATGAAAAAGTTGTAATATTATGTTATATCGCCCTCCCTGATCAACGAAGCTTTAGGGACTATCGAGAACCCCCGTGGTCATTTGAGAAGTACGAGCTATCCAAGCAATACTGGACTATCATGGCGATTCGCTTGATGTTTGTGCTCATTTTTCAGGTAATGGCTCCCGGCCTGATGACCGTCACAGATGTTTTACTGATCATGATCAAAACATCTTTCATGAATGTGTACTCGTGTGTTGGTGTGATTTGAAGAAATGTAGGTTCACCAAAGATGCAACTTCTTTGTGTTATTCTTACGTTGCCATTCTTTAGAGCAAGGGTTCACGTTAAAGTGAGCATTGTGACCGACGAAGCATTTATTAAAAGCAATTCATCTACTGTTTAGTTATAAAGTATGAGCCCTTAAAATATTATAATAGAAAAAGGGCCATTAAACTTGTTCTCTTCCCCCAACAGAACCTTGTCATGTTTTCGAGCAGCATGCTGGATTGGCTTATCCCAGACGTTCCGGAGGACATCGCTGAAAGCATCCGCAAGGAGCAACGCCTCGCCGCCGATTGCTTCTTACGTGATGAGCAGGAAAAACACAACATATTGCAAACTTTCGCCACCCAGAAACAAGATCAGAAAGAGCAGCTGACGCCACCTTTTGGTCCACATCAAGCCGGAGGTAACGATTCTCCCATTTTGAGGGAAAGCGGCGGCACGGGCAATCCCGTCACACTCATGATGGAGGCCGAGGACATCTCACCTGGAAATAATTCCAATGACTGTAATAATTTATTCACAAACAATATCAAGCTTTGAGAATGGCCACCTTCGGATTTTGCATTGGCTGAGCCTACCAGCAGGCCTTTACAAGGCCCAAACAATGGAAGCATGAAGAGAGCTCCAAGTTTAACTATGCCTGCTTCTCTATGCTACCCAGCGCAACATCTATATCAAGACCTAAGTTCTGGCGAGACATTTTATCTGGAATATCTTGGAATCTGCGTGCCGAGTGTGGCGTGGTGATACCCATAATATTTTTTTCCTGAGGCTTGAGGCCTAATTTAAATGGCACCTGATGCACTTGGCTTGACGTTACAAGCACCGTCATGTTCTTTTTAAAGATGATTTGGCCTCAGGAGCATGTTTCGAGAGAAACTACAAACACTTGTTTGAGTCTCAGATTCTCGATGAAAAATGTAGCAAATCCTCGGGGGAGAAAGAGGAGCTTTTACGAATGTAACGATTGCTTGAAAATGACAAAACCTCAACTTTTATAACATTTTGATTTTCAAAATGTTCAGAGATAAATATGCAAATTCCTTTTTACAGCCATATATGTTACAATATTGCTTGTCTATTTGTTTGTATTTAGATCTTCACCGATTGTTCATTTCACTTCCTTGAAAGAAATACTTGGTGTTTTGTGAACTTCAGGAAAAACTCACAGAAACAAGGAATCTAAGACATATATTCATATAAACTAGATCCGATATACATGAGTGATCAAAATCTGGTTTTAAGATGAGATTTTAATATGCTCGGAGTATCACTCCTTTGTAATCCCCGTTTACAGGTTTCAGAAGGTGGAACGAAGTACTCCCAGTGCTTAAAGTTACCCACCTTCATTTTTTAGGATCACGTTACCAAGACGAAGTTGTGGTGCCTTGCTCTCCTCACATCACTGAACCCGAGACAGCATCCAATTGTCTGAAACTCTGATAACATATTGCGTCGATTTGGACAACTCTGCCATGAGTTGCTGGAGAAGTGAAATTTTGTGGATCATTTGAAGTTTTCAGTTGGTCCTCAAAAGGTTTTCCTTTTCCGTGTCTTCTATATCGTATGCAGGGGGAATGTGCTTTGCAATACCACTGGATGGTCTCGTTCTCTCCTCTGTGTCCCGGCTCACTTTTTACACCTCTTCTGTTTGTTTGGAACTTAGTTGTTTGTTTGTTTTGTTTTGTTTTGGGAGAGAGGGTTATTTTTGGTGTTGGCTTAATGGTGAGGGTGGCAGGCTTGGGAACCTTGGGTCCTGAGTTCAAATCCTACTCGGCTGTTGAATTAATACTAAGTGGGGGTCGACTCAGGTTGTCATCCTTCTGAAGTCAGTAAAATGAGTACCAGATTTCTGGGATGATTGAGCCATCGTGTGTTGGATCCTGTGTTGGAGTGGCGACCCATCCAGGATTTTGGCCAAAAGCCCAGGAGACTGTTTTGGACGTTCTGTAATGAGTATGTTCCCAATGGATTGATGGATGGATGGAGGGATGGGGGTTGGTTGGTCAGATGGCACCTCTTCAGTTTTATGCTTTGGTACAGACTTTGTGTTTTCGTTAAGTTGAGATCTTCTTTCTCATTGGAGATGGTGCAGTTTTTATTCCTTTTCAATAAACATTCCCACTGCTCGTTATGACCATGTACGGACTTAGGTGTCCCCTTTTTGTCTTTTTGTAATGGTTTACAATCATCATTGGGCGTTTTTGGTTACAGCTAGCCAAGCCTTTTCCAAGCAGCCTAAGGGCTCAAGCCACTTGTCCCGGGACACCGATAGCACTCTGGAGAGTTGTGCCAATAAGATAAATGGCCAGTTCCCCAAGAAGGCATGTGCCCAAACTCCTCCATGTAGGTCACTATGTGTCGGCACCCTGGCCTTTGGAGAAGAAGCCTCCTCTATACTCTGTTTCCTTCGCAAATAGCCAATGGCATTAGAACACCTCTGGCTAGATATCCTGCCAGGAGTACTACCAGCCAGATTCGGTCTGGCATCGTTGGCTACCTGGGTTTGCATCACGAGATACGATGGTCTGTCAACAGAATGGAAATGTTAGAAGCACTTTAAGTACGAGTAATAGTGATTGCACAAATACACCTTTCCAATTGTGAGAATGTATGCCATGTGTCAGCTACTCACCTAATGGAATATCACACTGATTTTAACAATTTTTTCCCCCATTATAATTGTAAGGAAGCATTTCCAGACTTGTACATGTTCACATAATTATCATTACAGAAACGTTTTTCGGGCATACATCGCATTGCTATGATGATAGCATTTCCCTGCCGAACACAAACATCTGGTTTATTTTTCAGATGAATATTGACACTTCACTATTTTCATTATTTCGTATGCAACTTGGGGCGGCTGATGGTTGCATCATTGCTGGGAGTGCGGCTATGCCGCTGATGCAATGTCCCCTGTTATCAGTGGGCTGGTACTCATTTTGCCGTCCATGGAAGGATGACAGGATGAGTCAACCCACCTGTTGTTATCTAACTGCACAACAGGGGCTCAAACTCAAAAACCTAAGATTTTAAGCCAGCCACCCTAGCCGATAACCCAACAACAGGCTTACGCTTCACTAAAAACCAAACAATTCATTCACCATGCTAATCTCATTCGATATTTGCACTCAAAATTTCAAACGCCCCTGTTTTGCCATTTTATGGTCATTTATTTATTTATTTATTTATTTGTAACCCTCTTTGGTGTTTACAACCTGAAATAACTCGACCAAAAGCTATCTGTCACCATAGATGGGAGTAACGTACTACATGTAACGCTACGTATAATAGCGTTACAGTACTCTAACTTCACTTTTGAAGAAAAACTATCTTGAGTACTTTGAGTAATCTACCACCGTTCAAATGTCATTTTTGATTTTTCCATCTCTA
>CM068956.1:51769852-51782970 GCA_035128595.1 Eptatretus atami | reverse complement strand
TTGTCCTCATGTTCTAATGTCGGCATGTTCTGGAACCTCAAACTGCATTTGATAAACAAAGTAGAAACGGGAAGATAATCTGGGAAGATGGTGGCTCAGGGGGAACACTTACTCGTGCATGTTTGTAAGTGATTTGTTCATTTTGCAAATCCGTTTACACATTGTCTCCAACATATGTAATCGCTGTTATTTGAAAATGACAACCTATCAAAATACAATAAAAGTTGATAAACACTGACAGAGGTCTTGGTGCAGTGTGTGATATGTTGCTACATGTGTCGTCACATTCTTGGAAAACAAAAAGGAATAAAACATTTCCTCTTCTCCTACTCAGCTCATTTATTTTCAAAACAAAATTTATCAGGATTTTGAATCTAAAACGGCACATTAAAGATGAAGTAGAATTTGGAAAGAAAGCCAAGCTGTAAGAAAATGTTTTATTACCTCCGCCACCGAAGGTGAAGGAGGTCATGTTTTCACCCCTTTCTGTTTGTTAATTGCCGGAATCCTTCGGATTTCGGCAATTATGTTGGTCGGTTGTGTGTGTCATTCTGTCTGTCTGTTTGGTACTTACGAAATCTAAAGATTTCGTAAGTATATTGATCGGTTTCGTCCTCTGTTTGTTACTTACGAAATCTAAAGATTTTGTAAGTATTGTTGTGGTTTCCCACCCGCCGGAGTGCTGGCGACCGCTTCTAGCCAATGGCGGCCGCTCTCGCCCACCGAACGGGCAAATCTAGTCGCAGCTTTCAGAACAACGCCGAAATCCAGCTACGGGTGTGTTTTAATCACACCGAAAATCAGCCAGCTATTCTGTCCGCGCACGACAGGGTCCGATCGCCGAATTGTCGATTTACCTAATTATGCGCGCAGACAGAAATGCCGGGGATTTACACCTCGACGGGACCTGCTTGGAAACGAGCCGCTAAGCAGCTCGCTCCGTTTGCGATTTGCCGAGCGGTGTATATCGCCAAGTCCCGCCGGATCCGATTACTCTATTGGCTATTTAAAAAGCCAACTATATTCCGAACTTAATAATGGCAGTTCAATCGAGGGAAAGGACGCAACGAACGGGTCAACATTCACACAAGGACATTTATTATTATGGCACGTATGCAGGCATGCACGTATACAATTAGGCGAGGCAAACACGCATGCATTTATGCAAGGCAAAGAAAAGCAATGCAATCAACAAAAGCACGACAAGAAGAACTACATCCGTTGGTCTATTTATTATGTACAATTACTTAAACAGGTTTACTTAAGGACAGGGCGCCACATCTCTCATACAAAAACCCCGAAATGAAAGAGAAGGAAGGAAAACGTGACCGTGTGGTGAATCCTCGGGGCCCCGTCCTCGTCACGACAGACCTCTGCTGGCGTCTCGGCACCTCCGACCTCGTCACGACAGACCCAGAGAGAGAGAGAGAGAGAGCTTCCTCACAACCACCAGAGAGCGTGATCCAGAGAGAGAGAGCGGATTTCTCTCAGCACTCTTTATAGCCCCTCCCCTCGCCCTCCCTTTTCCCGCGCGCGAGGGAAACTTCAGAAAGAAGCCGTTTTCCCCTCAATCGGGGCCGTTCCTCGCCGCTGCGCCGCATTCGTTATTCCTTCTTGTTTTCTCCTGCACGTGTTGAGAATCCACTCGCAGGTTGGGAGTCTCCTGCGTTGGCCGGCGGAGTTGTTATTCGTTGGGGGGGGGGGCGTCGTCTGTTCTCCCTCGACGAATGCCAGGCTTCTGGCAACCGTGTGCTGAGGTGGACGCGGTGTGGTTGTGTGGTTGGTTGTCGTAATGGTGGCGTGGCTGGCGTTTTGTGGTGTCATGATGTGGTGTGGTTGGGCGTTGTGGTTAAGGTGGTTGTTGTGAAGGTGGTTGTGGAGAAGGTGGCTGTTTGTAAGGCGGTTGTGGAGAAGGTGCTGTGGTTGTTGAGATGCGGTTGTGGTGGTTGAGAGCGGTTGGTCCAAAATAAAGATCAAAAGAAAAACACTCCTCAAAGATCACAGCCCGGTTACACGAATAAATCCCTTAGACATCGGTGGGGAAATCTAATCTGAACACAACTATCGACATAACTGATCTCTGGGATACCTGAATGGTGTTCTGTGAATTTCCACAACCGTAACAGTAATATTGATCACTTCCGTCCTCGTGTTTTTGTGTGTTTGTTTGTTTGTAGGCACGATAACTCGAGAACGGAAGAAGCTACCAATGTCAAATTACACCACGTGATTCAGGAGGGTGATGGCTAGCGCTGATTAGATTTTGGTCAAATCGGTCAAAGGTCAAGTCACAGTGAGGTCAAACATTCATTTTTGATGGTTTGGTACAGAATCATCGTAGAAACTTCTGGTTTGCGTCGCTACCTTCTCAGAGACAGCTTTTATTAGACAAGGTCAGAGGTCAAGTTGACGATTTCGTAAGTACCAGTCTATGACTGCTTGTTACTCACGAAATCTAAAGATTTCGTAAGTATATTGATGACTTTCGTCCTCTGTTTGTGTGTGTGTGTGTGTGTTGTGTTTGTAGGCACGATAACTCGAGAACGGAAGAAGCTACCAATGTCAAATTACACCACGTGATTCAGGAGGGTGATGGCTAGCCTGATTAGATTTTGGTCAAAATCGGTCAAAGGTCAAGGTCACAGTGAGGTCAAACATAATTCCGTAAATTCAGTGGAGAAATGGAGTATTTTTGCTTCTCTCGACGTTACGATTCGTTTTAACTTGAATTTTAATTTTGTCTTCGTTTTTGCGATCGCATTAAAATCGGTTTGTCGAAATTCTGGTAAAAATCGGATGTTTTATGAGATTTATGTCGGGTGTCGTATCTGAGGTATTATGACTGAAGATTATGCTAATGAGGGGGATTGTAACACACGCATTACGCGCTCGTTAGGTCATCTCTATCATCTCAGTAGAGATGACCTAATATAAGTCTCGAAGTCCGTCCGTCCGTACGTCGTCCGTCCGTCCGTCGTCCACAATCAAACCGAGTGGAGACAAATAACCAATAGTGGAATGGATAGAGGTCGATGAGACGTGCACAACATATAACTTTCAAGGTCGTCCAGGTCGAGGTCAACGTCACGAGGCTGTCAAAGTTGCAAAATCGTCGATTTCAAATCGTTTCTCCTCCCTCATTTATCAAGAGAGATCAAATGTTATTAGTGATCAGATACTAGGACTATTATCTAGAACAACACGAGCCATTTTTTGAATTTGCTCTCGTTCCGATTTTATAGCCCTTCAAACTTCGCTATTCCCGTATGGGCCGTTCATAAAGTACATACAAAAGTAAAAGTATTAAATTAAGAACCGGAACTCTCTGAGCAAATATAATTTGAAGCTTTTGTCAGATTTAACTAAAACAATGGAACACAAGTTTTATGCACATTACTTTCATTTATGACATTAACATTGTCTTGAATGTCATTTGTACTTTTATTTTAATAATTGACGTGCTGTGATATTAAAAGAAAAGATAATTACACACGCTAGGGACTGCATCGTCATGGCTTACAAACATCGGTTCATAAGGAACTGCTGCTTTGCAAGCGATTAGCGATGTGTGAGGGGGGTGGGTGGTCACAGCGCTGCATACAGAGGGGGGTGGGTGGTTTAAAGCCCGCGTACGGGCTGCGTACAGGGGTGGGTGGTGGGTTTAAACCCGCGTACGGGCTGCGTACGGGGTGGTACGACGGCTGCATACATACTTTATGAACGTGGTGTCGGACGACATGAAAGCGTTTCAGAAGATAAGGTGAGCCTGTCGTCATCGCGAGGGGGAAAATATCCCGTTCACAGGAACATTTTCGACGTGATGTTGAATCCGTGGACGTCAATAATTGTTCCATATTACTGTATTACCGTAGTTAATAATTACTGATGCATTTGGATAAATCTACAGTTGTTGTAATCTTCAAGTATTGTGATGTGATATGAGATGCATATGGGGGTGGGTGGGGTCACTAGCTGCATACAGAGGGGGTGTGTGGGGTCACGAGCCTACAACAGAGGGGGTGGGTGGGGGTCACGAGCCTACATACAGAGGGGGTGGGTGGGGTCACAGCCTACATACAGAGGGGGGTGGTGGTCACGAGCCTACATACAGAGGGGGTGGTGGGTGGTCAGAGCCTGCATACAGAGGTGGGTGGGTGGGTGGTCACGAGCCTACATACAGAGGGGGGTGGTGGGTGGTCACGAGCTCATACAGAGGGGGTGGGGTGGTCATGAGCTGCAAAGAGGGGGGTGGGTGGTTCACTAGCCTGCATACAGAGGGGGGTGGGTGGTGGTCACGAGCCTGCATACAGAGGGGGTGGGTGGGGTCACTAGCCTACATACAGGGGGGTGGGTGGGGTCACGACCTACATACAGAGGGGGTGGGTGGGTGGTCACGAGCCTACATACGAGGGGGGTGGGTGTCACTAGCCTGCATACAGAGGGGGTGGGTGGTCACGAGCCTGCATACAGAGGGGGTGGGTGGTTTTGAAACCCGGAAGTAGAGCGTACGTACTTTATGAACTGCCCCTATTCCAGTCTGGCACAGAGAACTTTACTTTCGACCTCTGGCAGAGATGACCGGCACTCCCGCTCGGGGTATTTTTAAAAGTCAATTTCAATCCTGTCTTCACTTTTGTAACGGTTAAGTATGCTTAATACTCGTTCTCGAAATTCTGGTAAAAATCGGATGTTTTATGAGAGGTTTCGTACGAAACAACGTAGAAACTTCTGGTTTGCGTCGCTACCTTCTCGAGAGACAGATTTTATTAGACAAGGTCAGAGGTCAAGTTGACGATTATAGACGATTTCGTAAGTACCAGTCTATGACTGTTTGTTGGATTCGCTATATATGAGATATCCCTTTTTGTCGGGTTTTCCGGCTGTCTGTCTGTGTGTATATGGTGTGTGTGTGTGTATGTGTGTCTGCAACGCGAGGCTCCACAGCACGAACCAGCGAACCAATTTCGATGAAACTTTGCCAACAGGTGAATATATACTGGGAATGTGCGTTTGAATTTCGTTGCCTAGCAACCACCCGTTGCTGTACAGCGGCCGAAAAACCGCGTACAGTATTTTCAATACTTGTCCTTCAGTTTTGAATGCAGAGAAACGAGACTTCGGAATTAACTTCGAGATATTTAGAAAATTTTACTCGAGCCGATTTTTGATTGAGGTTTTATTTTCAAATGGTAGTCCTTCAAAAATCGGGTGTCTATTTACCGTCATTTAAGGTGTGTATACAGTGTTTGTAAGGAGCTACACCGTCGTTCCACCTTCGATCTCTCCTCGATCCAAACGTTATTGACCAAGTGAAAAGGATCCAAAAAAATGGAATCACCGGCATTTCTGTTTTCTAATAATATGTTTATTTATTTACCGAAACGATTCCACGCACCCACACACCACCTCCAATTATTATTTACCGAAAACGATTCCACGACCACACTCGCCCTCCAATTATTTATTTATTTCTGGAAACGATTCTCCACCCAAACACCACCTTCAATTATTTATTTATTTACGAAAACAATTCCACGATCCACACACCACCTCCAATTATTTATTTATTTACCGAAAACGATTCCACGACCCAACAACCACCTCCAATTATTTATTATTTAAAGTGGGAGTGGCGTAGGAAAGTGGGCGTGGCTTATGAAAAATATTGTGTGGCTCAGGAGGTGTGGTCAAACAAGAGCATTGAGAGAAGTTTATCGGGTTTTCTGTCTCTGTGTGTGTGTGTGTGTGTGTGTGTGTGTGTGTGTGTGTGTGTGTGTGTGTGTGTGTGTGTGTGTGTAACGCGAGGCTCCACAGCACAAACCAGCAAACCGATTATTTTTCAAATGGTAGTCCTTCAAAAATAGGGTGTCTATTTACCGTCATTTTTATGAGGAGTGCCAGTTGGCAAAATACACAATAGGAATCTTGCCAGGCAGAGGAACAATTGTATGTGAACCAATACGTCTTGGCAATGAATTTCGTCGGTGGATCGGTCAGAATGAAAAGCATCGTATCCAGCGCTTCGATCCTAGCGAATCCCTCGTCCGCTACCGGCTTGTTTGTGTGTTTGTTTTGCCCTGTAGCAGCGACACTGTTTCAGCGATCATGACCAAACTGGGTAAGACGTCGGCCATGGTCCAACTTAGACACTTGTCGTTTTTGGTGAATTCGGTCAAAGGTCAAGGTCAAGGTCACCGAAAACCGAAATTCTTATTTTCGCAATAACGTCCGTAAAATGGTCGTATCGACTTCAAACGAAATCCAAAATGTGCATCTTCCAATTGCATCCAACCATATGTTCTACTGGGGTGTCACACCAACACCTTCTTAGCGGTCGGGGTCGAATGTCAGGGGGGGTCGGGTCAAAAATTTCAATTGCGATAAAAACGCCATTTCAAGTCCGATTGACTTCCAAGTATGATCATGACCAAACTAAGTGCTATAACTCATTAAACAGTAGCACTATCGACTTAAAAGAACCAAATTGATTTCCAGGTTTTTGTTTTTTCAGAGATCATGGAGATATGACAATTATTCTGGCAATTCCTTGTTCAACAAGCAATTTCATTTGTTTGTCTGTTTATTTGTGTACAGGATATGTCAAAAAGTTGTGATGGATCCGGATGAAATTTTGTGGACAGGTTCGGTGTGTGACAAGGACAACTGTTTTAGATTTCGGTGAAGATCAGGTCAGGATCCGGATCGACTACTAGAATTTTTAAAGTAATTCTTCACCATCGAGAGATAGGGCTGAACTAATATATAGCACGATATCTCAAAACATTGTGGACGGATTTAAATGAAACTTGGTGGGCAGGTTGGGTGTGTGACAAGGAAGAATTGATTCGATTTTGGTGAAGATCCGAATCCGGATCTGGATACGAGAATTATTTAATTTTTGTAGTGATTCTTCACCTATCGAGAGATCGGGCCAAAAACGATATATAGCATGATATTTCAAAAATGTGTTCAAACCAATTGTTTTTCTTAACTTTAATACATGCTTAACTTCAAACCTTTACCAAATATTTTTTTAATCATTTTATAATATTCAAACCCATCATTGTTATGTATCTAAACTATAAAATAATACATGAAACTTGTTTATTTCAATTATGGTGCATGATGAGATAACAAGTAACTGGGAGAACAAGGCAATAATTCAGTTGAATATAACAAAACTATTCCATGCTAACACCACACTTGAGTACGTGAGTATGTGTGTGACATCTACTGCTGGTGGAGTGGTGGTGATAAGTTGTTGTTTTGTATTTTTGTGTTTTGGGGGTTATGTTTATACTGTGTCCTGTGTACTAAATTATATATTAATTTGTCAAGGAACAACTTTCCTCATGTTGCCACCATTTTGTTTTGCAATCAACCAGGTTAATTTGGGATCCCTGGAGGGTTAAATTTATTATCTTATTTTATAACCACCTCGGGAATTTGGTCATCTTTCAGTGTGCTAGGCTCTGAGCATGGGACGGTAACTCGGGTGCAGTTACATCCTGTCGGGAGGTTGCCGTCTGCTCGACAATATTTTCATTTTTTCCATCTTACCTCTGCCATAATAACATCACAAACGTTGTGGCTGTGGAAAAGAACAAAGTGCTAAATTTAACAAAGGCAAAGAACAAAGGGATCAGACATTTTCTGCAGGAATGAAAGTCAAGGAACCACAAGAACAAGTTGTGCAAAATCTCTATTTCAAATTTAATTCAATATGTAGAGAACAATTTAGGCAATACCATATACCAGTGTGTGTGTGTGTGTGTATGCAAAAAAAGTGTTTAGACTTTAACACAGATTTAAATTGAACAAATTAAAGTGATCTTAAACAGCTCATGCTGATAAAGGGACATTGTAGAATGTTCAAGGAATTTCAATGGATTCAAGTTCAAAACTTAAATACACAACATAAAAAAGAAATAAAGAGCTTTTTAGGCCTTCATTTTTCTTCAGGGGTGTAACATTTCTGAATTTGTTCTGGGGAGAATGAAAGGAGGTGATGAGGGGCAAAATGGAAAGTGGCTCAATCTCACAGTTCTGTGAGGTAAGGCAATGGTTCAGCCTTGAGTATAGGTTGAGCAAGGGAGACCTTCAGTCATCAAGGCTCTGCTCAAGTAGCTTTCAGCTCACCAGAATACCAAAGGGGCAGGAACAATTCCCTATTGTTCTCAATACCACCGCTTGGACCATGTTCTATATATAGCTCCTTGCCAATGATTCTCAATGACACAACATGCACCCCGAGTCCCTCATCCGTCTCCGTCTTTCTCTCCCTCACTCACCCCTCCACGCCCACACCACATATTCAAGTGGAACAGCATTGTGACTGTCCTGCTTGCCAGCAGACATTAGGATGACTCCACTTCATCCTGAACAACTGCATTCTCTGATTTTCTGTTTGCAAGAATGACCTCTGTGCCAACCCACAACATTGTCGCTCAAATCTAGTTCACATTCCCCTGCCCATGCTATTTCACTTCAAGAATACACATCCTCCTCCTCTCAAGTTCTGATTCGTGATCTATCGAGCTGGTAAGGTATTTATACTCTCAACATTTTCATATCATGTTCGTGGGAGGAAATAGATGAAGACGGACAAAGACAAGACTAACATTATAGATGCAAAAAGCATTTTTAAAATTGATAAACTTTCTGATTTCCCACAATTAAATATCCCATCAGCATTCATAATTATTCTCCCTGTCTTCTTATTCTTCTCTTATTCCTTTGAAACCTGTTTTTAAGAGAAAATTCTGTCCTCTCTTAATGCTTTTTTTTACCAAATCAAATTTGTGGCAAATTATTCTCAAGAGTCCAAACCACAAAACGAAAATATTGTAATTGCTCAATTGCAGTTGCGCAGCGACCCTCACTGAAAGGGTACAAATGGAACAGAAGAAGACTGAGCATTTAACAATGAAATGGCTTGCATTGTTATCTAGATTCCATTACATCTGAGAATGAACGATCTATATTAAAGTCGATCTGCATGCACACACTCACCGACACTCACCGACACTCACCGACGTTCATATCGCTTACAATGGCATCTCCCATCACTTCGGTAACAGGAGAGGCAAATAATCCAATCTAAACAAATACAATCTCATTTGCATGAGATCATGATGAAAACAGAAAATTAAAATGTCCAAAGAGAAACCCACCAAGTCTTCCGAGGAAAAGATCCATAACTTCCTATGACTTCCTTACTCATCCAAAAATACCTATAATATGATATGGTGCTCTTCCTGTATTTCTACATCTACACCCTAAAAGCTGGTTATACGGTGTTTCATCGTATCTCTGGAACTGGTGTTCAAATCCGTGGCAAAAGATGCATTGTCCAAACCCTCAAGACCTCCGGTCTTCACGGGCCACACTAAATTTGTTGCTTTTTCTTTCTGTTGGGCCACATGGGAAACATGAGATGTGCAATGAAGATTTGAGAAGATAACTTTTAATCGTAATTACATGTGAAAAGATCAATTTATGTCAAACAAAAGAGGGGAAATTATCAGACGAGATGAAGCAACGTAATGCAGGTGAGGATCAGATGAAGTATATTAAACGTACACTTTCTGCAGGGTGATCTTTATGAGGAACTCCACACCACATCATCTCACGGAGTCGGTCAGAACAGCAGCAAAAGTAGTCGCAGATGGGTCGGATGAGCTTTGGGTTTATGCTTTCCCTGGCATTTCCCCCTGCCACCAGTGCTGGATTAACCATTAGGCAGACAAGACATGTGCCTTAGGGCCAGCCAAAAATTCGGAGCACAAACTTTGCAATCTAAGGTCTAGTAAACTGTAAAGCAGAGTGCCAAATCTGTACGAGTTTTGTCATGCATACATTCATACACTGCAAATTGTATAGAGGGATTAAATAAACTATTTTCTTTTCACATTAAATATTTGTCTTTTTTTGTATTAAATATTTTGTTCTTGAATCAGTTCATCTTTTGTCTGGGGTCCATTTCCATGAGCCCGAGATCTAATTTAAAATTTTCAGGCCATTCTCTAAAATTTCAAAATGTTCCTTAGGGCCAGCCGAGGCTTAATCCGGCTCTGCCTGCCACAATGCAGAATACTTATCACCTTTAGTTTTTGTTTTGTTTTGTTTTTTTTAACATGATAACTGTGGATTACATTGACTGAAAAAATCAAAAAACTGAAAATATTATTATCCCACGTTGGTAACGCAAAGCGGGGTTAACCCAAAAGAAGCACAAGCAACTTGAAAGTAATTTTCAGATACAAGTCCAATATTATTATTATTAGTTTGGCTGTAATCATTATGAATGTGAAGCGAACTTCCTTGTATATGAAGTATTTTGCAGTTGTTGTGTGGGACGCATACAGTATGTCCAATCAGAAAGATACTGACACTACACAAAAAATATCCGATATCAGACGTTACTTAGACATTTAGATGCTCTCCCTCTCAATAACACTGCATCGATAAATATGTCAGCCATTTTGTATTTTGAAGAAATCAATTTAAATTTAAGAGTATGCATGATGAAAAATACAAGTTTTTCTAATCAAGAAAAAGCACAACAATAGCAATTAGAACGGCACTTAGTAGAGCACATACCTCCGCCAGGTTTAGATTTTGTATCCCACTGATGGGCCGGATCTGGATCTGGACCTTAACCAAAATCTAATCGGCTTGTTCTCATCACCTAACCAACTCATCCATCTCGTTTTGTAATAACTCGTTCTATATATATATTGTTACGGCTGTGGAAATTCGCAATCACCATTCAGGTCCCGTAGGTGAGATATTTTTTAAGTACATGTATAGTTAGCCCAAACCCATTGTTTAGAGGGAATTAATGTGATTCATACGGGCTGCGATCCTTTGAGTTAGTGGTTTTTCTGTTCTTTCATTATTTTCGAACCAACCATTACAACAACGCCAACCACGCCACCACTACAACAACTCTCCGGCTGTTTGCTACAGCGGCCTTGCCATGTCTTGCCTGCCTGCCTTTGCCATGCCATGCCCACTGCCCCATCGTCATTTTGCCCCCCTTCAGTTTGCTTTGCCCCCCCCCCCCTTGTTCATTGCCATGTGCGCCAGGATCATCGAGGAACAGTTTGCAAGCTGCAGGAACTGTCCTGTTGGCAGCTACAACACGGGCCTGCAGTGGCGGCCCGTGCGCCGGTGCTCTGTTGACTCTTTTACCTTTTTTCCTACAGAGTCCATTGATCCTGGGCCATGGTTTAGTGTAAATTATAAGGTTAAGGTGTTAAGATGTATTGTAAATATGAGTGCGCCCCCGCATGTCTTTCATAGCGCCGGCAATTTTATTTAAGTCGTCGTGTGAGTGGGTTTGTTTAGTTAGTTACTCAGCCCTCAGGTTATTTATTTTGGGGACACGAATACCATGAATGTCGCACTCCAGGGATCCGTAGGTAAAACGTACTAGGGGAGAACTACACATGATGGCACACGATAATTTGACGACTCGGACGAGTCTGTAAAAAAGGGAGAGGGTAGTGTTACGGCTGTGGAAATTCGCAATCACCATTCAGGTCCCGTAGGTGAGATTTTTTTAAGTACATGTATAGTTAGCCCAAACCCATTGTTTATAGAATTAATGTGATTCATTCGGGCTGCGACACTTTGAGTTAGTCGTTTTTCTGTTCTTTCATTATTCGAACCAACCATTACAACAACGCCAACCACGCCACCACTACAAAACACGCCAACCACGCCGCCATTACAACAACGCCAACCACGCCGCCACTAACAACCACCGCGTTCGGACTCGGCACACGGTTGCCAGAGGCCTGGCCTTCAAAGGAAGCAGGCGGCCCGCGCCCCCGTTCCCCCCTCCTCCCCCGAACGAGGCACGATTGGACGGAGGACCACGCCCCTTCTGGAAGTTCCAGCATGTTCTGGAAATAGGGGTGGAGCCGAAAACGGGGGCGGAGTGGAGGGCGGGCCCGCGGCGATAAAAAGGGACGTAAAGCGACGGAGGGAGGAGAATCGCGCGCGATAAAAGAGACGGTAAAGCGACGGAGTGAAAGGATCTCGCGTCTGTGTGGAGAAGGATCTCGCGTCTGTGGGAAGAAGGATTTCGGCCCCGGCGATAAAAGGGCGGCGAAGGCGACGGAGTGAAAGGATCTCGCGTCGAGTGGAGCGGAGGATCTCCGTCTGGAAGGACTGCGGAGGATCTCGCGTCGTGTGGACTGCGGAGGAACGACTCGACACCTCAGGGAAGTCGCGACTTCCATTTTCTTTTGGGTTCTGTGTGAACGTGTGTGTGTGGCGCCGTGTCCGAAAAGTAGAACTGTGTAAGTGTGGCCGTGTGTTCGCGTTAGCCGGTAGTATCTCTGCGTCATTGTTTCTTTTGTTGTAACTGCTTTATGTGCATTCTTGCTGTAAATACATGCTGTGATATATGTGTGCTCTCCGTGTGTCGTGTAAATAAAGTGCTTTGTTGAATTGTTCCCCCGTTTCGCTGCGTCCTTTCCTTTGTTGGGTCTTCATCTTGCTTCACGTAAAGGGTTTGAGTGGGCGCGAGACGCCTGATAATTAATCTGAACCGTCAAGGCCGACGATAACACCGCTCGGTTATCTCTGTAGCACGGAACGGACTGCTTGCAGTTCGTGTCCGGAGTCGGCCTGTTCGAGATACACCCCTCGGTAGGTACCCGTGCGGGTATTTAGGTATATCGACTTTCGGCGATTCACCCTATTCCGCGCGGGTAGAATGCGGACTGGGTTGTGGTGAGGCCGAAAGGTCCACCCGTGACTAGATCCCGGCGTTAGTCCGGAGGGTCACGACTGAATTGTCCGTCCGGTGGGCGAGGCGGTCGCCATTCGAGTCACGTGGCCGATCGCACGCCGGCGGGCGCGAATTCGCAACAATATATTTAGCTTTGGGCCCCATTTCTCAATGGTGAAGAATGACTTAAACAATTAAAAAATTCTCGTGTCCAGATCCGATTCGGTTCTCCCACAAAATTGAATCTCTTCATCCTTGTCACACACCCAACCTGTCCACAACGTTTTGAGATATCCAGTTCACAGCATTTAATGTATTTTGGAGAGAAGGGAGAGTAGGCGGACATAAGGAAGGAAAGGGGGTCGGGTCTTGG
>CM068956.1:51751896-51766469 GCA_035128595.1 Eptatretus atami | reverse complement strand
CGCCAACCACGCCAACCACGCCGCCATTACAACAACGCCAACCACGCCGCCACTTCAACACCACCGCGTTCGGACTCGGCACACGGTTGCCAGAGGCCTGGCCTTCAAAGGGAAGCAGGCGGCCCCGGCCCCCGTTCCCCCCTCCTCCCCGAACGAATGGCACCGATTGGACGGAGGACCACGCCCCTTCTGGAAGTTCCAGCATGTTCTGGAAAGAGGGGTGGAGCCGAAAAGGGGGCGGAGTGGAGGGCGGGCCCGGCGATAAAAAGGGACGTAAAGGCGACTGAGGAAGGAGAATCGCGCGCGATAAAAGGACGGTAAAGGCGACGGAGAAAGGAGAATCGCGCGCGATAAAAGGGACGGTAAAGGCGACGGAGTGAAAGGATTGGTCGTGAAAGGATCTCGCGTCTGTGGGAAGAAGGATTTCGGCCCCGGCGATAAAAGGGACGGCGAAGGCGACGGAGTGAAAGGATCTCGCGTCGAGTGGAGCGGAGGATCTCGCGTCTGGAAGGACTGCGGAGGATCTCGCGTCGTGTGGACTGCGGAGGAACGACTCGACACCTCAGGGAAGTCGCGACTTCCATTTTCTTTTGGGTTCTGTGTGAACGTGTGTGTGTGGCGCCGTGTCCGAAAAGTAGAACTGTGTAAGTGTGGCCGTGTGTTCGCGTTAGCCGGTAGTATCTCTGCGTCATTGTTTCTTTTGTTGTAACTGCTTTATGTGCATTCTTGCTGTAAATACATGCTGTGATATATGTGTGCTCTCCGTGTGTCGTGTAAATAAAGTGCTTGTGTTGAATTGTTCCCCCGTTTCGCTGCGTCCTTTCCTTTGTTGGGTCTTCATCTTGCTTCACGTAAAGGGTTTAAGTGGGCGCGAGACGCCTGATAATTAATCTGAACCGTCAAGGCCGACGATAACACCGCTCGGTTATCTCTGTAGCACGGAACGGACTGCTTGCGGTTCGTGTCCGGAGTCGGCCTGTGGCGAGGTACAACCCTCGGTAGGTTACCCGTGCGGGTATTTAGGTATATCGACTTTCGGCGATTCACCCTATTCCGCGCGGTAGAATGCGGACTGGGTTGTGGTGAGGCCGAAAGGTCCACCCGTGACTAGATCCCGGCTTAGTCCGGGAGGGTCACGACTGAATTGTCCGTCCGGTGGGGGAGGCGGTCGCCATTCGAGTCACGTGGCCGATCGCACGCCGGCGGGGCGAATTCGCAACACTGGTGTCAGGAGTGGGATTCGAATCCCTCCCGTCTCCAAGCTAAATTCACAGGGAATCGGTCCAGGGGTGAGAGGAGCGACCCCGATTCCCTCTAAATTACGAGCGATTAAATTACCCGTTACGTGAAAAATGAGATGGCGTCTCAAGGCGAGCGGGAGCCGGGGTATTAGGAATGTGTATGTGTTTGAATGTAGGATCCATGGCCCAGGATGGAGACCCCGAGCAGGACATTGGTGGCCAGGAACAGTCCCCCCCCCCCCCCCCGAACGAATCCAGGGCCCGAAATGGGTGTGGCGGCGGCAGAGGCCGCGGGGTATGACACCTCCCCTCCCCTCTCCGCCAACACCCCCCGATCCTCGCCGAATCTGCTCAGCCAAGCGCACCCGACATGGCCCAGCTATTCGCCATGCTGGCAAAGATAAATGCGGATTTAAACAACAAAATGGATACAAATACGCAACAAAATGAACGAAAAAATGGATGGAAACGCACTCAGAATGGAAACAAACACAAACGAAATGAAAACGAAAATGGATACAAACACAAACAAAATGGAAGAAATGTGGGGTGAAACGCAGCAAATGGGCCGAAGCCTGCAGGCGGGCATGAAGGCAACAACAGCGAAGTGCGTAATGGCGACGCCACGTGTGGGAACGAACGAGCTGGGAGGAGGTGCAACGGTTGTCAGCCCGCGGTGAAGCGGGTGAGGAAAAATTAATTGGGTGACGGAGACGTGCACGAAGGAAATAAAAATAGTGGAGTGTGAGAAAAGACTTCAAGACATGACGAAGAGAGTTGATAAGCTGGGACGGGAGGTAAAAACGGAGACAGAGGAACTGGGAAGACGGATAGACAAACACAAGGGCAAGCCGGAAGAACAGTTCGAAGCCAAAGTAAGGCCGGAGGGTGCGGAGATGAGAAAAGAATTAGAGAAGGAAACTGAGTTACAGAAACACCAAAACAAAGAGACGGAACTACAAAACGAACTGAGAGTGTTAAAGAGGAAAGGAAGAGAACGGAAAATGAAACGTTAAGAAACCACACTGTACAAATCGAACAGCTGGAAGCGAAGGCCAGATTAAAGATGAGGAACAAGAAAGAGTACTGAAAGAACAAGGAATGAGACAGGAGAAAGAAATCAGTCATTGAAAGAAATAACAAGATTACAGAATGAGGAACAAGAAAGACAGTGGAATAAAAAACTGAAAGAATATGAGTTTGAAACTGAACGACAAAAGGAAAAAAATAGGTTGGAGTACGAGGAGAGATGAAGGAGCAAGAATGAAGCAGGAAGGAGAAATCAATAGAGGACATAACGAGATTGGAGAGGGAAGAAGTGAGGAACAATGGGATAGAAACAAAAAGAACATGAAGCCGAGGTTGACCAATTGAAAGAAAAGGCGAGGCTGGAGTGCGAGGAGATAGACAAAGAACGGCGAATGAAACACAAAAGGGAAATTAACCAAATGAAGAAAACCACGAAACTGGAGAAGGAAGGACAGGAGAGGAAACAAGGAAGAATGAAGGACAGCAGCAAATGAACACAAGAAGGAGATCAACCAAATGAAGCAAACCATGAAACTGGAGAAGGAAGGACAGGAGAGGAAGCAAGGAAGGGTAATGAGAGAACAGCGAATGAAACACAGGAAGGAAATGAGCCAATTGAGAGAAACGATGAGATTGGAAAATGAAGAGCAGGAGAAACTGTGGGAAAGGAAACAAAAACTATACGAGTTTGAAATTAATGAACTGAAGGAGAGAGTAAAATTGAAGTCCAGAGAGATGGAAAAACTCCAGAAAGAAGCAGAGACTAATAAATGTATAGAGACGCGGGAGACAGAAAAAGTAGAGGAGAGACTGCACGATAAAGACGGGGTTAAAGAACAGAACACACACACACACACAGAGGTAGTGGAGGATAATGGGGTGAGCTCGCGGAGCGTGTGGAGACCCGGTGCGAGCAGCGGGATGGCCGCCTCCAGGAACGAGGGGAGGGAGTATGCCCCTTGAGGCGAATCACGACCAGGTGGGTTCGGTCGTGCTTCGCGGAGTTGAAGGGACGAGTGCTGTGGATAGGTGCACGTGCAGCTTAGGGGTATAGAGGCCCGGGAACCCTTGTGGGGACACGAATCCCCAGTGTGGTTGAGCAGGGGTGTGTGTTTGCGAGTGTGCGGAGATGCGTGCTTTCCGGCACGCATGGTGTGAGTGAGACCCCCTGTGCAGGTGAAAGGTTGGGTGTGAGTGAGAGGGTCCGTGTGAAAGAGACAGTGTGTGTAAGGTCGCTGTATGTGAGGGAGATGACGGTCGGCATGCGGAGCACGCACCCGTGTCTCCTGGGGTGGTAGTGTGTGGAGTGGAGTCTGTGCGTCGTAACACGCAGGTGTGCGGGGGTAGAACGGAGACGACGGCGACAGGGTGGGGGGAGGGAAGAGAAGACAGAGTGAGTGGGGTGGGGATAGGGAAGAGCACCTCAAGGGTGGGGGAGAGAAGTTGAGTGCGGAAGGAGAGGGGTGGGCAAGAGGGACGAGCGGAGAAAGAGCATTGTGTGGGCGTATGCACACACAGGATTATGATAACAGGCTAGGTAGTTCCAGCAGGTCAGCAAGGGCAGCACTGCTGATTGATGACCTTGGCATCCCAAACTGATCAAGATGGTACTAGTTCTGCCAGCTGCACAACGGTTCAGAAGAATGAAGTGTTGTGTATACAGGAGACCAGATGGAAAGGCATGGCAAGGAGGTTGGTAGGGGGATACAAGCTGTTGCACATGGGTGGGGATGGAAGGAGTAATGGCATGGAAAATATTGAAAGATGGGAGGGACAGATAGTTATGGCATGGGTGGTGATACAGAGGCAAATGATTTGTGTTATGTCCATATATGGGCTACAAATGGGAAGGTCTGAGGCGGAAAAGCAGGAATTAATGGACACACTGGAGAGGAGAATGGTTGAGCTGGACGTGATGCTGTGCATTGCGAGGGACTTCAATATGCACGTGGGAGTAGCGGAGCCAGGTGAAGAGGAATGTTTTGGTAAATTTGGTTTGGGAACGAGGAATAGAGAGGGTCAAGAGCTGGTGGAACTGGTATCGAGGAATGGGATGGCATAGTTGGTTCATTCTTTAAAAAAGTGGGAAAGCCACAAGATTACCTATGTGGAGTGGACAACATAGACAAGAACTGGATTTGGTGGTGGTGACAGTTGTGGAGGGTTCAGGATTGTAAGGCAGTGGTGGGAGACCATGTTACCACTGTGGAAGAAAAATAATTATATTAATCTACTCTCAATTATAATTGTTGCTGGTAATTTATAAATTAAATTTTTGTACTCTAGTCAAATTGGCTGTCAGTAACGTTTCCCTTTTCCCAAGATTCTTTTGACCTACATATGGATAAAAGGAATATCTTACTATAAAAAAAGGTCTTGCTCGCTGCAGAGAAACAGGGTAACTTGGTTGATAACATTGCAACTTTTTGCCATGATTGTGTCATTCCCTCCCTCCCACCCAAAGTGGACACGTGTTGCAGTTTTGAGTTATTTTGCCTAATGCTTATCAGGTCATCCCATAGTTGAATTGCCAAATGTCTCACCCTCCCATTCTTTGGAATGTTAAATTGTGTATAAGAAGGATTACTTCGGGCTTCTGTTTCAGTGAATCATTGAATGTTCTTCGTCCGTATATACGAAATTAAAGATTCTCCATTTGTATGCTGATCCAACTTGCGGAAATTGAGTTATTTTCCATCACACCACCCAGCACAAACTTGTGGTGTTTGTGGTATGGATGGAGAAAAAGAGGGAGGTTAAGAGCAGGGGTCAGAAAATTATTAGGTGGGGGAAGTGTAGGGGAATTGTCATTGTCGAGTACAAGGAGAGGATGAGGGCCAGGTATGGTCAACTTAACGAAGAAGTGAAAGGTTTCGAGGAGGAGTGGAAGAAGTACAGAGAGGCGTTTATGGGAATTGCAGAAATTTTGTGTGGAAGGAAATCAGGAAAGGGTGCATCGTCGAGGGACACAAACCACGTATGGTGGACGGAGGAGGTAACGAAGGCAGTTGGTGAAAAGAAGGAGGTTTGGAAGAGGATGGAGAAGATCGAGGATAGAGGGATGCAGCTTGATGTGGGGTTGCTGCACCTGTATGGGCAGAAGAAGAGCTGTGGATACGGTGAGGAATGATATGGAAGAGCAGGTGCACAACATGTTGAAAGAGGATGGGAGGAGGAAGATGATATATAAATTGGCTCGTGACAGGGATGAGAATGGTAAGGACATGAAGGGCGAGGGGGGGTGGGGAGTGTGGTGGTGATTAAGGATGGTGGTGGGAAGCTATTGACAGAGAGGGGGGCAGTATGGAAGGTGTGGGAAGGGTATTTCAAGGATCTGTTGAACCTGGAAGGAAGCAACGGTGAGCTGGAGCTACCGTGTTATGTAGAGGGGGAAGTGGATTTGGTGATCACAGAGGAGGAAGTGGAGATGGCATTCATGAGGATGAAGAAGAGAAGAGCGCCAGGCATTGATGAGGTGTGTGCAGAAATGATTATTGCAGTGGGAGAGGTCGGAGTCAGTTGGACAAAATAGTGGGGCAGATAACAGCAATTTTTGAGAGGAATCGTGCAAATGATGATACAAGCATCAAATTTGGCACATTTGTTTCCAGGGGATTGTCATCAAATCTGCCTGATTGGCCATTTGAAAATCCAAATTTTGAAAAATTTGAAGAAAAAAAAACTTCAAAAAAGTCAAGATCACGAATCAATGTTGGATGCTGGCTGAGATTGGTGAATGTTTCAGAAACATCATCAAAGACGTTCCAAGTCTGCCATGCAGTTTTCTTCCCTTTACGCGGAAGGCAGACACCGACGTCACATCCAGTGAACGCATGGAAGTATGGGATCCCTCTAGCTTTCTCAGGCCTATTGCAGAAACTACTCATGGATTGGAATCCATCGTGCCTTGGCTCCTTGGCCAAAGGAATCCACATGTTCTCAAGACCTAGTTCCTGTAAGGATGGCAGTACAGATATTGCTATGCTAGTACGTCCGTGTCATTAGCCTTAATGATGATGGACTTGCTACCATCCGTCGTTGCATCCCTGGCGTGTACAATATTCGAGTGTCAGCTTCTTCATGACAACTGGAGACACGCATCCAGTGACTTCCTTGTGTTGCTAATGCATCTTCTCCTTTTGTGACAATGATCTGTGTCTGTCTACACATCTTTTCCGCAAGGAAGTGAAACAGCTCAGTCTTGTTGCTGTCATCTCAAAGAAAGCTTGTCCAGTTACTTGAGGTCTTACTGGTTCCTGTCACTCTTCTTCTGATTCCTTCCCCCTTTTCTACCTTGCCTCGGACTTCAGACTTGACTTCTTGTACACATCAAACACTACGTCCACCTCTCGTACCTGGACCATAGGATTCCCACTTTGGGATGATGTCTTCTTTAGCATAGTCATCAAATATCTTTGAAGTGCGTGGAGGTAGGGCATTGATAAGTGCTGAGCCATCAATGATGACTGCATCTCCCTTGGTTCTCTGTCTGGGATGTTCACTTGCGCTTCAAGAATTTCAGCCAGCTGTGACTTCAAAAAATTTAGAAGTTTTTTAATTTTTTTCAAAATTTGGATTTTCAAATGGCCAATCGGCAGATTTGATCAGAAATGCCAAATTTGATGCTTGTATCATAATTTGCACGATTTTTCTACTATCTACTACACTAAGAGAGTGTTGAATGTATGTATGAGAGAGGGTTCAATTCCAGAGGATTGGAGGACAGAGTTAATTGTGCGGATGTGGAAGTGGAAGGTAGATGTTCAAGATCTAGGGAAGTACAAGGACATTACGCTCCTAAGTCATGCCATGAAGGTGCTGGAGATGATTCTGGAGGGGAGGACAAGGAAGAGTGTGGAGATGGAGATCGGAGAAGAGCAGCAAGGGTATAGAAAGGAGAGTGGGATGACAGATGGGATGTTCGCACTGAGACAACTGGTGGAAAAGAGATTGGAGGTGCAAGGTGCGATGATGCTAGGATTTGTGGACGTGGAGAAGGCCTACAACACTGTCCCTAGAGAAATGGTGATGGCAACACAGATGAATGGGAGTGCCGGAAGCTGGGTCAGGAGTATTGCAAGAGAGAAGAGGGTTGATAGGAGGATGGATGAACCGAGGGAGGAGATTGGTGTGCAGATGAGCTTGACGGGGAGATTGGTGAAATGCCAGCTGAGATGGGCTGGATATTTGGTGAGGATGGGGGAAAAGAGATTAGCAAAAAGACGGATAGGTTAAGGGAGCAAGGCAGGAGGAAAAGAAGTAGACCGTGGTTGAGATGGGAGGATTGTGTGAGTAGGGATATTAATAAGGTGGGGGTGGAGAGTGGAGAGAGTTTGCTCAGGACAGAGGGAGGAGGAGGAGGAGTATCATGGTCAATGCAGGGGAGAAACTTGGTGCCATCGGACCTGACCCCTTATAAAGGAAAGGAGAAGAAGAAGAAGGACTGTAGAACATGAATCTGAACACAAAGCTGCAGTTTAGTAGTGCTCTAGCTCTGAGTTTGGCAAATTGTATGGAATCTCATCCCGAGTGCGGATGCGCACAGAAGAGTAAAGCAATTGCTTCAGTCTCTGCCTGTCTGGCAGTCAAACAGGATTGAAAATCATTCCAAACAGGAAGCACTATTTTTAGGGATGTCATAAAGGACACAAACAACAGGCAGGAATAACTAAGTTAACATGTTAAATAGATTGGTGTGAATGACTGACACTCATACCGATTACAGTTCAATCTCACAGTTCTATAGTGCTGAGGTGGAACCCCTGCGGAAGGATACCTTAAACAGCAAAAATGCATATATTTCTCAAGGAATCATTGCTACACCTCCTCCTATCATTAATGGCGGTAAACTTTGGAAACAATGTTTGTTTGTTTTCTACAGCCTTTAAAACTTCTACTATAATTGAATTATATACATGAACACTGTAGAACACAAATCGTTTTGTTGGAACTTACAAAAACCTCCAGTTGAGCAGTACTTGACCAAAATTTTATGCCATCTTGATGAATCAAATTTGCCTTGCGCGCTTTCAGGGTGGTGGAATGTCGAGATTTGGACAAAATTGCGGCCCGTGTTTGGAAACATGCTCTTGCTCAGAAACACAAAAGTTAAAAAAGACCCTTTCGTTGTTATTTTTCTCAAGACTGCATGGGGCAAGGTGTTCTATGAACTCTCTAGTTATTTCTGTTACATAGTGAGAATGACAAACCTGTAATAAAACTTGCAATCAGACCTGTGATGATTACTGTCAGCATTCCCAGCATGCTGATGTACAGATAGGAAACGGAGTACCAGCTGTCTGCAAGAGCAGGCCTTGGGGAAAGAGGAAATAGGTTGGGATGGGGATAGGACGAAGGGAGGCATTTGTAGCACATGTCTTTCATAGCATTTGTATCACAACCTATGGTGCTGTACAAACACCGTTTTGGTTACAGATGCTGGAAAGTAAGAGACAGCATCATTGCTGGTGTGAGTATGGCACTCCGTAAAGAATGGGTACAATGAGCTTTGCTCTTGTGGTTTTATCAACAGAATATAGGTGGAATTTGATCTGGTTATACAAGAATATTGACCTTATGAATTGAGTAGCAAGAATTACCTTTCAGCTGTTGAGGCTGGTGAAATTGGTATTGTGCCGTTGCATGTGAGGGTTGAAAGTGGCAGAGGCCGTGTTACGTCTGCAGTTGGGCGGTTGACTAGAGATCCAGCGCCAATCCAGATGGAAATTACATAACCGCAGATAATGCCTATGAAAGCACCCTGGACAAGGCATAGATTAACAACATTTCTGACACAAGAAAGTCAAATTTTGTGAAATATCAAAAATTAGTTAAGAAAGGCAAAATTACATTATTTAATTCGTTATGTTGGTCAAGATAAGAGGGAGGATAGTCATTTGGATGACAGCAATTATTATTATTATTGAGACTATGATTATAGGACAAGAGGAGAAAACTGAGGTTATAGCCTTTTCAATCTGTATAAATGTTCTGAAGTATTGTTGCACACACAGCAAGGGAACATTTTGCAGGCAGATCCTTCCATAAAACCTAAAAAAAAAGGAAGCTTACGTGTGTAGTAATAATAAATCATGCTTTTCTGCTCTGCCACCTCCCTTAAAACTCTTGGATGCATATTATCTGTCCCTGGAGCTTTATCATCGCTTAGACTTCCTTGCTGTTTCTTTACTTTCTCCACTCCTACTTGGATCTCCTCTAAAAACCTTTGCTCACCTCTAAGGGAGACACTCTCAGCTATTGGAAGTTCCCCAGACTGTTCTTGTGCAAATGTAGAAGCAAAAAAACTATTTAATAAACCTGCCATCTCACCTTCATCATCCCCAAATTCTCCTCAAAGGGCACACACTTATGTTAACCTTTTCTTTACACCTTATAGACTTAAAGAATGTCTTGCTGTTATGTTTAATATTTTTGGCTTTGCCCTTTTTCTTTTATTACCCTCGCCGAAGGAGAGGGTATTGCAAGTGGGTCCATTTGTCTGTCTGTTTGTCTGCACAGAACATTTGTGTTTTTCTCCGCAACTGCTTGTCGGATTGAGAGGAAATTTTCACGGTTGGTGCAACTACGCAAGTAGAATGTCGAAATGATAATTATGATGTCATAGGTTACGTGATGTGGCAACCATGTTGGAAAAATGGAAAAACTTTAGACCTCTATCTCTGAAACCAGACCAAGGAAATAATTGAAACTGGGCACACAGCAAGTACTCCTAATGGGGAATAAGCATGATTTTTTTTATGGCATCATAGGTACCTTTGTTATGACATCATAATTGCACATGTAGAATGCTACATCTGATCAGAATGAAAATTTTTGAGGGTCACCTCGGGATGAAATGGTCCACAGAAAAAAAAAAATGATGATGTCATCGGTCACATGATTCGTCAAACATTTTTTTTTTTTTTAAAGCTTTCAAAAATCTTCTCTGAAATGGCTGAACAGATTGAGGCAAAACTTTACATGTATGACCGCCTATCCATGAGGAACGAAAGGTTCACACATATGATATCATAGGTCACATGGTTTGGCAGCCATATTTCATTTACCTTAAAACCTATTAAAACGTTTCTCTCCAGAATGGCTGACAAATTGTTTTTATTTGTATTTTCTCCCTATTACCATCAGTTCCTATTTTCTTCACTTTTCCCACCGCTTTTTCAGGTCAGGTCAGATTAGATCTGCGACTTGCTAGAGGTACCATGCAAACCTGTACTAACCTGTTCCATGGTCGGGTTGTCGGCGACTAAACCGTCTCCCCCACCAAGTTTCTTGGTGAGGAGGGTGTATGATATGGACACCCAGCAGGATGAAGAACAAAACCTGTCAAAGGGCGGAGGGGCTCCTTGTGAGCCAACAGCCATCCATATCTAGTGCCCAACTGTACCTGCGAACGTCCTCGTGCAGTTGGGTTACTATTTATTAGGTTGGTGGTGGCAGGATTTGCACTCCGGCCACCGTAAAACCCTTCATCCCGCAAAACATTCTCAAAGCATTAACAAAAATCTGAAAATTCACTCAGTGGGAGTACCTCCTGTGCAGCTGCCCTTCGCAGGGCAGCTCGCCGGATGATGGGATTGGGGCAAAGCCTTCGGGACCCCCAATTGTTGATGATAGGAGGGAAACCACGGGGTAACCTTCCTGGGTCAGATTGTGGTAGTGTGTGTCTGGGTGATGCTGAGGTGTCATCCACCAGATGGAGGTCTCCTTGGGTTAACCTGAGGCAAAGATTCTTGTCTCACCTGTTTCTTGTCTTGATCACATGTTTCTTGTCTTAAAATCCACCAGCTTCAGGTGGGTGCTTGGAATGTCCTATCCCAAAGAGAGGATGATCACCTGTCTCTGATATCATCTGAGCTCAAGCGTTTGGACATCGGTATTGCAGCACACTCTGAGGTTCGGAGATCATGACGGGTGGTTGGTCTGGTCTGGTCACTCTGATGGTTTGGTCTGGTCTGGTCTGATGACCTAGTATTGGTCTGGTTGCTCTGATGGTTACCATGCCCAAGGAGTTGCTGTAGCTGTGTCCATAAGCTGACTCCAATGATAATTGAGGTAACACTGGCAAATGAGCATATTATGAGACTAAGGATTCGTCACTCCTTGGGTGTCATTTCCCTGGTCTCTGTTTATGCTCCGACTGAGGCGAGTGATCTCACCATGAAGGATGCATTCTATGCCACGCTCGAGTCTGTGGTTGACCAGTGCCCCAGGTGAGATACTCTTATAGTCTTGGGGGATTTCAATGCATCAAATAGAACTGATAGGGATGGTAATGAGACATGTGTTTGGACCCATGAGTCTGGAACTGTGAACCAGAATAGCACTAAGTTCCTTGACTTTGCAAGAAATCATGGACTTAGGGTGGCTGGTTAATGATTTCAGTGCCCACACGCTCACAGCTGGACTTGGTATTTCAATGCTGGCGGTGTGGAGAAGGAGATTGACCATGTGCTCGTTGGTGGTCGCAGGAGGATGATCCAGAACTGCAGGGTCTGGCTCAGTTCCTCAATACTGCCCACAGCCAAGGCTGGATGTTGGCAAGCTCAAGGATGAGAGGATAGCTGAGGAGTTTGCGAACATACTGCGTAGAGATTTGGGGGGTCTGGGTGCTTTGTGGGATCCTGTAGAGTTGTGGAGTGCCTTCAAGACCACAATCCTTGATGTTGCCGGGAGATGTCTTGGAACTCACCGCAGGGTGAAGAAGAATTTTGTCTCTCAAGGGACACTGGATACCATTAAGCAGAGTCGCAGGGCCAGGCTGAATGGCAGAGCTGAGCTCCTCAGGGAGCTGAGGCGTAAAACTGTGCGTGCACTAAGGGTGGACAAGGAGGCCTATGTGTGAGGAATCCGTGAGGGGGTAGAACATCACCTGTGTTCAACTAATTCTCGTTCTGCTTACAGGAGAATTCATGCATTGCGTTCCTCCAAAGCCCATCCCTCAGTGTACTGCAGTTAGAGCAGATGGTAGGCTCTTGACAGAGGAGTCCGAAGTGAAGGCCCGCTGGGCCGGTTACTTTGAGCGGCTGTACCAGGCTGATCCACCAGCTCTCGAGTTGGATGTCAGGGCTGTTACAATCCCGATTGCTGACCCTCCAATCAACTGTGGTCCACCTTCATTTGTGGAAACACAGACTGCGGGAACCGGTTGAAATGGGGTGAAGCTCCTGAGATCTGTGGAATCCATGCTGAACTTCTCAAGGCTGCCTGGAAATGCTGCACTCATGTCATTGCATGCAGTTCTGTGCTCTGCCTGGAACACAGGCATAATCCTAACTGACTGGAAGAGGGGCCTTGTTGTCCCTCTCTGGAAAGGGAGGTGTGATCGCAAAGACTGCAACAACCACCGAGGTTGTGACGCTGCCCTCAGTGCCGGGCAAAGTCTTTGCTCGGATAATTCTTGATAGGGTTTGCCACCATCTGCTTGAGCACAAGCATCCAGAACAGTCAGGCTTTACACCAAACAAGTCAAAGATTGACTGTATCCTTGCTCTTCGGGTCATCACTGAACGCAGGTGAGAGTTTTGGCAGGGGCTGCTTGCAGCCTAGGTTGATCTCTGTAAAGTGTTTGATTCACTGAATCGGGAAGGCCTCTGGAGGATTCTTGGTCTTCGTGGGGTGCCACCAAAACTGATCAATCTTATGTCTGAACTATACTCTGGTCCTGAGAGTGCTGTGAGATGTGGTGATACCATCTCTGACATATTTCCAGTTGTCAGTGGACTTTGTCAGGTGTGTGTACTGGCCCCCACACTTTTCAGCACTTGTATGGACTGGATTCTGGGGAGGATGTTGGAGAGATCAAGCTGCGGTGCATCGTTTGGGAATGTCAAGATCTCTGACCTTGAATTCGCAGATGATGCAGTCATCTTTGCAGAGACTTTAGATATCCTTTTGGGGGCCTTCAAGGTGCTGAATGAGGAGTCGGAGCCGCTGGGATTACGGGTTACTGGAGTCAAAACTAAGATCCAGTCTTTCAATGACATTTTGGATGCTGCTGTCCTCTCTGTACCTGTTTGTGGCGAGGATGTTGAGGTCACGGAGAGATTCACTTACCTTGGCAGTGATATTAATGTCTCTGCTGGCTGTGAGCCAGAGGTTAACAGATGTCTGGGTCGGGCCTGGGAAGTCATGGATTCACTGGCTCATGGGGTGTGGCACTGCCAGTACCTGTGCAGGAGGACGAAAGTCCGAGTCTTCAGGTCCTTGGTGCTTTCAGTCTTGCTCTGTGCATGTGAGACTTGGATTCTCACCAGGGATCTGAGACAGACACTTAATTTCTTTGGTACCGGGTCTCTTTGGAGAATGCTTCGCTATCACTGGTTGGACTTTGTGTCCAACAAGCAGTTGCTGAGAGAGACTCAGATGAGATTTGTTACCTGCATAGTCTATGAGCATCAGCTGTGGCTGTATGGACATGTGGCTCATTTTTCCTGAGCGCTGATCCTGTTCACCAGATTCTCTCAGCGAGGGAGCATCGTGAGTGGAGGAGGCCAATGGGCCGACCACATGCCTCTGGTTGATCAGCATCTCAAGGAGATGGGGATGGGCCAGGCGTCTGCCTGGGGTATAGCCAGGCAGAGGCCTCTGGAGTACTGCGGAAGTGACGCAGCGGACGTGCTGCTCCGGCGCATGCTCCCATACCTGACCTGACCTGACCTGACCTGACCATACCTATCCCTCCCAACTGCACGCTCTGTTTCTTGTCTTAAAATTAAAAAAAATAACAAAAAAAACAAAAACCCTTTCTTCCTCTGTACCCACGAATACCGACCCTTCTTCTTTCTCCTCCTGCCGTCACACCATCTTCCTTCTATTTGAGCTGACCCACTTTCACTATCACCTTCACGATTTCTTGCCGCAACCTTCCAGTCTCTAATCTTACCTAATCTTCAAAAATCCATCAAAAAAAGAAAGACATTTCCTTGTATCCTTTCTAACTATACACCTCCCGAAACCACGTATTTTTCTACCCCTTCCTCTTCCCGTTACTTTTCATCGACCCATCAGTTTCACTCCGCATTTACCGATCCAAATTCACCATACACCTCCATGATTTCACTTCAACCTTTCCTTTTCCTAATCCCATGCAATCTTTTTCCCTGCCTTCCTTCCTGAAAGTTCCCTGTAATGTCCATCTTGTTTATCCCATGTTCCCCGCCCCATCCCTCACCCTTCCACAGATCTCCTCATGTCTCTGTTCCCCACTGTTTTGTCCTTCCCTCTCTTGCCCCTCTTGTCTCCTGCTCCCCTTGTTGTGCGTTGTGTGTTAGCTCTCACATGAGC
>CM068956.1:51728735-51751886 GCA_035128595.1 Eptatretus atami | reverse complement strand
AAAAATCCTCTCCATTAATTCCCTCTTTCATGTCAAACCTTTCTCTCGATGCAATACTGTCTTTTACCCAGAATGCTACACATCCTCCTATTTTCTCTTTTCTTTTACAATTACAAGTCTTGTAACCTTCTGGTCCTGTCTTCCAATCTCTCTCCTCCTCTTTGAAGCAGGTCTCAGTGGTCTCACTTACTGCGACTATACTTCGTGCCATTGCTTCAAGCTCTTCCACCTTATTATATAAACTCCTGGCATCGGTAGAAAGAAAGATTTTTATTTTCCCTTCTTGTAATTATTTTTCCTGCTTGGACTTACAAATCATGCTATCAGCTGTAGTTTCTTTCTTTTTGGCATCTCCACTCTCCTCGATTCTAAAAAAAAAAAAAGTTCTAATTCTCTCCTTAATTCCCACTGCAAACTTTGCTGCCCCCTTTCTGTTCAGCCAATGGTCATCATTCTGGAAAGACTCCCTTTACCAATGAAATGATTCACATTGCTTCCTACTCCATTCTTCCAACCTATGTAGGTTAACGGCTTATCGCTCTACTCATAAATTCTATTCCATTTCGTATTGTCGGTAAAATACCAGTACCAGAAAACATTAGCTCACAACCATTTATTTTGAGTCAGCTACCACCAACTATTCTGTACCTTATTTCAAACCCTCCAAGTAAACTTTCTCGCTATATACCCAAATATTTATACATATATATATATATATATATATATATATATATATATATATATATATATATATATATATTCATAATTTGCTCCTACATGTTCACCAACCAATATCTTCCTGCCGTGACCAGCGCAATATTATTTAACCTTCCTTCAATATCTCTTACACCCGCTCCTTCAAAACAACATGCAGCTCTGTCTATGATCCTTCCTGCATAACGAAGTCTACATATTTAAGTTTCATCGCCAACAAAATCTCTCTCCCTGGCTTATTCTGAGCATCTTCGCAAGCCCCCACCTCACCTCCGCCAGCACTCACTCCACCCACATCCCGACCCCACCTCCACTCACTCCACCCTCACCACAGCTGCCTTCCCTCCACCATAACCACTATTGCACTCAATCTGCACTCAGAACTTCCTGCACTTGCTCCACCGTCACCAAGTTTTGGAAGGGGAAGTTTTCGAAACTTTGTTTTTTTTAAAAAACATTAAATATTGATCTTGGAAAAATTTTGGAAGGGGAAGTTAATTAATTCTGAGACAATGTTAGAATGTTCCTCACACCTCCTCCAGATTAAAGTATTCACAATATGGCAATGTTCCCGACTTCACCTACCTATAAAACTCATTCTGTGTTATCATTAATGGAAGGAAGAGAAAGTTTGAGCTTGAAGTGTGAGAGGAGGGATAATCTATGATGTAAAAGGAGCTCCGTCTCAGCGGGCCTGCCTACGTGCGTGCATCTGTCTGTCCGTCAACAATAGTCTTTTTGCGGATACCACTAATCAAGCAATAACAGTACCCCCAATCTGCAAGCAGTATAATATGGTTGAGTCGCGTGAGGAGGATGAGTTGGTTTCAAACAGTATATATGTAATTTAGTAGGGGAGGATAGATGGGGCTGGTTTCATCAAACAGTACGATATAGTTGAATAAGGGGAGGATAGGTGGGCCAGTCTCAATTTACACCATCATAAAACTCTTCCTCCTTCATCTTTCTTCTCACTTATAATAGTGGATCCTGTTTCTCATATCGATTAGATTCAGAAACACCTTGCTATATCCAATCACTTTTTTTCCAACATTTCCATTTTATTCGTATCTTATCGATAACCTAAAAAGGCTGTAATGAGTATCCCATTAACACTCTCCCCCTCCTCGCTCCCTGAGTATACCTTGGCCCGTATCTATGCACCGCCTGATTATTAATTTTTACTCCATTAACAACAACCGGGTTTTCTTTTTAGCGATTACGCAAAGATTGGTATTCCCATCAGCAAAGAAATGGGTCTAACATTCTCGTCAATCCAAAACATGACCTTTTTTTGGAGTTGGGGGAGGATATGACCAGGAGGTGCATCATGTCAGAATTGCACTCAATCCAAAGGATGTTCTCTTCAAAAGTATATCGTGACCAAAATATTTGAAGGATTGATTATTTGAAGCCATTGTGGCATTTCCTTATGCATGCTTAAACATGTAGCACAAAATATGCATTCACCTGCCAAAAAAGTTACAGGAACTACAATGTCATTCATAGCGCAACGGGCATGAAAGAGGAAAGACGAACTTTTTTTAAGGTATCCATCAATGAAGTCTATCAGGTCTCAACGTTGGGAAAATAATTGGGTAAAACATCTACCAACACGGCCAACTATGTGTGCAAAAGAACAACTGATTAGAGAAATTGCGACTTTATTGGAGGTTATAGATGTGCAGCAAAAATGCAGGTCGTGGAAATGTAATGGTAAGACAGGGTCACGTGTCCTCAAGAAGATGATCAGGCAGCATGTGGTGGAAGACATCACTGACTCTTTCTGTAATTTTTTTTGGGCTGTTGACTGTGTAAACTTATCATCTAAAATATGCAATATTTGACTCGATGCCTAGGCGTGACTTACCACATTGTTGGCACATGGAAATAGCATTCCAAGGGTGTAAAGACCCAGGAGAGGTCCACCGACAATACCAAAGATAGTGAGAGCAGCCTGGTGAAGGCAATGTGAAACACACGAGCTTAATACATGAGATCATCAGTTTGAGTAGAATATGGTGGGTCTTCTAGTTTAAATTTTGGAGTGTCCTTTATGACATCACTGACAGCTCCTATTTTCGATTCTACTCTACCGTCCCATTCCCCCATCCACCTCTGGATTTATAGAAACATTGCTATTAACAAGGAAGCAAAAGGTTAAATTACCTGGAGCAAATCCCCCATGGTGGAAGCAAGCACCGCCATCGCTATGCAAACAAGGCCAAAGAAGAAGCCTGCATGCGCGTACACACACACACACACACGTGATTATGTCCATGTTATACGTGACATATTACACATATTATATTGTCATGATTCTGCATACTGGCACTCCCATTAATTGCAACCATCACATAGAGGTTCCCGAGATAGTTATTTCATTAGTACTTGGTACAGATAGGGTCCTTCCCTAGTGTCTAATGGGCTGCAAAGGAATATGCATTGTGTGATGCAAAGTTAGGTTTTTTTCCCCCACTTTCACCCCCTTTTTCTATCTTTTAATTCAACTCCACATTCAAACCACGCACCACCTCATTAGCAAATGCCACCAAAACCCCATTTAAATAATGCACCAGTACTCAACCATCATACCACTTTCAACCACACCACCATCACCACTTTCAACCACACCACCACCACCACAAGACTGCGATTACCTCCACACCACAAACCAACAACTGTCACCTTGCTTTGCTCACACACCATCTACTTCAGCTTCAAACATCGTTCTACCACCATAGCATCATTCCAAACACTGCTCCAACCACCATCTCAACTACTTGTCTTTGATCGACCACAGCAACCACCATCATGTATGCTCGGGATGCCGCTTCGACCGGGCGCCACTACGTGCCATGATCAACCAAGCTTGCTGCCGTGTAGCGCAAGTTTGCACTGGCATTTCTGTTGTTCCTCCTTGTCAGCGGCAACCATTGCATTGCCCGGGGAACCAGCCGTGACCCTCCAGGATACTTGTGCTACCCAGTGTGGAGCAATGCATGCTGCCCCCACGTTAATTCGGGAGATCGGCTCCATGGCCCACCTCAAAGATGAATAGAGCCATTTCCGATCCGACGGCTTCGCAGAGTGGGTGACAGCGAGACGCAGGTGAAGTTTGGGCCAATGCGTGCTCAGAACACGAGGGGAAGACATTGGTTGCCATGTGGCATGGTTACGCCTGCTGGGGACACTGGGCTCTGCCCCACACAGAGCGTATAAAATAGCGTTCCAAGAGGTTCTTTCAGAGTTGTTTTTTTTGGGGAGGTTTTTCATGGAAGTCCTTTGAGAGTTTCTTTTGGAAAGTTTTTCATGATGTTCTTTCGGAGATATTTCATAGCTTTCCTTTGAGGTTATTTTAGGCCTGATTGCGGGTGCACTTACTGGTGGTGGGTTTGACATGAAGCACCACGGGATGCAGTGGAGTGCCACAGGACAAGGTGGAACAATAACCCAGCCAGACAGCGACAACCCTCTATCCCAGTCCCCTCTCCCTTGCCTTTCCCCAGTGCAGGAAAGCGTTGGGCTCGGCAGCCCATGCCGAGTGAGCGCAGAGGTTGCCAATGCCTCAAGCATTCTCTCACCTTTCTCCCTAATCTACCCTTCTTCTGAATTACCCTGGTGGTGCCAGTTTTGTTAGCATAAGTAGGAGTGTTTGTATTAGTATCGGGTTAGCTCTGCACTGTCTTCTTTTGCTGCACTTCACCAATTTTGTATGTTCCTGCTGGATGAATGCTTGTAAATAAAGCCCTGTCTCAAGCTGTTCAACCCTTAAACGATTTAGCCAGCGTATGAAAAATTTGGCCAAAATGTGGCACACGTCGAATAAGTTATGGGTAAGTTTTATACGTTAAGAGCACGCTGGCATAGTCGAGTACGCGGCATACGTCGTAGTACGCCGAGCTGTTAGACAAATTTTCCCTGACGTATGCCAACGTATGACTCACACATTCCGCATAACGATGGCCATAAGTTGTAGGCACGTTAACGCGATCATTGGGACACACGTCGACACACGTTACTTGTAAGTTACTCATAAGTCGAAACACGTCTGAGGTAATTTTTAGCGTTACCCGAAACTTTATTTCTCACCTATGAGTAAGTGTTGTAGGCACGTTCGTTGATCGTCGACACACGTTACTTGTAAGTTACTCATAAGTCGAAAACCAGGGAGTCTGGAACACTGACGCTACACCATTTACCTCGACGTTGTTTCGACTTATGAGTAACTTACAAGTAACGTGTTGTCGACTTGTGTCAACGATCACGTAACGTGCCTACAACTTATGGCCACGTATGCGGAATGTGTGTCATACGCCGAGTACGTCGAGAAATTTTCAACATGCTGAAAATTCTCGACGTACTCGCGTATGACGACGTATGCCAGCGTACTAAGACGTATGCCAGCGAACTATGACGTATGCCAGCGTGCTCTTAACGTACACAAAACTTACCCATAACGTATTCGACGTGTCCAGCTTGGTTCGGCAAATTTTTCATACGTCGGCATACGCTGGCTAAAACGTCCAAGGTGTGACAGTGGCTTCACACTTCGATGTCTAGTGCGTTATGATTTGAATCGTCGAGCCGCAGCCTATTAATAGCCTACACCACGTGATCGTCGGCGATACGCTGCCGCGCGCTATGCATAAGTTACTCTATCGTTGGGCATAGGTTGTGAACGCCGACAACACGCTCAGCATTCGTTGGTATAAGTATCTATATGGATTGAAACGTTCTGTGTACGTTACTAATAAGTTATGCATACGTCCAACTCGTTATGAATACGTCCAAAACTGGAGGAAAACATCAATAGTTCAGCGTACGCCAGCGTTTTGCATACATTTTGATACCTTGCCATACGCTGGCTAAAACGTCAAGGTGTGACAGGGCCTTTAAATGTACCAAATGGTTTTCCTTGCATTTTCTTTATAAACTTGAAGTTAATTGAAATTCAACAAGCTCATTATGTATTTTCCTTCATTAGTCGAGCATCGTCCGCACTTGTTAGCCTCACACATTCCACCCCACTAATTGGTTCACGTGACGAGCCGGTGCTGCACCTATCTCTTCCGCTCAGTTGATCACCAGGTGTGGCACAGAGGGGGTGGTTTCCAATTAGGTTGCCTTGCCAATAGAAAGGTATCGTGGAAACCTCAAAGTGTAACCTTGGGATGACGGCTGTGTAAGATCTGCAGCCCGTTGGACCACAGAGTTATCTGGTCGGCAGCCTCAGGGCTGGAAATCGGGAAAATAAGCTCGTGGAACCCCCTTATGTGGTAGCTCCGAACTCCAGACTCCTTAAAATATATACACTGATTATACACATATTATAATATGATATACACACATTATACATATTACACAAACACATGGTACGTTTCTGTTACATCTCCTGAACCCACCCATGTGTGGAGATAACAACCAACAACAGCAACTTGCACAAACACATATACGCATGCACACATATATATATATATATATATATATATATATATATATATATATATATATCTACAGATCAAAAGAAACAGACAACCTCCACCACTAGACTGCAAGGAAGGGGTGCTGCACAGCGATAATCTCCAGCCTGCTGCTGACATTCCGCCCACTCGCTCTCGACTCCGCCTACTCCATCCACTCGCTGCTGACTCCACCCTTCTTCACCGCCTCGTTGCTGGCCCCACCCACCCACTTGATCCTGTCTTCCACTCCGCCTACTCACTCTCGACTCCACATTCTCCACCAACTACCAACTCACCGCTGGCTCCACCCAAAGTCCCTCCCTCATGCCTGACAGTCGCGCCCCCTTCTCTGGATAGCCAAGCAGGAGACGATGCGGGAACTATCAAGGAGGGATCGTTCAGCAGAGCATCCCCCCAAAACTACTGTGGTGTGCAAGGTCGGTCATATCGTGCAAGGTATTGCGAGACCGTTAGCCTCATCACCTCCTTTTTCTTATCATTAACTTCCTCTTCGTGTGTGTGTGTGTGTGTGTGTGTGTGTGTCCTGGCACCTGTCCTAGCTTAGCCGAGACTTTATTCGCAACGATCCATTCCTTTTAGCCGGTATGTCCTTGGTAGTGTCGCTCGGCTGCATCCGATCCGGTGAAGTGATCCGGTCTGGTGAAGTGATCCGGTTCGGACAAGGCGTTCCGAGGGCATGTTCCCTGGTAATTAAATCACGTGATGACTTAGGTAAACCGGTTAATCCATAGACGGGAGGAACCTAGGTCACGCAGTTGAGTTATTGTCGTTCACGGTCAGTTAGCGACCCACCGTGTCACGGAATTATCTATGTGCGACGGCCTGCAATTCCGGGGAGTCTGGTGGAACCCAAGATAGTTCCCCCTGGTGGTCTTCTCACCGACCCCTGGCCACAACATATATATATATATCTATATATATATATATATGTGTGTGGAAAAATTACAGGCCCAGACCGGGAATCAAACCCAGGTCCTCTGGCAAATCCTCTTCCACATAAATTTATGATGGTTTTATCCTGTTCATTTCTTATTATATTACTAGTCCCCCTGTGTGTTTACTAGCGGACATTGATGTGTCCCCCCACAGCGGGAAGACCCTCTCGAGAGCAGGCCCTAGCAGCTCCTATGGTTGGCAGTGAGTGCCCCGAAAGCAAGTATATATATATATATATATATATATATATATATATTGTTTGCGAATTCGCGCCCGCCGGCGTGCGAACGCCCACGTAACTCGGATCGCGGCACGTCGCCCACCGGACGGACAATTCAGTCGTGACCCTCCGGGAACTATCGCCCGGAGCCAGTCACGGGTGGGCCTTTCGACCTCACCACAATCGTGCCGATCGGCCACCCGCGTAGGATAGGGTTGTTCGCCAAACTCGACCTACCTAAGTACCCACGCGGATGGTAAACCGGGCGATCGTACCTCGCCGCAGGTCGACTCCGGACACGAGCCGCTTGGGCGGCCGTTCCGTACTATCGGGATAACCGAGCGGTGTTATCGTCGACCTCGACGGTTCAGATTAATTACCGGGATCTTGCACCCGCTACGAACCCTTTACGTGAAGCAGGATGGAGAGTCAATGGAGAAAAGACAAAGCGAAACGGGCACAGTTCAACATGCAAGCACTTTATTTACACGACACACGGAGAGCACACATATAGCAATTAAAACCAATTATGCACAAAAAGCAAATGTAATACGACCGACTAACGCGTACACACGGCAACACTTATACAGTTCTACTTTACAAGAACACGGCGCCACAAGATCCATACAAAAACCCCGAAAAGAAAATGGTGACTTCCCTTTTGATGGTGAGTCCCTCTCCCGCGACCGTCGGCGTGGTCGCGCCTGGCCGCGACTCCGTGCCCTGGCGTGGTAGGCGAGTCCTCTCCGGCGTGCCTCGCGCCGGCACGTGTTGGCCGCTCGACGCCACGGACGGAGTTTCCGGTGCTATCCCAGCGCGGATAGAAGGGGGGGGGGAAACGTAGTTGCTCGAGGTCGCGGTGTGGGGAATGGCAGACGCTCCGTCCCGCCAGCGGGGTCTCGGGACCACCCACAGAAGACCAGGCCAGCGGCCACCACGAAGAGAAGAGCGAGCCGGAAGAACGGAAGAGGACGAAGAGAGCAAGAGCACCACCAAAAGCGCTCCGCCCGTGTCCGTCTTTATCGTGCGGGACTCCGCCCTTCCGCCCGCCCCGTTTTCGGCCCCGCCTCCTTCGAGATTCTTGGAGAAGCTTCTCGAAGGGGCGTGCCCTCACGCTTTCCCTCCACCCCGCTCCGTCCGGGGGCCGAGGGAGTCAGTTTTTGGCTTGGAGCCAGAGCATTATTCCCCCAAAAAGAGGCCCCCACCTTTTCTCACCTTTTACCTTTGACCTGCATCGCTCTTCCGCCACTCCAAAGCGCGGGGAAGTCAACGGAAGAAACAGGCGGGTAAACCTGCGCATCCTCGCAGTTCCCTCCTCGGCGCCTTTGTTTGCCGTCCGTAGTGGCGAAGATGTAGTGGCGTAGATGGTGGAGGTGGCGTGGTGCAGTGTGGTTGGCGCTGTGATGGGATGGCGTGGTTGTTGAAATGGTGTGTGTTTGAAATAAAAGATAGAAAAAGAAAAACGACTGACTCAAAGCGTCGCAGCCCGAATGAATCACATTAATTCCTCTAAACAACGGGTTTGGGGCTAACTACACATGTACTTAGAGATATCTCACCTACTTCATGGTGTAATGCGAATTTCCACAGCCGTAACAATATATATATGTATGTATGTATGTATGTATATATATATATATATATATATATATATATATATTATATATATATATATATATATATATATATATATTATACTTATATCCGGGCGTAGTGGCATGTGCCTGTAATCCGGCTACTCGGAGGCTTGGTTGGAGGATCGCTTGAGGACGGGAGCTCTGCACTGGCCGCGGTATGAGAGGGTGTAGAGCAGCCTGGAATCATGGCAAAACCCAATCCTTATCCCTGTGTCGTAAGAAGCGACCAGGGTTGCTTCAGGAAGGGCATCCGGCGTAAAAAACCTATGCCAAATCAGTATGTGGATCATAACGGATGATCCGCTGCGGCGACCCCTAACGGGAGCAGTCGAAAGATGAACATATATATATATATATATATATATACGTATATATACATACATACATACATCTACTATATAAATGGCAGTCCTTCTGTCCGTGTCTGTCTGTTCGTCTGTTTTTTTGTGACGAATAAGCTCCTAGACCAGTGAACCGATCTTGATGAAACTTTACACATATATAGAACTAAGATTCAGCTCCAGGATGCGCTTAGTGGCTCTCCATAAAAATGAAGAAAAAATATATATAAAAAATATATATACATATATATAAATAAAATAAATAAAATTTCCATTAGAAAAAAAAAATGGCTTTCGAATAGTGCGCCGGCGTATTAATCATAACAAAAGGTTCATGTTAAAAATGCTAGGGTTTTTTGAAATACAAAATGTTCGTATTCGTTGACTTTTTAAACATACACATTCTCCTCCTGTTATTGAATTCTCGAACTGCACGCGCACGGCAACAGCTAACTGCTGATCGATCTGCTCATGAAAGAGCCAGGCAAGCGGAGTCAGCTGCAGAGAGAGAGAGAGAGAGAGAGAGAGAAAGAGAGAGAGAGAGAGTCGTCTTACTGCTGATATATCTGCTCATCTATATATATAAAGTTGAAAGTGTGTCTGTCTGTGTGTGTGTTTGTCTGTGACCTATGCACGCGAAAAGTACTGGACTGATCCTCACCAAACTTCACATGCTGACAGAACATGTACCCGGGAGTGTCCCGATGTAAAAGAATTGTACTTCCGACTTGCGGTTTCCGAATTATGACGTCATCACCTGATTTCGTAACGTTAATTTTTCAAGTTCAGCCGATTGACATGGGGCCAACGCCATTTGCAATAGAATGAAAAAATAATGCTACAGTCAATTGAAGACAATGACTTCCCGGTTCCGAATTATGACGTCATCACCTGATTGCGTAACGTTAATTTTTCATGTTCAGCCGATTGACATGGGACCAACGGAATTTGCTAGAGAATAGAAATTAATTAAGTCGCAAATGATGACATGAAACCAGCCTCACATTGTTGAGGCATTATGGTTTTTTACTGATGCGGCAATAAATCTTAACATTTTTGAACTCGAGTCTTCTGCATATAAAACATGGCGGGGGAAAATATAATATTATAGTGGTGATGAAAAAAATAATAATGGTGGCAGCCTCTACAATTTTACAATTAACTGTGACATATACTCCTTCAGACCCGCCGTCATCCACGGGATTCCTGTGCGGAGCACGGGTATCCCTGCTAGTACATACATATATATATATATATATATATATATATAATATACAGTAATCCCCGTTTCTCGCGGGGGTTACGTTCCAAACCTCCCCGCGCTAAGTGAAAATCCGCGATGAATGGACGCCTCCCCAAAAAATCGACTCGTCTGGTCTGGTCGGTTTGGGAGTGATTGGGTTTGAGGTGCCTGAGATCGACTCGTCTGGTCTGTTGGTTTGGCAGTGATTGGGTTTGAGGTGCCGGAGATCGACTGGTCTGGTCTGGTTGGTTTGGCAGTGATTGGGTTTGAGGTGCCGGAGATCGACTAGTCTGGTCTGGTCGGTTTTGAGGTGCTGGGTATGAGCAGTGCTCGTCCAACGGCGGCAAACCTTTTTCCTTCCCAAAGCATATATCGAGCACCTTTACCTTGACCTTCTCCTGGAGCGTCCCAGGACCTTCCTCTGGCGCTTCGGTTCCTTGCCAGAAGCCTTAGAAGGTGCAGGGCGTTTGGGCGGCATCGTGGGGCTTGGAGAAAAAATGTAGAAAATATTCGAAGTTCACAAGCGAAACTTTGTCTCGTGCGTTGTGTGACTGGTCGAGCACCACGCGTTATAATTTATTGCTTAAATAATTTATATTTTATAAATTATTACCGCGATGTACCGGGGGAATCCGCAGAAAAAATTAGTTACGTTCCAAGGGAAAACCCGCGATGAACCGGGGGCACGATATGTGAACCGCGATGAAGCGGGGTTGACTGTATATATATATAATATATATATGTAATAATATATATATCGGACTTTCATCCTCCCGCACAGGTATTGGCAGTGCCACACCACATGAACCCATGATCCAGCGAATCAATGACTCCCCAGGCCCGACGCAGACGTCGGTTGACCTCTGGCTCACAGCCTGGCCCTGCGACTCTGGTCAATGGTATCCAGTGTCCCTTGAGAGACAAAATTATTCTCCGCCCGACGGTGAGTTCCAAGACATCCACCAGCACCATCAAGGGTCTGAAGGCACTCCACAACTCTTCAGGATCTCCCAAAGCACCCAGACCCCCCAAATCTCCACTCAGCCTGCTCGCAAAACTTCCCCAGCCCCTCTCATCCTTGAGCTTGCCAACATCCAGCCTAGGCTGGGATGGTACCATTCTCCTGGATGTAAGGTGAACTTGAGAGTTGCTCCAACAAGCCGGTGGTCAGTATTGAGGAACTGAGCAATCCAGTAGACCCTGCAGTTCTGGATCATCCTCCAGCGACCATCAACGAGCACATGGTCAATCTCCTTTGCCACACCGCCAGCATTGGAATACCAAGTCCAGTGATGAGCTTGTGGGTGCTGAAACCATGAACCAGCCACCCTAAGTCCATGATTTCTTGCAAAGTCAAGGAATTTAGTGCTATTCAGGTTCACAGTTCCAGACCGATGGGGACCAACACACATCTCATAACCACCCCTTTCAGATCCAGTCGATGCATTGAAATTCCCCAAGACTAGAAGTGTATTTCGCCTGGGGCACTGATCAACCACAGACTCAAGCGTGGCATAGAATGCGTGTTGTGTCTCCTCCCCAACACCAAAACCATAAAACCTAGCAGCCTGAAACTTTTCATGCACACAAAGGGAATTCCAAGGAAGTGAATGAGTGAAAATTTGGTGTTTGGTTAATAAAAACACAACCACCCCTTTTGAAGATAATTAACGGCCTTATTTAATTATATCCTTTATCAGGCGATCCTCGGCCACCTCGCTCTCTGGGTCTTAAGGCGTCTACTGGGTTTCATTGGAGTGCTTGCTTGGGTCTGAAGCCACCATGTTTTTTGCCCTGTTCAATCAAGCCTTGACTTGGAGCAGGCTGCAACGATTTCTTAACGATAGTTTTTTTTCTTCACTTTCCTCACTCATTTTCAAATTGGGGTTCATCGTTGCTACAAATTCCTGGCTACATTGCAATGCTTATAAACGGCAGGAGATTGCAGCTTTCATGGCTTTATTTCATTTCTGCACATGCCATAACCACGAGAATCTCATAAACTAAACCGAATTACAAAATTTAAGCCTCTTTATCGACTTCAGCAGTAGTTCCAAATGCTAAAAAAAAGCGTTAATTTGTCCAATTCACACATTGCTTGACATTCTGGGTGTATCCAGTGCATGGTGTTTATGTTGGTCATCACTTGCTAAGCCAGCCGTTCCTTATCAACCATTTTGTTGGAGTGCTTGCTTGAGGACTTAAGTCACTTAGCAAGCGCTCTACAATATTTGCGCTGTCAACTGAGTACTACATATTGATTGACTTGAACAAAGTTCAGGGCACAATTCGCCTGAATTTGGCCATGCGGTGCCTCGGGCAGTGGCTCAGGCTCGCTCGCCAAAAATGTGCAATTTTATTTTACACCACGTTTCTCCTTTTTTTTGTACGATCTTCTTTCATTATACAGACACACACACACACACACACACACACACACACACACACACACACACACTAGTTCGTCCTTTGGCTAAAAAAAAAAAAAGTTAAAAAGTCCCTTCGAAATTGATGGATACATATAAAAATTTAACACTTCGTTTTTAAAAGTTTCTTCAACCGTTTCATTGGAGTGCTTGCTTGAGTGGTTAAGCCACTTGGCGAGCGCTCTTCCAGCTTCGATGGCGATACTGCCACATGGTTCTCCGTGGGGACATCTCCAGAGTTAGGAAGGCAAAATGAATTAGATGATTGCAAGGAGTAAAAAATGTTTACAGTTGTTACTAAGCAATGAATCACCACATCACGTCAGGATAGCCGAGAGGTACACACACTCACTCTCAGATGTCTAGCCTGGATTTAAATTCCAACCTAGCTAAAAATGATCATGCCAGTGTTTCACAGGCAGGGTGATTCATCACTGTGTGTGCCGTCTCTCAGATGGACGTTAAACTGGATATCACATCTGCTGGAATCCTACCTCTCACTCTCCCCTCCCCTTGCTCACCCTCTCCCACCCCTCTCTCCCTCCCTCTCTCTTCCCACCCTCTCCTCTCTCTCTATCCAACCTCCCCCTCCCACTCTGTTACGAGGACTGTTATGGATTGACGGTTTAGTTTTGAATTTAAAACGGCCCCTCCCCCCCCCCCTTCTCATCCTCTCTGAGCTCCCCACCCATCCTCTCCTTCCTCCCTCCCCTGTCCACTCAGTCCCTCCCCTCCCTCCTTCTCTCCATCCCTTCCCTCCTCTCAGTCCATCCCTCACTCCTCTCTCTCCATCCCCTCCCCCTCTCCTCCCTCCCCCTCCCTCTTCCCTCCCTCCCCCCCGTTAATATTTCCATCAGCGAAGCGACGGGTTGTATTTGCTAGTTATTAATAAAGAAGCTTGTCCCGTACATATATGGGGTGGCCTGAAAGTCACTTTACCCCTCCCTGTCATGCATTCGGTCCCTTAAACTCTTTCAACATAGCGATTTTATTGTGCAGTACTTCCAATAATTAACTACAACGACACTCAGTAGAGCACATACCTCTGCCAGGCTGAACAGTTTTGTATCCCATCGAAACACCAGATCTGCTGACCTGAACCAAAATCTAAATGGCTTGTTATCACCCACCCAACTTATGCATGTATTGTAGTTTTATAATAACCCAGCCCACAACGTTTTGAGACCCCTATGTAAACAGAAAGACATAAGTGTCTGCAGAGTGATCCACTGAAACATCTGTAAACATTTAAACATCCCGGTCCCAGAACAATCATGAAACACAAACCAAATCTGATCCTTGAAAATGAACATATAATGTTCACGCATCACAAGATGATCTCGTCAAGTGTGGACATTGCAAACAAAGCAATGGGTCCTGACATAGTGCTTAAACACAAAAAGGAAAAGTCGGTATTGTTGATCGAGGTTTCAGTTCCCAATGACCTTGGACTAAAGGCCATAGAAATTAGGAAAATGACCAAATACCAGGATCTGAAAAATGAAGTCAAGGGGACTTGGAAATTGAAGAAAGCTGAAATTGCACCAGTTGTAGTTCAGCTACTGGAATAATGAAGAAAACCCTTACTGAGTATTTAAAAATCATTCCGGGGAATATCACTCACTCCAATCGGAGGCTGCCAGAGGTTCAGTGAAGATTCTGAAAAGAGCCCTTGGAGGCTATGAGAACGAAACTCACAGTTTGGTTCATGAATCATGATCCTCAACCAAAAAATAGGAGGTGGAGATTTTGAGTTCTGGGAGAACTTCCTCCGCTCCCACCTCCTGAAACCCACAAATGGAGATTTCAACTATTTTGAGATTTCATGCTATGTAATGGTGAAGAATCACTTAAACAGTTTTTTTTTTTAACTCCTTGTATCCAGTTCCGGATCTTCACCAAAATCTAATCAATTTGTTCTTGTCACACACCCAACCTGTCCACCAAGTTTCGGCCAAATCCATCCCCAATTTTTGGAGATATCCTGCTCACAAACAAACAAACAAATGGACAAAGGGGTGAATGCATAACGTCCGTCCACCTTCGATGGCGGAGGTAATCAGTCATTGTATCTGTATGATACGTAATGACTGATTAATTATATTGTAAGTACTGCAAAATAAAACCAGTATATTAAAAGAGTTTAAGAATTAATGGTCTACAGGGAGGTGTAAAGAGACTTTCACGCCACCCTGGCACAGTATCACGTGTTGGAGAAACAGGAGACGTTGCATTTTAAAGTACCTTAATTACATGGACTTCAGTAGACAATGGACAAAAAGTATCAAAATATCTTTGCTCCGAATGATAACTGCATTCAGACCATTTATTTTTTACGTAGGACAAACATGGAGAAATTTTGGACCTGAACACCCACCCCCACCCCCCCCCTTCCTTGCCCCTCCGAACTCCTCCCCAATCCCCCTATGCAACCTCACCTCTTTCCATCCCTCCCGTGGGATTTTTTACCATCATAAGGTACTAGCTGATACTGTATAACAACTGCCAAGTAGACATAACTATCCTCTTCTGCAATGGACTGATCTCAGATCATCAATTGGGATTCAGACCAGGTCAGTCCACCTTGGACATGCTGCTTCTGCTCCCTCAACAATGCATGGAGGCCCTCAATGTCATGCATGGGATCATGGCAATCTTACTCGATACATCTTGAGCTTTCAATACAGCCTGGCACCCACCTTTATCTCCAAACTATCTGTCAACACGTCAAAGACTAACTCCACACATGGTTTACTGACTTCTTCTACTCTCAAAGCCAACGTGTGGCTCTCAATCGGATACTTTCATCTCCTCCCACTGACAAGGCTAGAGTGCCCCAAGGCAGTATTCTTGGCCCCATCCCATTCCTAATGTTCATCAACGATCTCTCTGACTCTCTGGAAAATCCTCTATCTCTTTGCTGATGACTCCACCCTCTGCCGTGACATCCCTCATCCTTCAGATAGACAGGCAGCAGCCTCTTCCCTCTCTTCAGACCTTGAAAGAATCACCAGCTGAATCAGCTTTGATCTTTTGTGGGAAAACCACACTTCTCAGTTGGCCTCTGAAGCCAATGGGCATCCTCCATCATACAAAGTCCTTGCTTGGTACACCTGGACTTGTATCCACCTACAAGGCCTTCATCCACAGCTTGATGGAGCACTGCTCTCTCCTTTGGGCTGGTGCCCCTGCCTCACACCTTGCTCTCATTTATATCCCTTGAGGAATAAACCTTCCCCAATCCCCCCCAACATCCTTTTCCGCAATGAATATCCCCAATCTCGTCTTCATACAGGTGGGATGTTAGTCTGACAAAGCAACAATTTTCACATTTATTTTTCACATCATCTCATTCAAAAGATCTCCGCTCTTGTTCAACGCCAAACAAGTTAAAATGTATCTTTGCAGAGACACACATACTTTAGGTTAACTAATTTATGGGAGCAGGGGTGGTGAGGGGGGGGCAGTGTGTGGGTTAACTTCAATAATATTTACTGAAAACAAAAGTGACTCAGAGTGTGATATTTTTTTCCTGTAGACAAAGCTCATGGTTCATCACATCTGCCTACGTAACAAAGAGATGAGCTCAAAAAGATTACTTGTGAAGGACTAAGTTATACGAGAAAATCAAATTATATCAGCAACGATACCATGTCGTGTTTTGAAAGGGTAACTTACTCAACCCTTTGGAGCAGTAAGATAGCTGGCGGGATGTGAGATTCCGGAAACAAGGTTTCACAAGGTCTTCCAAAGATACCGCGGCCAGTGCGTTGATGCTTGATGAGACTGTGCTGGTGACGGTTAATGGAAAAGGTGGGACAGAGGTCATTATTTTTTACATTTTGAACTTAATCTTTAACTCGGGCAGGGAGACGTGAAGGATTGAACTCTCTAAGAAAATGTTCTCCTGTCAAGCATGTGTCATCTCACCAGGTGTGCAGGGCGAGAACGGTGAAGCAAGGTGGAAAGAGCAAAGTAAAAGGGGGGAGGAGGGTGAATAGTGAGGGGTAGGAAATTGAATTGGTTAGAATTGGTTATTTTTAACCTCCAGCAATTGTGATTATTGGTTCAGCCGAGTATTGAGTCTTGAAAATTACATCATCAGGGGGTAGGAAATTTTTTTAAAGGGTCTGGGGATGGATAATTACAACAAGCAATATGAAGATAATTTGTAAGAACAGAGAAAGGTGCATTCATAAGAGCAGGAGCTTCAGGTAGGATCACAAAAGGTTAGCATCAACAAACAGATCTGCACAGCAATTTTGTCATTTGGAATTTTTGGTTTGTAATAAAAAAGAAGTAATAAGAAGGATCAAAATAGGACCGTGCATCCTGAAGCTCACCTGGATCAGGACCAACAGGCATTCAAACCCCCTACATCACCCCTTCGACCCTGATATATATATATAGTAGGGTGATCCTAAAATACAAACTTCAACTTTTCAAATGTGCTTTTTTATTTTTTGGTTCCACTTGGGAAGAAAAAAAATTGAGTGAAGTTCCATTTGATTTCAACAGATTTTACCACTGTCACACGACCCCTTGTTGTTTTGTGCCATGACGTCAAACTGTGACTGAACTGTACAGAGTTGTGGGTTTATATCTCAGCTTTGGTGATCTTTTTGAGGTTAATATAAACTCTTCACTGCAGAAGCAATATTTTTAGGAGTGCAGCAACTCAACAGGAAGGATTCTTGTTTCATTTTGCATTTAACTGTCGAACAGCCACAATGCTATAATTCATGGATTCAGAGACTGGAACACTATTTTTCACACCCTGTGTGACAGTGGTTAATAAAGCCGTACATGAACCATATTTGGTACCAATACTTTTCTTATTAATACGAACCATTTTAGGAAAAAGCACCTTGAGAAAGTCCTCTTTTGGTTTAGGTGTACAGTAAGGACCACCCTTATATATATATATATATATATAATATATATATGTATATACTGTATATATATTTTAATGCTGTGAACAAACTTTGGTACATCACTGGTGATCAAGTTTGTGGTCAAGTTTCATCAAAATCATGTGTTTGGTTCAAGCGATAATGACTGAAGTGTTTACGGACTGACTGACTGACTGACACACTGCTAAATCACATCAGCTCACCTGTCTAAAGTCCAGGTGAGCTCAAAATAGACATTCGAGAGGAAAGTGGTGAATGCCATGAAGGAGAAGAGATGGGGATTTGTGTTGTCACAGAAAAGAAAGACCCAGAAACCAATTGATTTAGAGGTTGCACCTGGCCATCGTCATCAACCACACTTGGCATAGGGAGGTGGTGCTACCAAAGTAGTCTCTTAGCAAGACTTATGCTGGATAGTTTACCATTGCTTTCCCAGCAGTCAGACAAGGGAGGAATTTGGAATTGGCCAAGGTTCTGGCAATAACTCACCCACTCTTCATGAAAGACACATAAAGATCTCTTAACATGGGTACTCCAGCTAAACGCCCTTCTGATGAACGGCACACACATTGAGGCAATCACTCTGTGGAACACACTTCTTTAGCCCACACTGCTAGTCTTCTCAGAGTTCAAGTTAATGAATGAGGACACCTGCATGTGAAACACATGGGTGACAGTTTAGAGCTGGTTCAACAATCAAACACAGACTAGACAGTTCAAAAGAGAATGTGCATACATCGAGGGAGCCGAGACCTTCATGCCAGGCTCTAAAGTTTGAACCAGCCCAATATATTTAAATTCACCTCCAACGTGCAAATTATTGTACAGTATATGGTGACATCATGTTACCAAGAGGTAAAACCATCATGTTACCATCTGATATAATCGAACGATATGCATACACTCTGCAGGTGCACCTTGCAGAGTTACCAGAACCTACCTTAAGGTGCCACTGTATGCGCATGCCACGTAGAGGCCTGGCACCCCGGGGTAATCTCGGAAAATTTCAATGACGAGGTAGGGCATAAGCTGGTGAAAAGACAGGAATATTTTAAGGAGATGCTTACCTGATTCACACTTGCATTAAATTCATACATTCATGGGCTATACGGAGCCTCGGTTCTGCAGAAGCAGTTTCATGGCTAGGGCTTGCAATCTCGCACGGATCATCACTCCGACCACAGGATACTCGACTGAGTGTGCAGAAATTTCGAATTTGTTCATGGTGCCGGCGATAGCTCGCCTACTCTTCACGAAGTACACCATGACATCTTTAACGTCCACCAACTAATGCCGGCAGGGATGTCCAATTCAATGGACGGCACACGCATCGATGCATCACCCTGCCTGTGAAACACTGGGATGACAGTTTATACGTCGAGGTAGAGATTCTTAGCTTAGCATCAACAAACATTTTTGCAATTTGTCATTTGGTATTTTGGGCTTGTAATAAAAAACAAGATAGAAAAAAAGATTAAAAAAAAAATAATGTATTCCAAGAGGAAAGTGGCGAATGCCGTGAAGTAGAAGAGATAGGGATTTGTTTTGTCACAACAGCAAGGAAAGATTCAGACACCAATTAGTTTAAAGGTTGCACTCATCATCATCAACCACACTTGGCATAGAGAGGTGGTGTTACCAAACAGCTGAGAAGTGAGTGTGCTTACCTGTAGGCAAGCAATCCAGCCTACCTTTGCATTTATGAATTTATTAATTTACTGTATACTTTAAAGTTTTTCAAAAAATTGTTGGCAAGAAACACTGACATTAAATTAAGGAAACAAATCGGCCAAATAAGAATCGGACAAATTTTTTTTTTTTCCAGCGGAGCATCTCAGATCACCTTCAACAAAAGCTCACATCAACAACCCCTCTTGCACAGCTAATCAAGTCAAGCACAGCTCATGCTCAGCAAAAAATTATTACAATGCCGGATCGCCGCACGACCGGGCAAAGTAAAAGAACCAACGGCGTTGTGCCTCTTACCTGGTCAGCCGCGGAAACCTTTCCGCTAGTCCATGGGTCGCAGGTGACATACTTGGCATACAGAATCAACCCGCACAGCACCACACAAACCATGATAACTAAAAGACCTAGGAGGTTTAGAGCAAGCGCTCTGATGGCACAAACAGCAATCCATGAAAAAAAACAATCTGTAGGTTCGGTACATCTCATCTCATTTGGTATTGTACATCGTGAGTACATTATTTACCTGATCAAAACCAATATTTTCATTATCTTGGGATCTGCGCGACCTCGTTGATTTGATGAAAGGTCAAAATGTCCCGAATGAATCCATTTCCCTCATAAGCTTCATGACCGAAGGATTAGTAGAGGTGTCTGCCTGTGTTAGACAACCCTATTATTGCGATCGACAGGATAAGTGCATGGTTTCTCTGCTCATATTCTGTCGACCCAGCGTCTCCCCTATCTGTTTCTTTCACGAACATGTCCACTGAGGGCCATTTGACGGCTCTGTAGAAAGTTACCAATATCACTCATGTCCACATACTGACCCCATTAATTCCATGACTAAATCCTGGAAAAATTTATCAGCATAATCACACAGTCGAATCAATAACTCATGATAAACTATTTCCTAACTTTTAGTCACTGATTATCAATTTAACTTCTGACTCTGTCATTCCACACTGGGAGGGGAAATGGGGGGGGGCGGGTGGTGCTTCTTTCCTAGTTTTCATCTTTATGTACAGTTTTGTTTCTTTCTTAGTTTGGGTCTTTGTCTATCTAGTCCCCACCATCGCATCTATCCATCATTGGACATGCATTGATGAACATGGGCTCCCGCTAACCCTCTTAGTTCCTTTGTTACAAGGAGCAATAGGGCTGGCAGGATGACCTAGAGGTACGCACAATCACCTCTGACCTGTCTAACCTCGGTTCGAATGTCCACTATAACCTGTTATCCCAGTGTTTCCACAGCCAGGGTGATTCATCAGTGTGTGGGCTATCCCTCAAATGGACATTAAACTGGGTGTCTCGTCTGCCGGTATTAGTTGGTAGATGTTAAAGATCACATGGTGTCCTTCGTGAAGAGTAGGCGAGCTACCACCGGAATCCTGCCCTAACCTACAGAGGGCATTTCATCAGCGGTACAGCCATGTCCTCAGCCAATGATGCCACTCGCAGCCTTGTGCTGCATATGAACAAAGAAGAAGACAAAGTGAAATTTTTCTGCCATGTTACCTCTCCTCTGACCTGTAGAACACTGTTCTTAGCCCATATACAGGCCTGCTTTTCTCAAAGAGTTAAGGGTAATGGACAAAACACCTCATGGAACATCCCATGTCCTGCCAGTAGATATTTTAGATTCTCATTAGTCAAACATACACGTCACCCTTTTTAACCATTCATGAAGCAACTCGCCTGTGAAACACCGGGATGACAGTTGATAGCTGGGATTGCAGCACAGCTCAGAGGCGAGTGCTACAAACTGACGTGTTTTGTGGATGATATAATTTACAAGTTTGGAACAACCTTGCTGTCGTTTTAAGTTGTAGTCATGTGATTTTTCCCACACCACCCCTTTCTAGGGAGGATACTTATCACCAGGCACACGATGCCTGTACAATCTACAGTTTTGTACAGACATTATGTACCCGGTGATGCAGTATGTATCCTTTCTAGAAAGTTAAGATCCGGATCCAGATTTGAGAATTTAAATTTTTTTACCTCCGTCACCGAAAGTGGACGGAGGTTATGTTTCCACCCGTTTGTTTGTCAGTCTGTAAGCAACTGTAGTTAGTGTTGTCTTCAGTTTTGCATTTGAACATGATTTAGAGCACTTGGCAAAGATAAACTGCATTCCTAATGATCAACATTGTTATGATACTTGTGGGTGCAAGGGAGGTGAGAGGTGAGGGGTTAGCTTGATTCTGAAATCCTGACAGCCAAGTCACAGTGAGACCCAAGTTACACCCGGACCCCTGCTCATGAAAATATTTTACAAGAGAAAATAAAGCTGCTCACTCTTCAAACCAACTTCATCGATGTGTCGCTGTTCCTTAAGGATCTGTTCTTCGTCCCCAATTTTGCTTTCTCTTTATTTGTATCCAAAGTACAATTTTATGAAATTTTAATATTGGCATTTACTGCTATACTAGTAATCCCCAGCGTTACCTGTCCATTGAACCCAATTACGTGCTTTCTTCCACTACGGTAACTTCATGTCTCTTTGAAATTCAAATATTGGTGACCCTAAACTGTATCACACTCAATGCTAACACAGACGTGCTTGTTCTTGGCTCTTCATTGGCACATCAAAATGTTCAACTCCAGACAAGGAAACTTGAGGTCCGATCACCACCTGATCTCCGTTTCCACAGTTTCAAACCCTCGTGTCTCTTCATATGGAACGCTCTCCGAAAAGAACACGCAATTTGGTGTCTGTCTGTCTGACTGTTTTTTTGACCGTGATACAATCGGTCGTTACTTATCCAATCTCAACCAAACTTGAAAGGTGGACTAAGGGTCACATGACGGAGGTTGTCGCGATTTAACATCCCCCCATCCCCAAGGGGGATGTGTGCCTTGCACAAACTCCATGTTGAGGTGTACAATAGGTTATCATGGCTTTCATGGGGCACACCTTCTGGACATAAAAATTATTACGATTCAGTCAATTCTTTTTCAGTCAATTATGTCCAATCCACCAATCAATTCTGTCCACAAACGATTCACTCAATTCTGTCCAACGTACAGTTACATTTTTAAACAGCCGCTATTTATTCTGGAAGAAGTTTGGAGGAAACTCGACTTGATTAAGGGATTCTAGACTTATCGCATCCAACTCAGATTAACAGATCAGTCGTGTCAACTTTCGAGGCCGAGGTAAGCGACAACGATCTTCAGCTAACAAAGCTGCTTAAATGAGTCTTTACTCATGAATGATGAATCCCATTGCCTGTTCATTTTTTTTGAGCCATGATCAGATTATACATGGACTGTATATTGATTGTTTATAACATATAGGGCCTCATATGTGATTTCTCCCGGCGATGGTTTCAAGAGTAGTGTGCGATATTGCCACCGACACACTTCCGGCCCTAATTGTGACCTATATTTGATGCATAACCATATTCTTAAAGTTCGTTGGCATTTTCAGGTTTCGCAGGGTGTGTTCCATAACTAATCAGCTTGCTATCGCTTGCCAAGCCAGTCGTTCCTCATCAACCGTTTAATTGAAGTGCATGGTGCGCACCTACACGTGATCCC
>CM068956.1:51715713-51728725 GCA_035128595.1 Eptatretus atami | reverse complement strand
TTGGATTATATCCTCTCTCAACTCACTCCTTGATTCTTCTCTCAAGCCATCACCATTCATTGACAATATGGCTACCAATTTCAAGCTTCTAAATTTAACCACTTCGTTAGCATTTTGTCAAAACACTTCACTGAACCCAGAACACAAATGTAAACTACTGCTGAAAACCTCTTAAGCCACACAAAAATGTGTTTCTGTCTACCTATTTGACCTAATCATACCTTGCATCCCTGTAGGGTCTAATAAGAACAGGAATCCTCTGATATGTTGCTCACACTCTGATGAAAAGTTTTATTGATCATTCTTCAAATCTGCTCCTTACCTACAGAACTCTGTATTTTTTTTTTTAATTGGTGTAACCTCATCAATTACTGAATTAAAATATCTCACAAAATATCATCATTTTACTGTTGCTTTTTTTTTTTACCCCTTCTTTCATCTATAACTCTTTGAGATTTTATTTCAAAATGAAAAGCAGTAGATGCATGGAAAGGTTTTCCTGCAAGGGTCGTGACAGTAGTGTCAGTTGATTGTATTAAAATTGAGATGAATAGATATCTGGAAGTCACGGAGATGGAGAGATGGGGGAGAGCGAAGATGTTGGCATGAAAGTGCAGGCTTGATGGGTCTAAATGGCTTCCTACTGGATTGAAACTCCTTGAAGATAATGGATTGATGAAACTATTTGTTTCCCACAACAAAGCTGAGTTATTAATTCATAAAAACAAAATAATTAATAAAACAAAATCTTTTTCATTGATCGCTGTATAATGCAATTGCCTCACATGCTTATTCTATAAATGTTGAAGCAGGTCCAAGTAGCAATAAACATGTGGATTGTTCAATTAAACTTCTCAAGAAAGATGGCGATTCCTAAACTCCACCAGACAATGCACATGGTAGGAAGTTCCTCAGATTCACTTCTATCTGAGGGATGGCGCACTTGTTCATGAAAATGCTCAGTCCGTGAAGCACCGATGTAGCAGTTGTTGTGTAGCCCCTGTAGTTCTTTCGAACGAGTACGCGGCACAGAGACAGCCGATCGATCTACCAGGAGCGACCTGGAGATCCTCCACATCCAGGATGGTGTATCCCCGCCTTCACAAAGTCAAGGCAATGACAGAGAGAGACAGAGACACAGAGAGATAGAAGAGACAGAGACAAGAGGGAAAGGCCTGATCCATGGGGAGCGATCGGCACTCTGTCTGTGACCGTGCTGCCCTGCCAATCTGATAGTTTGTAGTCAGGATGAGCATGTACAGTCAGGATGTGAATTGAAACCAGACTTCAGCTCATAGGGAATTACCTACCTCGGCACAATTCTTCTGGAATGACAAGAATGCCACTCGGTAAAGTGCATACCTCCACTAGGCTGAACTGTGTAAGTGTTGTATCCTACTGATAGGCAGGATCTGCATCCGGACCTTCACCAACAGATAGACAGCTGGCCATAGATAAACAGACAGACCGACAGGGGTGAAAACATAATCTCCATCAACTTTTGGTTGGAACTTCAATGCTAGAGGCCATTAGGCCAACCAAGTCTACACTCTGATTGCCAACCTATGTTGGTTTTGCCTATGTTCTATCCTTTTAAATGCTGAGCGTCAAGCAAGTAAGCAGCACGTACCATTTTTACACTCGTTGGTATGATTGGTGGGGTTTGAACCGCTGACCTCCCAGACTCAGCCAGACTCAAAGTGGATGCTCTAACCATTAAAAAAAACAGCAGTTCTGTACCATCTGCATTAGCTTCGACAAATGCTGTGTTCATTCACATTCACTGGCCATGATCAGGTGGACAATGACCTCATCGGAAGGGTTTACTGAGATTGGTGGTGCTTGGAATCTGCCAAAGGTTGCATGATGTATTGACCTGGCTTTTCCAAACAACACAATAATCAGAGCAAAAACAACAAATGATAGGAAATATCTCACAGTTGTGCTTGGCGAAGGCTTTTGCAGGAAATGTAGCGCTGAACTTGTGCCTGATTGATTGCGTATAGTGAAGTCCATGTAAATGTCCCACCGATGGCCAGTGTCCAGAAGGTGTGTCGCCTCAGTGGGCTTGGGTCGAAACTGCACACACGGTCAAGGAGGTGTGTCAATAAAACTTCATGCATCTGAATCCCACCGTCTTCAAAAAATCTGAGTCACAGCCAGGCATCTGTAAATCAATGCTCCATGGTTCAAATCCACAACATTGGAACACAAGACCATTCCATGCAGGTGAATCTCGTTAAATTCAGAAAACTTATCCGAGTTCAATTGCAGGCCGTTTGCTTTGACCAGAGTAATATCTTGCTATCCATGTCCCAAGCATGTACGAATGAGTCAGCCCATCAGGTCCAATTAGACCGAACATCCAAAATAAAATAAATAACCCAAAAAAAAAAAACGCCTTACTTGTTGAAGTTGAGCCGATCTCCATAGTAAGATGTGTTCCACACAGCTTCAATGCCGCCGCACACGATGCAGCCACGGATGATGACTGCTAAAAATCCAGTAATCATGATTCCAATTTGGAAAACGTCGGTCCACACCACAGCCTTGATACCACCCTGCAATGATGAACTTGACTTACGTCTGGGACGATGGAAGACCATCGTTTTTTAATTTCTGTACTCAGGAAAGGTTTGGGCTTCTTCATTCAAATGCAGCACAAGGCTGCAGGGTAGCATCATTGGCTGAGTGCGTGGCTGTGCCACTGATGTAGTGCCCTCTTCAGGTAAGGGCAGGAATTTGGAATTTGTTCATGGTGCCGGCGATTGCTCGCCTACTCTTTGCAAAGGACACCATTGGATCTTTAACGTCCACCAGAAAATGCCAGCAGATTGGACACCTGTTTAACGTCCATCCGAGGGATGGCACACACACTGATGAATCACTTTGCCTGTAAAACACCAGGATGACAGTTTATAGCTGGGTCTGGATTTGAACCCAGGCTAGAGAGCTTAGGGGTGAGTGTATGTACCTCTCGGCAATCCTCCCAGCCCAAGTTTGGACTTGAAGGATTTGATAAGAGTCCGAAGGGTCTCATTTAATTTTCAGTGGAAAGAGCTCTGACATGAGCCTCCACCTCAACATGAACAATAGTTCGTATGGGTATAAACCTAGGGTACACTTTTCGAAACAATACACTAACTCGATCCAAAAGTTTTGGGAGTGTGCTCTATATCTGTCATGTATACCATACTTTATCATAAAGAATAACTGATCTCACCAACGTGCAGTAAAAGGTGCAGACGAGTCCGGTGGCAGCAACTGCACCCCAAAGGTGAAGCCCCGTGACTGTGAAACATCAAGTGAATTTAATAGAAATTATGCATTTAGCTGAAAATGTAAAGCCCATCCGCGTCCGCTTTGTACTCGAACTACACTTGACGATAATGGCACTTTAAAAAAAAAATGTACATTTTATTTATTTGTGTTCTCCACAATCTCATAATAAAGATTTGTTGAAGATTTGATGACAAAAGCTCAATTGGTAAAGATGTTACGGCCTGGACATACACACTGAATCCCAATGGTAAACAAGGATTTTGATTAAAACATTTATGCTTTGTCTACCACTTCACCGATGACGTCATCCTCACAATCCTAAATTCCCCATTGAGAGTAGAATGAGATGTGCCAAATTTCAAATTTTTATGATCAGCAGTTTCAGAGATATAATGCTTTAAATTTTTGCGTTTACTCCAAGATGGCTGTCATACCGCATGACTTATGACGTCACAATTATCATTAAAATATTCTCCATGGGGGAGACGCTCCTTCTCTCCATCCTCCATAGGGGACCCTGACAATTTTGTGTCAATCCGACAAGTAGTTGCTCAGAACAAAAATGTTAAAAACATGATAGGTCGAACAACACTAATAAGTAAAATTTACATAAAATGTCATCGCCCTCGTTGTTTTAGTAATTTTCCTGTACGGAGTGAAATGGCTGGCCGACATTGATGTACAACTAAAATGGCCGCCAGTCTACCAGTCGGCCATCTTTGATCAGATCGCAAAATAAAGTCAGTGGCATGTGTGTGCCATCATTCCTTATCTTTGTGCCACGTTTGAACAACATCGGTAGATGCATATCCGATAAATGGTTGAGGACGTGTACAACACCGGCTTTTTACAACTAAAATGGCCGCCAGTCTGCCATGTTGGACCTGATCGGGAAGAAAAATGACGGGCATGTGTAAGTCATCATTCCTTATCTGTGTGCCAAGTTTGAACAACATCGGTAGATGCATATCCGAGAAATGGTTCAACACGAGGGTTTATTTTTTACAACTAAAATGGCCGCCAGTCGGCCATCTTTGATCGCATCGTGAAACAAAATGATATGCATATTGACACCATCATTTGTCCTCTTTGTATCAAGTGCGAATAAAATCGGTCCATACATGTCCGAGATATGGTTGCGGACGCACGCACGCACGCACACACATACGGACACAAAAATCGAGACCAAATCCATAAGTCCCCGTTTCGGACTATAAGTCCAACAGGGGCTAATAATAATAATGAAAATTATTTCAACAAAACTTTTTGTTTAAAATTTGATGACAAAAGCTCAAATGGTTACCGGCCAGGAACACACACACACACCCACACACACCAACACACACACACACACACACACCAAACACACCACACACAGACAGACAGACAGAAGTGATTGCAAAATCCCATCTTCTGCTGTTCCTGGGACGGGCTAACAACAGAGAGAATAATTAACCCAAATTATTACAGCGCGTGCGCTGTATACATTGCACCGAGTTTGAAATGTCCCCGGTGTCTACCACGTCTCCGGTGTCCCCTGCCCCCCCCCCCCCACGTGCCTCAAGACAGCCAATGACGGCCGTCCGGTAGATGCAGTGCGTAACCTAGACGGAAATAGCGAGAATTGACGGAAATACCCGAGTATTCAATGGAAATTTGTGAAACTAATGTGTTATATATGTGAAAACCATTTAATTTATTGCTTGACGGGAAAAAACCAAGAAACGCGCCCCCTCATGTACGAACGAACGAAAGACGTCATTTCCGCCCACCATCGATTTCGCGCCGATCGCCGAATGCTGAAAGCTAAGTTCTTCTTATGCTATCATTCTTTTGCGGCCTCCTGCCACGCTGTATCGAACGATTTCATTCCTCTGTTATATATATAAAGGTGCTTATCACAATAATAACAAGATTTTTACATTTCAAATATTAAGTACGCTTTTTAATTGTTTTTCAACTGAAAAAGCATAAATTGCATCTTTAAACATTAGTGTACTCATTTGCTTCACCACATGCGCTGTAATTGTAGAGGATTTCACTTGTTTTTTTAATGAAATGCTTTCTATTTTTGAAAGTCAAGCTGATGTAATGGGTGTGCCCGAGTGGCCTCGAGGTGAGCTCACCTTGGTTCAGTGCAAGAGCCGGAGCGTAGATAACTATCCCAGTGTACAATATCTGATCAAAAACACAAATACGTTTGGGTTACACACCTAACGTGGCCAAACCCAGCAAACGTTTTGAGATTGACACAGATAAACAGAAAGGAATATAAGCACAAATAAAAAAAGGACATCTGTATCATATCACCACCACCCCTTCCCCATCCCATCCATCCCACTTACCAAACTCACAAACAAAATCACACTGGACTTCCCTCCTTATATCCAAAGGCAGTATTACATTTTCAATGTATGGATTCAACAAAGAACAGGTATGTCTACCTTACATATAGGTATCATTATTATCATTGACATAGCACTGCAGTGCACAATATGTTAAACAGTTATTATTTAACAAAAGGTCATCCGAGCAGGAGATTGTAAACAGGAGGCACTCACAGTTTGAAACATGAACAGGGTTGTGCCAATGTAACGGAACAGCTTGTTGAAGCGCAGCTCCAGGTACTGTGGGAAATCATGAGAAAATCGAAGCTTTAATCATATCCTTTATAACTGGTTCATCTGTTTCAATGCACACCTTCACGAGGCTTATGCACCGGCCATTTTAAATGGCCATTTGGCCATCGCATCTGTGTTGTACACACATCTCGTGAGAACGAATTCCCATTGAAATGACATTTGGCCATCGCGTCTGTGTTGTACACACATCTCGTGAGAACGAATTCCCATGTGAAATGGCATTGGGCCATCGCGTCTGTTTGTACACACATATCGTGAGAACGAATTCCCATTTGAAATGGACATTTGGGCCATCGCATCTGTGTTGTACACACATCTCGTGAGAACGAATTCCCATTGAAATGGATTTGGGCCATCGCTCTGTGTTGTACACACATCTCGTGAGAACGAATTCCCATGTGAAATGGACATTTGGCCATCGCGTCTGTGTTGTACACACATCTCGTGAGAACGAATTCCCATTTGAAATGGACATTTGGGCCATCGCGTCTGTGTTGTACACACATCTCGTGAGAACGAATTCCCATGTGAAATGGACATTTGGGCCATCGCGTCTGTGTTGTACACACATCTCGTGAGAACGAATTCCCATGTGAAATGGACATTTGGGCCATCGCGTCTGTGTTGTACACACATCTCGTGAGAACGAATCCCATGTGAAATGGACATTTGGCCATCCGTCTGTGTTGTACACACATCTCGTGAGAACGCATTCCCATGTGAAATGGACATTTGGGCCATCGCGTCTGTGTTGTACACACATCTCGTGAAAACGCATCCCATGTGAAATGGCCATTTGGGCCATCGCGTCTGGTTGTCACACATCTCGTGAGAACGAATTCCCATGTGAAATGGACATTTGGGCCATCGCGTCTGTGTTGTACACACATCTCATTAATAAGGTTTAAACTATTTTGCAAGAAGTGCTTGCACAATGAGGTTTTAAATGAACTAACAACTCCTCTCGACTCCCGAATACGATTTCTTTTTCACCGCACAGTCGGTCGTGTCACTGGTGGAGTCGTTTGAGCGTCCACTCTGCGGCTCAGAGGTCGCTGGTTCGAACATTGGGTAAGTCTCATCAAAGGCTTTAAGAATGGCACCTTCTGGATGCTTCCTTGCTTGATGCTCAGGATAAAAACAAAGGACAGGACACGGACAAACAACCTGGTGGCACTAATAGCGCAGGCTTGATGAGTCCATGAACCTCCTGCCGTGTTAGGAAAACGAGACGCACAAGGAGACCACACGCCACAACCAGTCCCAAAACAGAGGAAGCCAACACCACAGAGATCCTTGAGAGCAAGCTGAAGACTTTAAGAGGATAGGGCCTCATTACAATGACCGTGCACACATTTCCACGACGATACCTTTCGAAAACTTACAAACTGTAGATTCCCCCAATCAGCGAGAAGGAAGGAAACAATCAGAAAAAAATTAAAAATGCTGCATTGGCCGGGAATCGAACCCGGGCCTCCCGCGTGGCAGGCGAGAATCCTACCACTGAACCACCAATGCACTCATACTGGAATCTCTTCAAAGAAAATATTATTTTATACCTCGCATTCATTTCCTGATGTGATGAAGTGAATGCATCAGGTACAGTATGGATCACGATGCACCATTCTTCCTTCAAGTGCAAGTCAAGTTGAAATGTGATTCTGTGAAACCCTCATCCTCGGCAACGATCCGATGAAAGTCCGTGTGTGTGTGTGTGTGTGTGTGTGTGTGTGTGTGTGTGTGTGTGGTGTTGTGGCGCCGCGTTGGTTGCGATCTCAATGTGCAGGTTTCAGAAGGTGGAACGGAGCTCGCCCAGCTTTCAAAGTGTCCACCTCTCGTGGGGGAGCAAGTGGACACCTGTGGGATTTTCATGAATGAGAAGGTGCACCTATTTTAATTCATTATCCTCGGTACCAAGAAACATGAAAATGCATGTTGCCATTTGGAAGTGTGGCAAACGGCAGCCATCTTGGATTTCAAAAATGGCCGATGTTTTGCAACTATTTTTCGCTTGGTTAGTTTCAATGAAAGTATTTTACCTCAATTTTGAAAGCAAAATGAGAGGTTTTCATTGTTGTTAACGCTTCAAAATCAATGTAAGTAATATTTTGTTCAAATTACATACAATATCACCTATCCTGAAATTCAAAATGGCCCCCAAAAAGTTACAAATCGCATTAAAATTTAAGGCCCATGGTCCGATCAACAGCTTCATCTCACATTGACCCCCAGATTTAACCGGACGTGGTATAAATTTCTGATATGAGATTAAAGCTGCTATTCTCTCATTGACCCTGTGAAATTGTAGGGCTGCAAGATGTTTTTTGGATTTTGTACGCCAAAACTTGCTTACTATTGGTCAACCGATTAGTTTGAACCACAGTATTCTATGGGGCTTGCAAATGCACATTTTTAGCTCTCTTGTCAAAACGATTGAAAATACAGCATGAAACTTCACAGGTGGTGTGGAGGGTCAAAGACATATCAATGTGAAAACTGCATGCGATTGAAATCGGACCATCCCCCTTTAAATATTGTGGTACAAGTGTTATCTAAAAACGATACCTGACGGTATTTTTCTCAAACTTTTTTTTGCACAGTTAGACACTCACCTAAGCAACTGGTTACTCAGATACACACCTTAGCTCGTATATAAAACGAATAAACACAGTCACTTTGTGACTTAATTTGAGACTTTAACTCTACAAGCTACAATATTTAAATATCCATTTCAGAGGATAACAAATTTATGAGGTGCAATATCATGCCGCTCGCAGTACCAGCACACACCCCACATACCCAGACACAATAGCCACACCCACATGTACTATACACACCTTGCAACTGCATGTCCAACAAATGCAGTCTAACCATGTAGAATGGAACTACATGAACTTTGTTGCAAGTTTGCTACTTTCATAGCCGTATTAAACATCATCATCATCATCAATCATCCATCATCATCATCATCATCAACTGTTCTCTTCATTGTCAGAGTCAACTTCGGGGTTAGAAGGAGCATTGTGGCTAGTTCTTCCCCTTCACAGCATGTACAAAATTCTGTGCAAAACAGTCCATTCTAACACTTGCATTGGTGACTGAAAACCGGGTCCGACCACATCCGCATTTCACTAACTGTTGTGCGGCATTTGGAGCTGGAGGCAATGTGTCATCATGTGGTATGAAAATCCCTCTCCAAGGTCCAGCCATAGTTGTCCCGGGGATAGTATTTCAGGGAATGCAACAATGTCAATATACCATATCATGGGCTGATAATGTGCTTCTGGCAATGGCATGTGTGAGTGCAGCTTTAGTTGGGGGAAGATTCTGTGCTTGGGCTTGTTCTGCTTAAAGAGCCACCATCTTGCAATGCCAACATTTGTATTTTTGTTTGTTCTAGAAAGATAGAGCTGACATACATAAGTTCAAGAGCACACTTGTTGCTTCTGAGACAGTGCTGTCGCACCAAGTTGGGACAATGCTACAACGATGTCAGGTTTCATCCAAATGATCTAAAACCTTCTAGCATGTTATCTTGCCTTTGCCTGCAACTTTCCGGTAATATCTGCCCCGGACAATGCATGGATCCAGGAAAGTGCCTGCTTTTGGATGGCCCCAAAAGTTTTTATATGGTTTCCAGTTTGATACTCTCGGTGTTTCTTTGTACCAGTTTTACCATAAATATGGTGTCTGCCTGCAAGATTTGGATAGCGCCTAATAGCCAGAACAAGACATCTGATATAGGAGAATAGATTCCAATGAGGTAGCAACGCTGTTTGGTGGCATCAACAGCAAATGTTTGCCATGAGCTTGGTATCTGCCTCTTTGGGAACTACTTAATAGTCAATGTCCTATGTGAATTTCTGCTCTGTCCAAACCATGCATAACAATTTTTACAGTATAAAACCTTCTGTTCAATACCATGGTCACGCCGTACACGTTCGCACCGGTGGTTCACAGCATCCACACAGTAAATCTAAAGGTTTCCCAAGGGGGTCAGTTCCACTAAGAAAAAATAACATAAATCATAATATGTGTACTGGGGTAGTGTTTTATGTGTCCATGTGTGGTTAATGTGGTCAGTGATTGGAAGGATTTCTACATGTTAGCATACCGGTGTTTTAATAGAGATATATTTTAAAATTTAAAAGTTATCCGAGTATCCCATTACCTCGGCCCTTTTCCATAATTACCATCGTTAGCATTGTTTGACACTGTTTGGCGTTGTTGCCCGTGTTTTAATAAAATACAATTGGTTTAGAATAACTATGAGGGAAGATATGTCAGACATTTATGTTTATATATTTCGTTATTTTACAATTGCAAGTGTTATATGGAATGATATAGCTATGGGTGATAAGCTTTCCAATTAATCATTCCTTCTTATAAAGCCTTTCTTAACTCTTTTTGCTGAATATTTTCAAGCTTTCTGGAACCATGTAAGCACAAATTAAAACAAGTACTGTAATTTAACCTTCCTAGTACAATAATGGCTTTTTTTTGATCATTTTTGCATGACAATACAGGCAGAAACTTGTCCAATGCCATGTTCTTATGGTTATTAGTAGAGCAGCAGTAAACCCCGATGCCTGCCCCCTCTTATAAGCAAATTATTTGTTACGGATCTCAAAGGGCCAATTATATATTTATTGTCTGTTAGAAGTAGCCCCCAAGTTTCTAAAATAAGAAATACTCTATCCAATGGAATTTAAAGAATAATTAAATAAATAAACAGCTTTCATTTCAATGGCGGCCTTCGATTCAAAATACCTTATAATATTTAAATAAAGCATACAAAATCAATGCCTCTCCATTATGTTCACTGATATTTGGAATAGAATTTTTGATATTTTTAAAAATATGACAGTAAATATGGTTTCCATGAAGGAAAAAGCCATGAATCATGAAGCTTTGAAATTCAAAATGGCCCCCCCGCATTTTGACACAGCTCCTAAAATTGGGCAACATCAATTCCTGTTCCTAGACATATGGTAGAATATTAAATAGGGTGGCAACTTCTCTCATGAAAGCCTTACGAGCCCATTGTCTAGGATCATTTGCCCACCCCCCTCCACTACTCCAATTGTGTGTTGCATGTCTGTGTGGGTGGTGTGTGTTGTGTGTGTGTGTGTGTGTGGTGTTGTTTGTGTGGTGTGTTGTGTGTCTTTCAGACGGTCTGCTTCAATCCGTTGAACAAAAAAAAAAGAGGAATTCCAAAACACGCAACGATTGTAATGCATCATTCACTGTGTCCTGGCCGCTCTGCACAACACGAGAGTGTAAAGCGGTTGGCTGCAGGCATCTGGAATTTATCAAGAGGTCAGAATATTGAACATATAACTACACTCGGAACCGTTTATTGTGTGTTGTGCAAAGTTATTAATTAATTTACTGGTCATATCCCATAAGCATACAAAAAAATATATAATATATATATATGTTAAATAATATTGTTAAGGTGTGTGGGTAGAAAATGGAGGATTTTTTATTGGAAAAGTTGGAATGATAGAGTTGTTGAGTCCGTGGACGTGTAGGAGACATCTCGAGAATTAATTCGGGAAAACTGTGAAGCTTCAAGTGTCTGTCACCACACGGCGGTGGTGCAAGTGTAATTGATAGGGATGAAGAACGTCCCCCAGTAATGTAATTTGACATACCTTGTGACCTTACTCCTATGTTTTGTATACTAACCAGCAAGATGGAGTGCGTTTTTTATAACCAACTATAAAAAGTTCGCCAAACGTGCGACAAGCAGAGCCCCGCCCTTCCAGTTTGTGGAGCAAGCCACGCCCCGGAGATAACAGTTGTTCGGTTGTGACACGACAGATATTGGGACACGCACGAGTTCGGTGTGAGGGACGCAAGTTGTAAGTCACGAGGAGAAAGTGGCTAAGATGGAGGAATCTCGCGTGTTCTCCTCTCTGGCTTTGCATGACGAAATGCTTCTTTTGACACATAAGAAGATGAACAAATCTCGTATTGGGTGCTGCCGGCAAAATGGCTCGCGTTGGGTGAAGCAGGGAAAAATTTTGCCAGCCAATTGCCTCGCTTGTGGGTTGTGAAAGAGACCGAACCCCTCAAAGCTCAATTTATCCGAAGAGACGACAACCATTTGAAAGCAGCGGATCAGTTTCGCGCCGATCGACAAGAAGCACAACACGGTCTCTGAGCCTTGGGGTTGTTTGAATATACTCAATGAATTGCCTGACACACGTTTTCCCACTGCGAGGAGTAAGCTCGGCACCATTTTGGGCAACGTCTACCCGGGCAGGACCCGTTCCAGTTCCCCGATTCCAATTCCATAAGACCTCCTGAACCAAGCTAAGTGCACAGAATAAAAGGGAAGGATTTTGCTTTTGTTTGTTTTCCCCTCTTGTCCCCCTGTATTTAGTCTGGTGTAGAGGCGCCTACTAGACTTTAGTTTTACTCACGATTAATTTATTATTATATTATTTATTCATTTTATTTATTAACCCTTATAAATTATTTATTTCCCTTAAATTCTCGCATTTGTTTTTAAGTTGTGTGTTTCCTGTAATTTGTCGTGGGGTAGGTAACCCCTGTGCATCCACTTGTGCCTCCGTTGCTCCGACAGTGCGGGCGCCTACCCCCCCACGCACGTTTATAATCTCTGAGATCGACGTGGCTCTCCTTAGAAAACTGCCGCTATCGGCCCCTGGCGTGTTACACCGTCCACCACAATTTTAGGTTAACTACCACCACCCCGCTACACTATAATCATTGAAAGTACTTTTGGAAAATAAAATGCCACGACTACACTTTATGCATGGTGCAATCGTTGGTCCCAGCAATGGCATCATCACGTGAATGCCCTTGTTTGTGATTGTGAACCCAATTAATAATTATTTGCAGATTGAGGAAATAACAATTCAATCGAGGCTTCATATTAAACACTGCAGGGAATCAATTTGCAAAAGGTCACAACCCAGAGAGTTCACGAACACGCACCTTCCCTTGTCAGTGTTCAATATAAAACTAATTAAAACATGTTTAAAAATGCAAAATGATGTCCGGATGTTACTCAAAGCTCGATGAGCGAAAGCCCTCGTTCTTTAATGATGACGTCA
>CM068956.1:51677792-51688273 GCA_035128595.1 Eptatretus atami | reverse complement strand
AGCCTTAAAGAAAGGACTTCTTCCCAGAGATTTTTGAGAAAGTGGATGGGGGGGGGGGGTTCTACGGTCCTTCGAGAGACATAGTGAGAGTGTGAATTGTCCCGGATTGAAGACATGTCCAACGTTGTGGGGGGGCAGTAGCACAAGAGGTTACTGGTATACCGCGAATCCAACGTTTCGATTATTTTAGCTCCGATTATTCTGTGGCAACTGAGCAAAAGAAGCTGGCTTGCTTGCGCCGATGCTGAGGCCCGATGACGAGAATGTACGAACAGAGGGTGGAGAAGTCATCAGCGACAAGAGATAAAGATGATTTTCCAGGAGTCCGGAGAGATCTATTGATAGCCACAAAGAACCGGAGAAAAAGAACAGGGCCCAAACGACTATGAGTGAAACTCCGAGTCTTGGACAGAAGAGGGGATGAGGAACATCACAGATCTATAGCGCGCAGCCACCACGTCGGAGCTAGCCTATTAAGGAGAGGAGAGTCTGCGAGCCATGCAGTGAGATGGCTAACTTGTATACGCATAGAAGAGAAGTTTGGTGAGCAGGGGCAGTGTGCCAATCCATGTCAAAAGCACGCTCTAATGTCCAGGATATGGCTCGCGTACCTTTCTGATCATCTGGCATATAGACCTCCGATCCACTTGTGATGAGAGCAGAAGCAGCCATATCCAGGTAGAGTGACCTGGTCTGAAACCAAATTGATGATTCAAAATCCAAGCCATTGGAGAAGAGAAGAGAAGAGCACTTACAAAAAGCGATGCGAAACAGCGATTCATGCTATATTGAAGAGCATTCAATAATATGTGAGTGTGGGAAAGCGAGTGAACCACACAAAACTCTTAGCTAAGCTGACAAATCGTTCTGCCTGTTCAAAGTCAAGGGTGCATGTTGTGAGCAGGCAAACGTGTAAACAAGGCGGCTTCAGACCCCGAGGTAGATCGACCGTATTCCATCATTCTAGCGACTCCTCATCAGAACCCCAATCTATGAGTCTGGATACCTGAGGACACTGCCTATGATCAAGATATTTATTAATTATTATAAGAACCGTTCATTATCTTCAAATGGGGTGGTTTAATTCGACCCAAGGCATCCAATTTTCACTCATGCACCTTCCTTTCGTGTTCCCTTACGTATGTGATGCAAAGTTAATTCTCAGGCTGCTCGGTTCATCGTTTTGGGAGTTATGGAGAGACACAGCTGACACTTTATTAGTGTAGATCATGCCTGTTGTCTGTTGTCCTTTATCTCAAACTTTATCTTTATCCGTTAAAAACAGTAACTTTACCGGTTTGGTAATACATTCAATTTTGTTAAATGGCAGGGCATGGCAGAGCAGAATCCATTTATTTATGAATCTCTGACTCCTCGCGCTGACGCTGATGTTGCAAATTCAAAGCCGAAAGTACTGCTAAACTACATTTCTATGTTGCAAGTGTTTCCGATATCATGTCCTGAATGTTCCGATTACATGCTTCTAAATTACAACATATCAATTGATATTAAGATTGTAACCTGCTGGAACTATTAACAAACTGACTATTTTGTGGATGCGGAGACAGGAACGGACAGACAAAGTGAACAAAGCTTAACCCTGCATTTTCGTATTGTACTGTCGTTGCACAAGATAGATAAGTGCTCCAAAGAGTAGACTTGTCAGTGTTTTTTGAACAGCAATTGTGTAGCTGTTCATTCCAGCAATACTCAGTCTAGGACTATAGACGCTAACGGATATTACCCAGAGCAGAGGGCAAAGGCAATTCACTATCACTCCACCACTCTACTGGAAGACACACCAACTGTCCGTGACAAGTTTATAGTTGGCGTTTACACAGGGATGGTAGCAGCAAAGTATACTAGGTGCAACTTCCATCATCTAAGTCAATCATTAAGCTGGAAGACCTGTCTGACAGCAGCCCCCGTATGGTGAAATACCAAAGCAGCAACGAACTATGTGTTGTATTACATTGAACAATAGTCATTGGTGGAATGCACTTGTATCGCAGCACCCGAGAGGTAGAAAATTACCATCCTGCTAACCTTGGAGTACCACAAAATTCCACCCAATTGACCCCAAAGAGAGGTGGGAATAAATTGCCCTCGTGTGAAGAATCATTTGTAGTCTGCTGGCGTACGTACTGCCAGATTTTACAATTGTCTGTGCGTCGCCATCTAACTCAATCGACAGATCATGGGGCAGGGTGAGCGTGCCTACTACGCTTGGAATAAATCAACCTTGCTTACCCTCACCTTGCTATCAATTGACTTACATTAGCTGTCCACAATTTCATGAAGACAGAACTATCAAGTTACCATACCCGCACAGGGATTCTAAAATGCGGTAGGCCGCAATCAAGGATGGAGAGATGCAAATCACATGCCAACAACGGCTTCTTCTGTCTCATCGAAGCCATGTGCAAAACTTAGATCCCCATCACCAAATGTTGCCACATCTGATGCAATTTAGATACAGTCTATAGTTGTATTTTGGAAAGAGGCACCCGTGGACCTCCAATTGAAACAGAAATCAAACTTGATTAATGTTAACGATGTAGTGAGTAGCTTCTTGATGCCTCTGGTCGGGACCATAACAACCTTATGACCTGATCCGATGGTCATAATCCAGTAACTAATTGCGAATGAATAGTGGGATACTGCAGAAAAGTGGTGGCTGGAGAGGCTTCATTTCAAGGTTTGAGTGTGGCTCTTCAAACAGTCATTTGAGCCAACATATTATATATTTTGCAGTATATGAGATATTGCAGACCTGTGGACTACCTCTTTTTTGTTGTACATTTTTTATTAAAATGGGCAATTGCAGTTGCATTAGCTCAGTCATGTGTTGTTCTGTGTTCCCGAAGGTCCATACCAGTGCAGTTACTACACTTTCTGTTTTGCCTGAATTTGTCGACATTTGCGCTGCGTATTTCAAGGCAGTTTTGTTTTGCTGGTTTCTACAATTGAACCTCTTCTCTGAAAAGTATTTTCTTTCCACAATTGCAACATGGAGCTTTTCAAGTCGTCTATAAAGTTTGCATTTGAGAATTACTAAGAGGTTTTTATATTTTGCCGATGTAATAAAATGAAACTGAGATGACGATTCCGACTCCTGTGACAAAAAAAAAAAACCAAAAAAAAAACCAAAAAATGCCAAAGAACATTAGGCTGCAGGTTGACAGAGGCCAAAGACATTGGATTGGAGTGCTGACAACGTCCTATTACTTCCCACAATGCAGACGAGGTTGGTGGCCTCTGCTGTTCACCTTACTCCTCCGGTCTAGGCTCTAGTGTGCTCTCTCGCCCTCAACCCTTCGTCCAGAACACACATGTGTTCAGTAACCCTCTTGTGTGTTTTAAACTCCAAAAATCCATTGTTGATGGCACACCTCCACTCCTTTTTCCTCTTGTCTCCATTTTGTGATCTACCTTCGTGCTTATTGAATCACACTCTTCCCTCCAGTGCTTCAAAAAAACCAGTGCACCACCATGCATCATATCATCTCTCACCTTACCTGGGCGATCCTCTCTGCTTCCCGATTAAAGGATCAGTATAAGCTCAATGTGTTCATGCGACATACTGGCCAAAGAATTCTCACAAAAGCATTAATCTGTTATTTTTATATTGTTGCACCATTGCAATTATAAACGCTATGAATTCCTTCTAAAAATTGTTATGGATATCAGAATCGGATCCACAATGATACAACATTAGGTCCTCAGACAGTTATTCAATAAATGCTATGCTCCAGATTAGGACCATCCCCATGTCTGTGGGATTCTAACTTTATGCATTGGAGAAGGGTTACAGAACAGATTCCCTTTCTTATGGATGGCCTTTTTGCTCTTTACGACACATTCATGCACGTGAGATAGCCATTAAGGCCCCAACGGAGGTTGTCTATTCCGCTTTCCATCAGTGACAACATTGGCTGGAGGTGGACGATTGTATTTACTTGGACAACAGGACATTTGATAAGCACCACATGTGGGCCTTCCTGAGCAGTTATTCTGACGGTGTGAAATACGGCTTGTGGATCATTTACCTCACCACACCTATCTTTCATTGACGTTCGACACCTACCTCTTCCCGACGTTGACGTCCACCTTTTTCCATCGATGTTTGACCCCTTGGCAGCTTATTGGATGCTGGCTGGCTCTTGTTTGTGTCGGCTGAACGAGAAAGGAATGATCACGAGGTTAGAGAGTTTGGTACATGCAACGAGGCGCCAATAGTAAAGTGGATTTGGTTGAAAGTCTGCTTGAAGGCTCTGCCCAGAGTGAAACGCTATAAAAAGCGATGGGAGGACCGGTTTTTCCTGACATGTTTTGTGGACATGTTGGTGACAGCCTTACAGCCTTACAGCTCTTGACCGCTGGTGACAGCTGTTACAGCTCGCTCACAGGGCCTCACATGCCTAAGCACACCTTAGCGCCTTACAGCTTCTTTTACAGCTCCTCAACTAGTGCCTCAGCGCCATTACAAACTTCTTACAGCTCTTCACTTTGAGCACCTTTGCAGCTCGCTTACAGCGCTTCTTTACAGGCTGTTCCGTTGGTTGCGGCCCTTATTGGCTTTGCCTTGGCAGTGAACTGTGTGGTGACTGTTTGGACCGCTGTCTCTGCTGCGTTCTGCTGGTGTACCTTGATTCTTGGGGTCCTGGTCCTGGAGGTTGACAACGTGATGCCAATTGCGTTGTTCGAGCCTATTTGGAGAGTGGGTGCACAGCGAGCCAGCGCTGCAAGCGGAACCAAGGCATGCTCACACATTTTGGGATCATTTCATTTGACGCAACAACGACAAATTCTACCCTGGGTAAGCCAGACCAGATTCTTTCCCCCCTGAATGATCTGCTGGTACCCTTGTCACGTGTTTAATTGTTAAGCAAAGGCCAGCAGTGATAAGCCAGTTTTGCTTCTTTGTCTATTTTCTATCTAAATGTCTGTTTAATTCTTCATTTGTTTAAAATATTTTTTGATGATTTCAAGTTACCTATTTTCACTACAAGGAGAATGAAAAGTTCTTCTTGTTATTAATTTTTCTTCATTAATAGAATTCCTTGTTGACATTTCAACGCTGTCCATGCTTGACCTTTCCTTTCCATTGCATCCTAGCCATTGCCAACCCTAAGATTGACTGGGAGCTAGTTCCGCAAACGCAAATAACCTGTCATAGTCGGCACGCACCAGCAGAAAACGCTCGGCCGCCTTACTTAAGATACTAGTCCAGATAAGATTGGTGTTTTTGCGAGGCACGCTCTCGTGTTCAGGAAGAACATTGTGACATTACTTAAACGGTAAATTAGACGTGGTCACTGAACTCGTGGTTAACTGATTGCATTCATGGTTGTGAAAGGCAAAAACCCACCGTACCAGAAGTTAATTGTGACGTGGCCACAGTCCGCGCGTCTTCCGAGGAGAAACGGGAATTAACCCCCTCATAATACCCTCCGGTACCGGGCCGTAACAATATTTCCTTCCATAACGTAAACAATTTCCTTTATAGCGTGTGTGGCGTGGTGTTTTTTAATAACGTGATGGTTGCTTGTCCACTGTGGCGACGTGGGGTGAGGCGAGCATAGCGAGCCGATCCACAGCTGTATGTATAGTCTGTGTAGTACTGCATTGATGGTCTCGTATAGGTTTTTAGAATCATTGTACTATTTTGATCATTCTATGAGTGAAAACTTTATAACACCCTTGATATGCTTGCTCGCTTGTATGCTGAAGATATAGATTGCTAACGATTTTCTTTCATTTTGATTTTTATTGCCAGCGTTCATGATTAGTTCTTCCAGAAAGTTTATTTGTTTTTTAATGCCATTTTACCGCTGGCCTCCACATTGTTTCTTTTTTTCTTGATTGACCTTTCTTCTTGTTCGCGTATGCTGTGTCGCAATGGCAAACCTATCAAGCATTCTCTCTCTCTCTCTCTCTCTCTCTCTCTCTCTCTTCTCTCTCTCTCCTCTCTTCTCTCTCTTCTCTCTCTCTCTCCTCTCTCTCCTCTCTCAAAAATGGAGAGGTGTGGAGGATGACGAGAACAAGAAAGTTGGGAGAGAGAGAGAGAGGTGGAAAGAGTTGTGACAGGAGTGGGGAGAGGAGAAGAGGAGGAAAGGAAGGGAGATAGAGGAGGAAAATTAAGAGGAATTGAGATTTGTAGTTTAGCCCTTTCATACACAAAATGTAAATCCATTTTTCGTAAGACTAGTACTGTACTCCGTAGGACGTTACCTCCACCAGGCTGAACAGTTATTTCTTGAGATCCTACTGATAGGCTGTACGCCTGCATTATTGACGTTGAAACAAATCTAATCGACTGTTTTGTCACCACACACAACTCGATCACAAGTTTCACTCAATCCATCCACAACTTTTTAGGATATCGTTCATATATGGTCGTTTTGGCTCCATCTGCTCCAATGGTGAAGAATCACTTAAAAATTCTATGTATGGCCGGATCTGCCCCAAAGCGATAGAATCCATTGTCTGGATGTCCACCACAATCGAATCGTTTGTCCTTGTTGCACTACACCCATACTTTCCACCAAATTTCGTCCCAAATCCTCCACAAGGTTTTTGAGAAAATCCATACTCACAAAGAGACAACAAACAAAGGACAGACAAGCATACAGGGTGAAAACGTAAGCTCCTTCCACCTTCGTTGGTGGAGGTGACAAGTTGAATAAAAGCAAAATATCCCATTGTCCTATTCTTTTTTGTTGTTGCATTAGGAGAGGTGTGTCACATCAATTAAAAAAGTACAATCACACAGGTGTGGCATCACATTCCAACAATTTACAGTTTGGTTAACAAACAAGGCCACATTGTTCGACTTTTGCATTCCAGGTCTGAAAAGTAATTTACAGTGTATTCGAAGAATTCCGAGAAAGATCAAGTGTTGGGTCCTTTTTCTTTTAAGGGTTGTGGAAATTGGATTCAGATTTCATTTAATTCTACAAAAGCGGTTAGTGTGCGTCTCACTGGCCAAACTGGTTTTGTTACTGAACGAGTTCATTCGCCATGACATCAAAGTATTTGACTATTCGCCAAGAAATGTCGCGCGGTTAAGCCGGTTGTCATATCGCATGCATCTGACATCAGTGTTTCCTTGGTGATCTCGACCAAAGCGTCAGCTTTTCACAAGTACCAGTGGGAAATAAAACCAATTCTCTAGAGGACGAAACATCGTTATCAATTCACCAAGACACGACATTAAAATCCATACAGTGGCAATCATTTACAATCACTCTTTAACTTCCGTCAAGTCATGCTCCACACCAAGATGGACTCTTTACTTCCAGATAAGTATAAATAGGGCATATGGTGGTGAAACAACAAGCCATAACTCAAAGCTATGCGACTCTGACATATCTAAAGTAATATTTCATAAATCGGTGTTGAGCCCAACCGGTTTGTAGCAAACATGAAATATGGACCTTTTTTTTGGCCCTAAACGATTAAATTAAATGCTGATTTATTAATCATCGGCGGTGGGGGCTGTACTTGCTCATCCTTATCATCATTAAGCATCCTTATGTGCGCCCAGGATCTCGAGCAGAGCAACCTTTTGTTCTGTCAACTCTCAAAATACTTACGCCAAAGTCCAATTCTTTCTCGTACATTTGAAGTAGATGACTAACGTACCTCGTTGGTGCTTGTGATTCCAAGATCATAGAACACCGGCAGAACACCAGGCCAGTAAAATGCGACCATGTTGTAGGCGATAGCCAAAGTATGCAGAAAAACTGCCCAAAGCGATAGACACGCCGGTTGATCCAAGACTGTAACGCAGACATGAAGCTGGCAGAGAGGAATCGCCACTGGAATGCAGGACATTTTCCTACCTGCCGTCAGAAACTCCTCTGCAAGAGTCTGACCACTTCCGGATGAAAGCATAATAGATCCGATTAACTGCAAGACATGACCAGCATTATGAGAGACCACAATATCCCAAACAACAAAGGCGCTTCTTTACTGCCACCATATTGTAAGACCTGCACAGACGGGTGGAAAGGTACCCGACCCCACCACTCACTCCTCAACTTTCAATTTTTAGTTTTCCAAAGAAGGTGCACTCACAGCTCTACTCTATATCGACTTCACGGATAGTTGTGCCGTGAGCTTTGAGCATGTGTTATCAGACCCAAGGTATACAAGTAACCTAAAATCACCTGCGGCTGTTGCCTTAAGCGCGCTCACAGTGGAAAGTTTATTTGCTCGTTCGAGGTTGGGCGTGCACGAACAATCTCATTCCAAATAGTTGGAGTGTGACGCTTCCTCCTCTGCATCGAATCGGTCCTCCCTGTTCAAGGAATAACTACCATTCCGTTGTTATGAAAGTTCGTTACTGTAAGTAATACATGAACTGAACAACCTGATTACGCAGGAGCCTGCATGGTTAGTTTTATTTTATCAAAAAGAGCACAGCCGCACACACACACACACACTCACACACACACACACACACACACAACACACCACACCACACACACACACACACACACACACACCACGAGGAAGTGGACGAACTACAGAAAAACGCGACTTAAACCAGATAAGCAATACAGGAAAAAAATTAAAATCGTGATTATGACATCTTTTATTAACGATTAACGAAAAAAAATTTTTTCACTGCAAAGGTTGTGAAAGCCGGATTAGATTCATCCTAATGTTTACAAAAACAGTCAAACTCGACAAACTGTTTACAAGAACACTTCGTGCATTAATCAAAACGTTTAACGTTCGCAAAAAATGTGCGATGCTCGGCGGATAGGGATATGATATGGGATGCAAGCGCACGTTAACCGCCTTCCTTATATGCATCATTCGCGTATAAAGATCCCTTCGTACTCGAACAAGCTTCAGCTTTTGCATAAATAACTAAGGAAATAAAATAATTATCCACAAGGCTAAAAAAATCCGTTTATCCAATAAGCAACTTTCGAAATGACGTATGAATGCCAAAACAAGCCTTTTTGTGTGTGCTGTGTGTTGTGTGTGTGGTGTGTGTGGTTGTTACACTGATTCGCTATGCCGATAGGCACTTTCAACCTCGGGTGTATGGTGCCAGAGAGCGCACCGGAGTTCCGCTTTGGCGACCTCAATCATCTGAGGTGGAGCTTTGCTCCACAAACAAAGATTGAGAGCAAACAAAAAAAATCCACTTCAGATGGTTGAGTTATTGTGTATGTGTGTTTCATGGCGAAACAATCGGGTCCAAAGCTTGTCCCCGAAACTGGGATGTGTAATACGTTGGACTCTTTGTCTAGGAGCAAGTATTATAAAAATGACAGGGATGGGCAACACAGACCGTATGAATATGAACACAGCAACAGGCACGGCGAAGTGGGTGCTAGAGGGCGCTGCACACCCCCTAGTGCAAGCAGAGGCGCACAGCACCTCCTTGCCTCAAAAAAAAAAGGCTTTTTTTATATTCAATATATTATATATATATTTAAAACGATATAATAAATAATTTGCTTTTGGGAAGAAAATAATAAGTTAAAAAAAATGTGTTTGTTAGTTTTTAGTGATCATCAGACAGGAGATCTTGCTACTGGTTGGTCACGACGACTCGAACACCATCGTAAAAACACGCAGCAGGAAACATCCATGTGTACGGTTCCGCCGGAGGAGAGAGAGAGAGGCAGAGAAGAGATGAGAGAGAGAGAGACGAGAGGAGAGAGAGAGAGAGAGAGAGAGATGAGAGAGGAGAGAGAAAACAACAAACATGGCGCAAAAAAAACGCATTTCAGATTTTGTCAATAGACTACAAAAAAAAAAATGATAAAAAAAAAACATCCAGGACCATCAGAAGAGTGCTGATGCTGCTGGCATGCCAGCCACCTTCTTCTTTTTGCCCACCATCACCGACGACGGACCAGCAGGCTGATTAGCACCGCCACCACTGCAGACAGTGTAGAGCTAGCGAGTCAACGGCTAACACCACACGAGATAGCCAACACACAGGAGGAACCGCAGCGCGTTTCCACACGTACTAGATTTGACGAGCCCCCGTGTCGAACCAGACCATACGTTTCCTGGGAGGAAAATTGAAACAGCAACCTCCGAGGCGGTCGTTCAGAACAGCTGGTTACCAAGTGGAAATGGTTGCTCTTATGTCACAGAAAGAACACCGCTCTTTGCTTCTCCTGCTGCAAGCCATAGAGAAGGATTAAGACATTATGATAAGAGACAAGTTCATTCACATAGAGGCTTTTGTAACTGGCGCGTTAAAGCAAACCACAAAGTTTAGCCACCCCCCGCACGAGTGTCTGACATACATTCAGAATCGGTGAGAATGCTTGCTTCGCTCAACAACACTCCCATTAATGCTCTACTGTCGGACATTGTTGAGAAGAGCAAAAAAACCACCTTGTTTTTTGCTTCTTAGAACTGCTTCTTAGAAATCAACATCAGTCTTAGAACTGATATTCAGATCGATAAGATTCCTCGGCAGTGAAGGGCTTCCGTTAAGA
>CM068956.1:51665015-51676316 GCA_035128595.1 Eptatretus atami | reverse complement strand
GGGGAAGAGTTGTGAAGGGGAGTGAGAGAGGAGAAGAGAGGGAAAGGTAAGGAGAGATAGGGAGGAAATTTAGAGGAATTGAGATTTGTTTAGCCCTTTCATACACAATTTAAAGCAAATTATTTCTAAACTAGTTACTTTTGTACTCGGTAGGACGTGTACCTCCACCAGCTGAACGTTTATTTTCTTAGATCCTATGATAGGCGTACCTGCATTATGACGTGAAACAAAAATCTAATCGACTTTTCTTGCACACACACAACTCATCACCAATGTTTCACTCGAATCCATCCACAACTTTTTGAATATCGTGCTATATGTCGTTTTTTGGCCCGATCTCTCAATGGTGAAGAATCACTTAAAAAATTCTAGTCTGTCGGATCTGCCCCAAAGCGATAGACATCCATTGTCTTGGATGTTTCACCACAATCGAATCCGTTCGTCTTGTCATACACCCATACTTTCCACCAAATTTCGTCCAAATCCGTCCACAAGGTTTTTTGAGAATCCTACTCACAAAGAGACAGACAAACAAAGGACAGACAAGCATACAGGGGTTGAAACGATAAGCTCCTCCACCTTCGTTGGTGGAGGTGACAAGGTGGTAATAAAGCAAAATATCCCATGTCCTATTCGTTTTTTTTTTTGTATTTAGGAGAGGTGTGTCACATCAATTAAAAGTACAATTCACACAGGTTGTGCATTTCACATTCCAACAATTGTACAGTTGGTTACAAACAAGGCCACATTGTTCGACTGTTTTTGCATTCCAGGTCTAAAATGGTAATTTACAGGTATTCGAGAATTTCGAGAAAATCAAGTGTTGGTCCTTTTTCTTTTTTAAGGGTTGTGGAAATGTTATTCAGATTCATTTTAATTCTACAAAAAGCGGTTATTGTTGCGTCTCACTGGACAACACTGTTTGTACTGAACATTCATTCGCCATGACATCAAAGTTTTGACTATCGCAAGAAATGTGCGCGCGTTAACCGGGTTGTTCATATCTGCTGCATCTGACATCAGGGTTCCTTGGTATCTCGGACAAGCGTCAGCCTTTTCACAAGTACCAGTGGAATAAAACAATTCTCTAAGGGACCGAAACATTCGTTATCAATTCACAAGACACAGATCATTAAACCATACAGTGCAATCATTTACATCACTCTTTAACTTCGTCAAGTCATGGTCCACCACAGATTTGACTCTTTACTTCCGATAGTATAATAGCATATGTGGTGAAACAACAAGCATAACTCAAGCTATGGACTCTGACCATATCTAAAGTAATTATTTCATAATCGTGTGACCCAACCGTTGTAGCAAAACATGAAATATGGACCTTTTTTTTTGCCTAAACGTAAAATTAAATGCTGATTTATAATCATTGTACTTGCTCATCCATTTCATCATTAAGCATCCTTAGTGGCCAGGATCTCTGAGCAAGAGCACCTTTTGTCTCGTCTTAACTCTCAAAATCTTACGCAAGCTCCAATTACTTTCTCGTACATTGAAGTAGATTGACGTACGTACCTCGTTGGTGTTGTGATTCCAAGATCATAGAACACCGGCAGATACACCAGGCCAGTAAAGATGACGAACCATTGTTGGCGATGCAAAGAGGCAGAAAACTGCCCCAAAAGCGATAGAACTCGGACTGGTGTCCAAGGACTGTAACGGCAGACATGAAGGCTGGCAGAGAGGGAGATCGCCACTGGAGGCAGACATTTTCCTACCTGCGGTCAGAAACTCCTCTGAAGAGTATCTGACACCTCCGATGAAGCATAATAGATCCCGAGACTGCAAGATATGACCAGCATTAGGTGGAGAAGACCAAAATAGTCCCAAACAACAAAGGCGTTCTTACTGCCACCATATTGTAACCTGCACAGACTGGGTGGAAAGGTGACCGACCCACCACCACCCTCAACTTTCAATTTAGTTTCCAAAGACAGGTGCCCACTCACCAGCTCTGACCTCTATATCGACTTCCACGATAGTTGTGCCGTGAAGCTTGAGCATGTGTTGATCAGACCCAAGGTAACAAATAACTAAATCACCTGGCTGTGCCTTAAGCTGCCTCACAGTGGAAAGAGTTTATTGCTCTCGTTCCGAGGTGAGGGCTGCACGGAACATCTCATTCCAAATAGTTGAGGTGTGACGCTGTCCTCTCTGATCAAATCGGTCCTCCCTGTTCAGAGGAGATAACTACCATCCGTTTTTATTAAAGTTCGTACTGTAAGTATACATGTGAAACGAACAACCTGATGACGAGGAGCCTTGCATGGGTAGTTTTATTATCAAAAGGAGCACAGCCGCACACACACACACACACACACACACACACACACACACACACCACAACACGAGAAGTGGACAACTGTACAGAAAAAAAACGGACTTTAAACCAGATAAGCAATTTACAAAAAAATAAAATCGTGATTTATGACATCTTGTTATTAACGATTAACGAAAAAAAATTTTCACTGCAAAAAGTTGTTGTGAAAAAACCGGATTTAGATTTCATTTCCTAATGTTACAAAAAACAAGTCAAACTCGACAAATGTTTAACAAGAACACTTCGTGGCATGATATCAAAACGTTTGTTGAAACGTTCGCAAAAAAATGTGCGATCTGGGGGATATGATATGATGAATGCGCACGTTAAGCCGGCGTGTCCTATATGCATTCCATTTCGGTTGAAAGATCCCTTCTGTACCCGAAACAAAGCTCAGCCTTTGATAAATTACTAAGGAAATTAAATAATTATCCAACAAGGCTGAAAAAAATCCGTTATCAATAAGCAACTTTCGAAATGACGTATGAATGCAAAACAAGGCTTTGTGTGTGTGTGTGTTGTGTGTGTGGTGTGTGTGCTGTGCTTGTGTGTGGTGTGTTGTGTGTGATTGTGTGTGGTGTGTGTTGTGTTGTTGTGTGTGTGTGTGTGTGTGTGTGTGTGGTTACACTGATTCGGCTATGCCGATAGGCACTTTCAACTCGGGTGTATGGTGCAGAGGCGCACCGGAGTTTCCGCTTTGGCCACCTCAATTCCAAATCTGAGGTGGAGCTGTTGCTCCACACAGATTTAGACAAACAAAAAATCCACTTTCAGATGGGTTTGAGTTATTGTGTATTGTGTGTTTCATGGCGAACAATACCGGGTCAAAGCTTGTCCCCGAAGCTGGGATGTGTTTAAATACGTTGGACTCTTGTCTAGGGGAGCAATATTATAAAAATGCAGGGATGGGCAACACAGACCCGTATGAATTTATGAAACACAGCAACAGGCCGTGGGGGAAGTGGGGTGCTGAGGCGCTGCAGCACCCCCTAGCTGCAAGCAAGGAGGAGCACAGCACCTTTCCTGCCTGCAAAAAAAAAAGTTCTTTTTTATATTCAATATATTAATATATTAACGATATTAATAAATAATTTGCTTTGGGGAAGAAAATATAGTTAAAAAAAAAATGTGTCTTGTTAGTTTTTAGTGATCACAGACAGGGAGATCTTGCTACGGGGTTGGGGTTCACGACGACTCGAACACCATCGCTAAAACACGCATGCAGGACATCGCAGTGTGGACCGGTTCCGCGGGGAGAAGAGAGAGAGAGACGAGAGAGAAGAGAGAGAGAGAGATGAGAGAGAGAGAGAGAGGAGAGAGAGATGAGAAGGAGAGAGAGAGAGAGAGAACAACAACAACATGGCGCAAAACGCATTTCAGATTTTTTCAATAGACTACAAAAAAAAAATGATAAAAAAAAACATCCAGGTCGAGTCAGAAGGTGCTGATGCTGCTGATTGCAGCACCTTCTTCTTTTTTTGCCCACCATCACCGACGACGACCAGCAGGCTTTAGCACGTGCCACCACTGCAGACGTGTAGGAGTTAGCGAGGTCAACGGCTAACACACACGAGATAGCCAACACCACAGGAGGAACCGCAGCCGCGTGTCCAACCTAACGTACTAGGATTTGACGAGCCGTGTCGACCAGACATACGTTTTCCTGGGAGGAAAATTGGACAGAGACCCTTCGAGCGGTCGTTCAGAAAAGCTGGTTACCAAGTGGAAATGGTTGCACCTATGTCACGAAAGAGACACCGCCCTTTGCTTCTCCTGCTGCAAAGCATAGAGAAGCGGATTAAGACATTATGATAGAGAGACAAGTTCATTCACAGGCGTAATTCACATTCACTTTTGTAACTGGCGTTAAAGCAAACCACAAAGTTTAGCCAGCACGAGTTGTCTGACATTACATTCAGAATCGGTGAGAATGCATTTGCTTCGTCAAACAACACTCCCCATAATGCTTACTGTCGGACATTGTTGAGAAGAGCAAAAAAAAACCACCTTGTTTTTTGCTTCTTAGAACTGCTTCTTAGAAATTCAACATCAGTCTTAGAACTGATATTCAGATCGATTAAGATTTCCTCGAGTGAAGGGCTTCCGTTAAGAGGCCATAACAGTCGAGATGGAGTGCTTTGGAAATTATTGATGAGCGGACCATATGCATTGCCAAATGGGGCGAGTGGCTCCAGCGAAGAGACAACTGGATGTCTGACATGGATTCAAAACGAAATACTGGAAATATTCGCTCATGCTGTTTCAAAGAGAAATCGTGTCCGAAGCGAGAGAGGCATTATTTCTATGGTCTAACTGAGATGGGCAAAACAATGTAATGTACATCAGATCAATTTTCTCTCTTCTCCAATATGTGGATTCAAAAACTGAGGCAGTGATGTTTTCCTCGGGGTTTTACAGTGCGCTTCGACTCAAACTGGGAGAAAACACTTTTCTCCTGCATTAAAGATGTTTTTGTGCGCTTCAATTTGCCCACTGGAGGAGCCTCTAAGGGCATGTTTGCTGTCAGATGGCGCTGGCTAATATGTGCGGGCCGATCTCAGGCTGCAAGCCAAAACTGAAAGAACAGTGTCCGAATGCACTCTACGTGCACATGCAGTAATCATTCACGAATTTGGTATTACAAGAATGGCGAGGAGTTCGTCTTGTTGCAGACACGTTAAACTTTTGTTGTACGGGGTTGTCTCATTGTGATAGGGAAAGGGATGTCAAAGCGTAACGCGTTCCAGTCTATGTTTAATGATGATGAGGTGGTCTGCAGATCTTCTTTTCATTATGCCCGAGAGCTTCGGGTCGTACGCACAAGGGCCATTTCATGTGTTTGCTCTGGCTCTATACAGCCCTTTTTGGAGGACCTGAAGGTGCGTGGGAGCAAGAAGAAGTCAGGGGAGATACTCGGCAAAAAATGAGTCTGGGTCTATACAATACAAGCACAAAAGCCAGAACATACGTTGCCTTTTGAGCTGTGAGCTCTTTTTGGACCGTACGAGGCCGTAGGCCAGAACTTCTCCAAAGTGAGAGGCAAGCGCAGAGGGGCCACTGAAATGTGTGAGTGTGCTCTCTCTATCCTAGTGCAGTCGTGGCTGTTGGTTGCATCATTGGTGGGACACGGCTATTGCCGCTGATGTAGTGTCCCCCTTACCAGCACACTGGTGCTCATTTTGCTGACCAGAAGGATGAAGGCTGATTCAACCTCCTGTGTTATTTTAATTTTTAGCAGCCAACGGGGCTTGAAACTCAGGACCTTGGATCCCCAAAGCCGCCACCCTAACCCTAAGCCAACACCAGGCTGTGAGTGCACTACATGAGAGCGCATGCATGCACTGACGAGGAAGATGGATTTGTCCATGAGATGACTTCCAAGTACCGCTTGTGCAGAAAGAAACATCTCAAATTCCCCTTCCTCCACGAACAAAACAGAACCCCTGCCCTTTTAAGGGATACAGAGGAGACCGAGGCCATCGTGACTGATGTAGAGAGAAGCAGTGCTGCGCGTTTGAGTTCTATGAGCCCTTGGATCTTGTGACAACCGAGCTGGATCGCCGATTTCGAACCAAGAAGGATGCGGTTGCTTCCCTGAGAGAGCAAACTGTTATCGATGCCGCAAATGGAGATACTCAGTTGAATGAGATCACTGCTTGCACGCTCCCCCGCCTCCCGATCCAGATTGACAAACTCGTTCTAATATGCAGCTCACATTGCTGGGTGACCTCTCCAAGACAAAAGGACTCAAGTCAGCTTCAAGATTGTTGCTGCGATTAGTCACAGGCACTGCACCCCCAAACAGAGAGTTACTGTAAGAGTTGGAAAAAGTTATTGAACTTTTGCCTGTGTCTTACCTGTCTCCGCCGCTTCCTCTGTAGCGGTCATTCTCCAGCCTACGCCGCCTCAAAACCGTGGCTACGGAACAATATGACAGAGACTACTACACACCCGAACTATACTGCACGTCACAGTGACATTCTAATCGGATGGACATTCAGCCCACTAATGAAGAGATTTAGCGACAACAACACCAGAACGGAAGTCCACATTTGAGTCTTCAAATAGGGAAAAGACAACATTATTATTGATTTTTGCTTATTGTCTTGCCGCCGTTTGCAGAATCTGTGTATGGTCATATCACGTTTGTGTATTTGTAGCGAGAGGTGTTGTGTGCCGTAAACCATATATAGCCTATTAGATCTTTTTGGTATGTTCAAAAGATGTAGGGGCGGGCGTGTCATTTGATTGGCTCGGTCTAGCGCGTTACATTGTGTCAGAGCGCCCAAGTTAGTTCTGCGTGTAGCTTTCCCCTTTACCTCTCTACTTTCCAAAATACAATAAGTAATTCATTCGACTGTAAATAACACATTGTTGTAAAATACGTCGTTTGTAGTGTGTGTGCGTGCTTCATAGTAACTCGTGCCGTTCTATAGTGTGCACTAGGGTCCGCTCGTTAGTGCCACTGTGTAGTGTGTGCGGTGTGTGTGTGTGTGTGTGGAGAGAGAGAGAGAGGAGATAGGAGACGAGATCGAGATCGAGCTTATTTTTTTCCCTGGCAAATACTGTAGCCTAGATTATAGACAGCACCTCAGCACCCCCCACTCAAAATCCTTCGCGTGCTACCTGCACAGCAACGTCCAGATAGGTGAGACAGAAATCTCAACATTTTATATCCAGATTTAGTGAACTATCTCATGTTTACAAAAAGTGTTAATAACACCATGGAAGACATGAAGGCATGGAAAAACTTGGATGGCAACAAAAAACAGTTGAAGTCTGGCAGACTCAGGTTGCAAGGAGTTAAGCATGACGATATATATATACATAATATTATAATATAATATGTATGTATATATTATATTATATATATATATTATATAATATACTATTATATAATTAATATATATATATATATATATATATATAACAACATGGCGATCTGCTCTGCCGTCTCCTTCAACGCTCTCGGATGTTTATCTGCCCCGAAAGCTTTATCTTCTTTTGTCAACTTCAATAAAAACACCAACTCATGTGAAAGACAACAAAATAACTAATGGCAGCAGATGCCAAGGGAGGGCAAACACAGTGGTTAACCACCCTGCCTGTGAAGCACCAGGATGACAGTTTATAGCTGCATCAGGATTTGAACCCAAGCTGCACAGTTTAGAAGCAAGTGCATGTACCTCTAGGCCATCCGAACAACCTGCCACACCTGTTCCTGAAAATAAAAAAAATAAAACCCCAAAAATTATCATTTTCTCTGTTTTTTTTAAATGCATTGTTATCTCAAAAAACAGTGTTTAGAGACAAACTGATCTGACTTTTTCTTTAAAAGGGATTCTGAATTGTGAGATAAGTGAGTGTGGGATAAGCTTTTGTTTTTCGTGGTAAAATGTGTGTATTTCATTTATCACTCATTTCATTTTCATTTTCATTTTCAGAAATACAGGAAATACGACAAATATCCATACGTGAGAGGTGTCGGGTTTCTATCGTTTCTTGTTAGTACATCATAGCGTCGGCCATGGATATAACAAACACACACACACAGAAGCTTTCAACTTTTAGCAATAGATGCAAAAATCTAATATAATTTCTCTTGTGCCCCCAGAAACAAAAAAACAACATATTTATAACAGCCCTCACAGTTCCTGTCGCTCCCACGTCCCAATGTGATTAAGAGTAAATATCATAATTTTAAACATACCCTGTACACTTACAAGCCCCAGATATGTCATTCTCATCAGTGTTCAGAAGCACCAAATCTGGATACAGAGTGCATTCATTGGTAGCGATCCGCTGGTGGTTTGTTTAGCACAAACCCATCCACTCTGGCCTTCCACTGACCTCCATGGTACGACGAGCAGCTGCCCGTTTGTAGAGTGGAGAAATTTCTCCAAATATTTTGTTGTACAGGGGCACAGCCCTTTCTCTCAGGTACCTTTCCAAGTATTTTTTAACTTCTTTTACAAGTTTTGTGAGCCATTTCAGTGAACAATCCTAATCCAGGACACACAATATATTTAATAACACACTCATCTAATGACACCAAAATCACCAATATAAGACCAAATGAGATCACCACAACAAGCAGAATCCAATCCTGAGACCAGGTACATTTATTTTAAAAGTAAATGTCATGGGAGAAGGATTACATGAAGCAATAACAACCAGTATGCAACAAATAAATATAACTGAATCAGTGAAAAAAAACAGTTTATCCCTTACTGCCCTCAAAAAACCCAAACGTCACAAATTTTTAAACTGTTCTTATTTAAGGCAAGCTGTGAATAATTCCTGGAGCAGAGTTTGGTGTAGCTAAAGCTCTCTGATGCAACCCGGCATAAAATCTCCTCAAGTTCCATAATTGTCCCTCCCTCAAAGCCCTCTTTGCTCTGGGGATGAAATGTTCACAGCTTCGGTATGCTCAGCTCTGCACACCTAAAGCGATTCTTCCTCCGGGGTCATGCACTCTCCTCCATTATGCATGACAGCTGTCCTCAAAATAGTTCCCTCTCCTCTGGCATTATTGATGCTTTCTCTGCTTTTACATATCTCTGCAAAGCATCTGAAATAGTCAACAGCCTTTCTGCGTGAAGTGTTTCACCAACTGACAACTGCATGCAAGATAACCGCTGATCTGGCCTCGTGCCGTGCCACGTGAGCTCCTGTGGTGAGGTTAATGGCTAACTATCTCAATACACCTTTGCAACACCTGCACATTCTTCTTGGTGGCATATTGTGCTTTTTAAGGATGTGTAAACAGAGGAAAAGAACATTAAAAATGTTAACAAGTCCGGGAAGGTTGGAATTTAGGTCGAAAAGAGGCCAACATAGATAGGAAAAACAACATCTCACCTTGCACCATCTTCTTTTCTTTGGCTAGGCTCACCGTTAGGGTCGGCCACAGCGTCAAAACCGTCTCATTTTCGCTCATCCGTACAACAATCTATCATTGACCTCCATCCACCCGCATGTTGCCTCACCCGTTATCCATAGAACCTCTTCTTTGGCCTTTCCTCCTTCTCCTCCTGCTGGCGGCCATCTTCAGATCCTTTCTCCCGATATAACTCCGCTTCCCTCCTGCCTGGCACCATGTCCAAACCATCTCATCTCACCTCTCTCAACTTTGTCTCAAACCGTCTACCTCGCTGTCCCTGCTAACGTATACTATTTCTTATCCTATTCCATCCTCGTCACTCCCAACGGAGATCGCAGCATGCTTAACTTGACACCTCCAGCTCCCGCTTCTGTCTTTTTGTCAACGCCACGCCTCCAAACATTAAAACCCTAGCTGTTCAACTACCGATGACTTATATCTTTCCCCTTCACTTCTGAGCTACCCTTCTGTAAAATCACTCCTGCAACTCTTCTCCCTCACTCCATCCTGCCTGCACTCATCTTTTGCACTTCTCTCCCACATCTCCGTTACTTTGGACAGTTGATCAAGTATTTAAACGCATCCCTTCCCACCTCAACTCCTTGCAACCGCACTATACCACCCTCCTCCTCCATTTACGCACATGTACTCTTGTCTTACTCGACTTGACTATCATTCCCTTTCTCTCCAGTGCGTACCTCACCTGGGCCGAGGGCTCGCCTCAGCGCTCCCTACTCTCCCTACAGATCATTTGTCATCGCAAACATCATAGTCCATGGAACTCCAGTCTATCTCGTCAGTCAACCTTGTCCATCACCATTGCAAACAGGAAAGGGCTCAGTACTCGATCCCTGGTGCAATATCCCACTTTTACCTGTAACCGGTCCGTATTTTCCTACCGCACCTCACCGCTGTTCACACTGTCCTATACTTCCTGACACGATCCTCACATACTTCTCCACCACTCCGACTGTCCTCATACAACTGCCACAACTCCTCTCTTGGCACCCTATCATAGGTTTCTCTAAATCCACACACACAATTGCAACTCCTTTGGCGCTCCTATAACTTTTTTCTCCATCAACATTTCTCAAAGCAACATTGATCAGTGGTGCTCTTTCCTGGCATTAAACCCATATTGCTGCTCACAGATCGTCACCTCTCTCTCAACCTTGCTTCCACTACTCTTTCCCACACCTTCATGTGTGGCTTAAACAACTTTATCCCTCTGTAATTTCCACAGCTCTGCACATCACCCTTATTCTTTGAAAATCGGAGAACCAGTACACTTAATCTCACTTCCTCCGGCTCCTCTCACTTCCCAAGACTTTATTAAACATCTGGTTAACAGACCCCACTTGCCATATCTCCGTAAGCACTTCCATGCCTACCACTAGTATGTCATCTGGGCCAACCGCCTTTCCACTCTTTCATCCTCTTCATAGCAGTCCTCACTTCATCCATTACTTATCCACCCCACTTTCCAGATTCCACTATCTGTTGCTCAGCTCTGCCACACCTAAAGCGATTCTTCCTCCGTTACTTGTAGCCTAAGTATTAAGGCTACCAGGGCTCCTGCCCCTCTAAATCCCTCTGAACTAATCTATCCCTCCTGCGGCCACTATTCCATAAGCTAAACTATCTCCCATGAGGAAGATCAAGGCATGCATGGTGGCAATAAACGATGAGGTGGCGAGGCTCATAGGGCTCTCCGGTGGAGCAACCGACGGGGGGTGTGCCAACCCCTATTCTAACAATTTTGGATGCAATGGGTCCACTCAACATCCAATTACCCTCCTCCATTTAACTCTGGCAGCTGCAGACCTTAACAATAGTGTTAATTGTGAGCATCTCTATGTATCCTAACATCATCAAAAACATGTTCTCTTTAACTTCAACCCCCCCTTTACTGTGGTTCTTCTTAACCAAATTTACTCACCATCCCACGTATTGGTGCTCTACCAAGTTTGGATCTCACCCTCCAATTTTATCTCTGTGCCTTTGCACAATTTTGTGGTAGGGTCATGTGGCTCCATCTGCAGGCTCCCTGCCCAACTCAAATGTGACACCTGGAGCCACCTGG
>CM068956.1:51643894-51655123 GCA_035128595.1 Eptatretus atami | reverse complement strand
TGCTAGCCACCTGTAGTTAGGGAATTTTAGCAAATTGTATTGACCATCTGTGAAAAAAATTGCTTACCAAAAAATTTCTTCACTGACGTATTCATCTAGGTGTCTACTAACACCTGTCAATTAGTGCAAACCCAAATCCTTGCGGAAAATTCTAGGAGCCAATCAAAGTTCGGGTGCTCAGAGGGCCTGCGGGAAAAAATCAGAAAATTAACTTTTGCCAATATTGACTTGTGGATGTCTAACTAGGGGTTTTTGGGGTGCTGAATTGATTCCAACCATTAGATTTAAGGAAAAATGAATCCCTGGCGTAAAATATTGATATGATACATTTTTAGATATCTCAGACTGTGTTTTGCGGTAATTTGGCTCAATTGATTCAGATTGTTCAAATTGTGCTGAAACCAGCATACAACATTTTTGAAAACACTGCTATATTGTTGGTTATACTTGTGCTCATGCTCAGTAGAATTCTCTGTGTTAGCTGACGTTAGCTAAGAGCTTTGAGCTATAAAATTATTGTGTACCGGACTCAATAGAAGTTGAATATATTCAACGTAGAGTGGACCTATTAATGTTAAAACACATCATTGTATGTGTGTTCTGTCTGTTTTGTGTCAAAATTTCATGTCCTGTTCGTTGTTTACAAAAAAGTCTTATTTTTTAGGACAGTATGGACAAGGATGTGACTGAACCTGGCTTGAGGTGTTTCATCTGTGGTGGTTCCGGTATTGAAAAGCATACGCTCTCAAAAGTCTCCAATAAAGGCCACCCAGGGATCTTATCACATTCTGAGCTTGTGGGCGATGCGGCGTTGATCGGGAGACTAAATGAGGACTGGAACAACGGAGAAGACAGCAAGTTGAGATACCATGTGGATTGTAAAACAGAGTTGTACAGTCGTGCGAGAAGTATATCCACTGCAACTGAAACAGCTAATCGTAAGTTTTTTTTATTCATCATTCAAAGGAAGTAGCATTGCAAATAAAAACGACAATATTAATCTCAAATTTGCTTTCTAAACAATAATTTTATTTCCATAGAACAAGATGAGGAGGGCCGATGCTCAGACAGGACGAAAAACGCCGGATATCATCTGGGCAAAGTACCTCACCTGGCTCCAGCTCTACTTCCCAAACACCATCAGCGCATCTTATCTACCGTGATGTTTGCATACTCTGTGATGAAGGCATCAACGTTGGAACATTGGAACGAAACCCTGGTAAGTTGCGCATTTACTGAGTCCTGCACAAGTTCAAATGTATATTTTTCAATTTTTTTTTTTCTCTTCACTCTACCACTCAAAGTCAAATACCTTAATCATGCATAGATGTGGCATCATCCAGGCAGAGCCCGGGAGTTTGTGTATCGTGCGCCTGACAATCGCTACCAGGACCGACTGAAAAGGAATTTGATGGAGACAGCTGTGAAACGAGGAGATGCCTGGGGACGTGAGGTTGCCGGTCGTCTGTCTGGGATCATAGACTTGGTGGCAGAAGAGGCGCTTTATCATCTTCGGTGCAGGACCCTATTCGAGCACTCGTTTACAAACCCTGAGGTTATTATAATAAACAATGCACTTATGAAATTAAAATGAAAATGATAAGTTCGGCTAAATAAAAATGATATTTTTGTCCTCAGGTCGGACGGCCTATTGATGAAGAGAGTCAGTTGCTGTTTGAGAAACTGTGCTTATGGATAGATGAAGGGGTGGAGCACGGTATTACAACTCTTGCAGAGAGCCACAGGAAGATGGAAGAGCTTGACCCCAGCGAGGACAAAAGTCTGGCATACAGTCCACAGTATCTGAAAATAAAGCTTCAGGAACAGTATGAGGAGTCTCTCTACTTCACATCAGATGAGAGAAGAAACAGATATTGTGTGTCTGAGAACATGACAAACGCAATCCTTCGAGACTACCGTCAGCAGGTCCTCAACCCCTCGCAAACCCTGGACGATGCTGAACTGAAAGAGCTCACCATTTCAACTGCCATCAACTTGATCTGCGGAGACTTGGCACCAGTCCCTTCTACAGACCCCATTGCACCAGACTACCTCCTGACGTTTGCCAGCTGCAACTGTGCGGGGGACTGCAGCTCACTCAGGTGCTGCTGTAAAAAGCAAGGAGTCAGGTGTATTTCTGCTTGCGGCATCTGTCATGGTAACTCTTGCCTGAACATAAACCAGCTGGATGACAAGAGGAGTGAGGAAGATACTGGGCAGTTTGATGAATAAGGTTGTAAAACTGACGAAGCAACATTTCCATTGAGCACAGTTCTGTTAAAAATGACAATAAAATACATTTTATATGATCAAGGAGTGTTTTTTTCTCAAAAATAATGGTTGGAATCAATTCAGCACCCCAAAAAACCCCTAGTTAGACATCCCACAAGTCAATATTGGCAAAAGTTAATTTTCCGATTTTTTCGCGCAGGCCCTCTGAGCACCCGAACTTTGATTGGCTCCCCAGGATTTTCAAAGGATTTGTAGTCTAGTAGCCAGATGGCCTTCCCATGCACCCCCTGGAATATTTAATGCCACCTATTTTTTTAAATGCACAAAGTGGTCAGAAACAAAAAATTAAGATGTTCCCATTTCGAAATATTGTCCCATGGGGTTTTTTATGGCGGCGATCTTGGATTTAGTTCCATACCGGTGACAAATTCATAACTTTTGAACTATACATCATAAAAACGTGTGTGACCCCACTTTTCTATGCAGTTTTCACACGATAAAACGTTTCGGAGCATCATTTCGAGGATTGAACAATTTATTAACGACATAATCACGCATTTTCTTTTTAAAAAAATGAACAATTATGCACAATATAGGCATTTGTACGAAGAAATAGATATATCAGTGCCTCGCACACTTGTGTTTGATGATGATTGATTTGTTGATTAATTCTCCAAACAGTGATCAACAAACATTGTGTGGGATGTGGGTGCAGCTTTGTTTCCGCATAATATTGCCATGCTGTTGTTTTTGCAATATTTTCAATGTTTTCAAACGTACATCAAGTGAAACTGAAATTGATTCGTTCCTTCCAACATGCGAGCCCGGTCGTAGGTGCTTGGTCGCAGCTCTCCGTAAAGTAAGTGTTTTTTTCTAGGTTTATTGAAGTATTTTATTCTCCAAACTGTATTATATATTTGTACAAGAGTTGTAGGTTTCATATACGAGAATTTTAGAATACTTCATTTGATATTTTTCTGACTTTTGAGAATTGGTTGCTATCTGAATTTAAATTTGAGCGTCCATCTTGGATCTCTTGTATTGAAACTGATGCAATTATTACACATCTTGGTGTTGATGGTCTGCTGTCATGTCCAACTTTGGCCTTTAGTAGTTCATTCACGCCAGGCCCATGCCTACATTGAACGCTCCATGTATTCCCAAGCATGTTGTATGTTCTAGCTGGCGGAAACCAGCTTATCCATATCAGCCATTCAATTCTTAGATATCTCATTAAATTTAGATTAAACGCACTTTGCTTTGTGACAACTAATCAATGTCATTTTGCTTTCAGGTTATTGGCGACAGAAAACCGTAAGAAATCATGAGTAAGCAAAAAAAGTCTGTTGACACTTCTGTGCCAGCAAAGAGAGTCAAGCTCCCAGAGTGTGTATTGCATGTTAGTGGACTTTATCATGGAAACTTCATTTCGTTTAGAGATATCAAAGGTGAACCTGCTGAAAAACTTTCCTTCTTGCACCAGATTCGTGATAAGAGGCTCGCTCAACCGCCTGATTCACCTCATCGTATGGAAAATGTGTGTAACTTGATCCCAGAGACACTTGAAGGTGTTGATCTTGAATCTATTGGCTACCACAGACATGCTATCAGCTGTTCACTAAGAACCAAGATAGACTGAAGGAGCTGAACAGTCCAGAGTCGACGTCATCATCATCAAAAATACACTATTCACCTCGCAAAACATCAGTGTCTGAGAGTAGGACTCTATTCCTCCTGAGTGCATCTATTGTAATAAGATTGAGATAAAAACTGCTGGCAAGACTGAGCAGCCTAAATATTTCACTCTGAATAATGCATGGCAACCCATCAAATCACAAGCCGAGACGCTGGGTAAGACAAGCCTTGCTCGTAAAGTGATGGGGATTGATGTGTGCTCTGTGGAGGCGAAACATCATGCATCATGTCATCGGAGGTTCAAAAATGAACATCACAACTTTATCCGCACACAGGAGAGAGCAAAAGCCAGCATAACTGATACAGAGCAGGTCCATATCACTGCAGCTCACAATGAAGCATTCGGCTCAGCTCTTAAAGTTGTCCAAGAGAACATCATCCAGGAGAACAAAGTTCTACCACTATCCTCACTGAGATTGATCTATATTGATAAGCTGGATGAGTGTGGCTATCCGAATGATGGGTATCGACGTGAACATCTGATGAAGCGACTGAAAAATCATCCAGACATCAGTTCCCAAATTGTCTTCAGCAAGGTTGACCCTGGTAACAGAGGCTGTATGTCATTCTATATAGTGTACAATGCGCGCATAACTGTAGCTGATGCAGTTGCATGTGCCTACAATTGGCCAGTGTGGATAAGATGAAGGATATCCTCTGTTACTTTGTGGTGTAATTCGAAGAGCATTTGGCAAAACTCAAGCTCTACCATGGCCTCCAACACAGACGAACTGGACATCTCCTCTGCTGATCTCCCTCAAGAGCTTGTTACGTTCTTGACCTTTGTTATTGCAGGGAAACCTGAAGTTTCAAGTGACAAAACTCAGCGAAATCTCTAGGCAGTGACCATGCGACAGCACTGATGGGAATCTACACGTTCACTGGAGATGATTGTAACTGCGCTTTCAGAGAAAAGGGAAGGTGGGGCTCTGAAGAAGCTCCAGAAGTACCCCAGGTTCCAGAAGGTGTTCAAAGACCTTGGGTCAGACTGGAAGGTAAAAGACAAGTTTATGAGGATCTGGAAGAGTTCACATGCCTGATGTATGGGAATACGCGCATTAAATGCATCAACGAAGTTCGTACTCTGATGCTGAGGAAGATGGTGGGTGAAGATGAAAAAAGATTTTTCAAAATCCAAGGTGGACTTTGCCCACCTTCCTCCCTGTCAGGACTCCCTCTATCCACACATTGACAGAGTTAATTACCGTGTCTGTCAATGGAAGAGGTCTCACATTCCAATATACGACTGCCCGCTCCCTCAGGATTGCCACGGCTGGAATAAGGATGACGGTCCCATCGAGCCCCTGTGGTCCCGTGGACCCATTCTCCCTCCGTCCATGGTAGATATTCTTCAGAAGGAGGACATTGCTGATGAAAGTGATGAGGAAGATGGAGTAAATGACTATGAGGAACTTCTAGCGTATCTTGATGATGATGATGATGAAGAGTGATAATGAAGGAATTGTTTACCAAAATGACAAATTTTCTGGACTTCTTGTACTTTTCAGTGATTATGTCGTTGATAAATTGTTCAAATGTCGTTAATAAATTGTTCAATCCGAGAAATGATGCTCCGAAACGTTTTATCGTGTGAAAACTGCATAGAAAAGTGGGGTCACACACGTTTTTATGATGTATAGTTCAAAAGTTATGAATTTGTCACGGTATGGAACTAAATCCAAGACTGCCACCATAAAAACCCCATGGGACAATATTTCGAAATGGGAACATCTTAAATTTTGTTTCTGACACCTTTGTGCATTTAAAAAAATAGGTGGCATTGAATATTCCAGGGGGTGCATGGGAAGGCCATCTGGCTACTAGACTATTGGGTTTGCACTAATTGATAGGTGTTAATAGACACCTAGATGAATACGTTAGTGAAGAAATTTTTTGGTAAGCAATTTTTTCACAGATGTCAATACAATTGCTAAAATTCCCTAACTACTGGGTTTAATTGATTCGGTGAGAGCTGATTGGTTATTTCCTCCCTTCACAGGTGAGAGGTGTGAGTGGGTCTTTCTTTACTTTATATACACCCGGACCCAAACATTTGCAGGTTCCGCATATTCGCGGTGATAATTTGCGATATCTCCCGAAATTCGCGGGAAATTGCCCCACGTATTCATGGCTTTCACGGCGATTTTTTTTTTCACGAGCCGAAAGCATAACACAGTTCGAAAACATATCTTCCATGAGCCACACACAAGCAGCTGATGTACGTACAGCACAATACTGTACGTACGCAAAAAACATATCTTCTATGAGCGACGAACACGACCTGCTTCCTGTACGTGTGTTGTAGCTTCACGGATAAACCTTCATGGATGTCTCACCATGTCCACTTTAAACAGATGGTAGTGCACATACTGTATTGTAGCTTCACGGATAAACATAGTTTCACGGATGTTCACCAGGACACGTCATTCCCCGCGACGCCACCCCCCCCCCCCCTCCCCGTGAGTTACTTACAGAATGAATACACTAACAGCATCGATTTAGATGTATCCAGTAATTACCAGGTCACCACATATGGCATTACAGAATGGAAACATTCAGCACATCTTGGTGTAAATCACCATCTTGCTACAAACAGCACCATCTGAGCTGCTACACTTTAAAAAGGCTCAGCATTATCAGCCTGCAGATAGAAAAGACGTCATGTCCTGTGAGTTAAAGAATGGAAACGTTCAGCACATCCATTAGTGATTAGTGTAATTAGCAGCTAGCAACATACGGACTAATTATACAGTTTGGGGCCTTTTTTGCGGGCTTTTTATGAACCAGGAACCACCGCAAACCGTTAACGTTATCTCCCTTGTCTCCATTGTAACAATGACAAAAACTCGCAGATTTTACCCGCCATTTGTGGATTTTTTGAGGGTCAGGAAATTCCCGGAACCTATCCCCCATTTCCCATTGAAACAATGCCCCCACATTCGCGGTTTCAATATTCATGGGTGTTCTCAGAACGTACTATACCCCCGCAAATGTCGGGGTCCTGCTATATATGTGTTATGTATATGTATGTGTATATGTATATATAGCCATGCTTCACCAGTTCTCAAGCCAGGGATAGCATCCCTCGGGTGTCAAAAGGTTCTTAGGTGGGAATCATGTTAATGTATGTGCTTCGTGTTGGCTTAATGGTTCGGTGGTATGCTTGGGATCCTAGGATCCTGAGTTCAAATCCCACTTGGTTGTTGAATTAACACCAGGTGGGGTTGACTCCATCTGTCATCCTTCCGAGGTTGGCAAAATGAGTGCTGGCTTGCTGGTATCCTGCGTCGGAGTGGTGAGCTGTCCAGGATTGTGCCCAATAACCAAGGAGACTGCTTAGGCAACACCAATGGGCTGCACAGGGTCTAGTCCCAATGATGGATGTTAAAGTATATCATTGAAACAGCAATTGCTATAAATTGTTACAATTTCATCTAACATGTTGAAACAATTATGTTAACCTTGCACCTCTTATTTGAAAGCAGTGGAATCTAAGGTCATGAGAGTGAATTAATTAACTTGGTTGTAGCTAAAGTGCAAGACCCACTCCTCTCCCACATCAGAGAGGTTGGTAACTTCACAGTTTTCTACAGTCCAACACCTGGTCATTCCCCATCATTCCCCACCTTCCCTCAGCCATTTATCATTCTAAAGCCTATCAGGTAGCACTGGCTCAGCCAGACATCCTAACCCTAACCCTAAATCTTGTCTAACCGCTCACCTCAACTCTTGTGTCTGCCTCTTTTCTCAAACGTGGAATTGTCTCTCCAAGTCTGTCCTGTCATGTTCTCCCACCACTCCTTTAAAATAGCAGTCATCCAGGGGGGCTCTTTGTTCTTGGGGTTGACCCTTCCCCTCTGGTGTTTTTTTTTAATCCATCACCATGGCTTTCTTGCTGCAGTGGATGGCTAATGGCTGTTACGTCAGCGTTATTTTGCTTCCAATGGCGGTCAGCACACATTTGTCAACCTTCCATTGGTTAAAATAACGATACTGCAGTTATAATTTCATATTCTTTCAGTATTCTTTCACTATGATTATTGTGCATAATTATCTAGACCGAGGAAGGAGCTAAACCACAAAAAGCTTCAGATCTACAGACTACCAAAGGATATGGAGTGTGTGTGTGTGTGTGTGTGTGTGTGTGTGTGTGTGTGTGTGTGTGTGTGTGTGTGTGTGTGTGTGAACGTGGGGAAGGGGGGATGTTCACATATGCAAGGAAAAATAACCCCAAAACAAGTAATAGTGGCCCTGAGAGGAACAGAATGGGAAAGAATCAGTGTGCTCAGAAGAGATCATGGATGTGCATGGGTGAGAGCATGGGGTAATAATGGGTTTGGACGAGGTAATGAACCCAGGGAGACAATTCCACGACCTTATGATATAAAATAAGGCAATTCTATTTATGTCTTATAATTATACAATCATAGGGCTGGGCCAATCTCCACAAATTTGACATATGTGCTCGGGGTACCAGGGTCAGGTCACGTGCACAAATCCCTGTGAGGGTGGTGAAACGAGTTGCAATTTTCACTTCACATGTGGAATAGTGCAAGTGTTTTAACCACTGATCCTTCCCTGAGTGAGGGGGTACTGACACCATATTTCACTCCCGGAGGGAGCGGGTATTACGAGTCAGGAAAATCAGGGGATGAAGACAGGTGGGCAACCAGCCTGGACAAGGGCGGTGAGCAGGCATGGGTTTCTTGAGGAACATCTGTTTACTTGGGGTAGCTAGTGGAGCACAGAGATAGGAGAGAGAAGGACAAGCAAGGCCAGATGTAAGCTTACATAAAATGGAGAGCCCAGCAACTTGTTGATGATGGGAGAGTGACAGTCTTTGGAATCCATCTCCTCTCTTTATCTCCAAATGGTGCAGAAAGCCTAATTGTTTTTGACATCTCAAGAGGAGAAAAGTTGGAAGCCAGTAATGCTAGCCAAGAGTGGGTAGCCATACTCCATGGAGCTCTGTATGAAAGCCTTGTACACCTTAATAAGCTCAGTGCTGCTCATAGTACTGCAGCATAGCAAACCAATGTTTAGACTTTTCAGAAAAGCACCAAAATTGGTACATATGTTGACTAATGTATTTCGAACAATTCTGGATATGGAGCCACTCGAGATTTTGCCTTGGTCAGCTTTGGCGGACATTTTCCAAAATGGCCACCATTCTACTTTAACAACATGAGATATTTGTCATTGTATTCTCTTGTTATTCTCCAAAAGCACCCAAAGGAAAGGAAGCATCTGTGAAGAATGATATGGCCTTATTTGGAAGGCTCTACATAGGCTGCCAGAAACGCGATGGGAACCTGGACGAGTTCTTCCGTCATGAAAATCAAGCATGCCCTCCCGCGTTATCTGATGCAGGTAAGCTACACCTGGGTAGCAAAAGCGACTTGCTGGTGTGCCTTGAAGGCGTTGCTGAAGCTCAGTCTGATGCACCTGCTGTCACTTCTGTTGTCCTTGACGGCGCCGTCATTGTGCAGATGTTGAAGCCTGGCACTGCCAAGACATTTGAAGAATATGCCCACCAAGTCTTCATCCCATACGTCGAGGGCAGCTGCGTCGTGCTTCATGTCTCGACCTCGTTTGGGATAGCTACAAAGATGGTTCCTTGAAGACGGCGACAAGGAGAAACGAGGAAAAGGGGTGCGACGGCGCGTGGTGAGCACTGCAGCCATACCAGGAAACTGGCAGAGTTTCCTACGTGTCGACGCAAACAAGGTGGAGCTCTTCACCTTCCTGTCTGATGTGCTGGTGCAGTCCTTCCATGACGAGGCAAAGGAGCTGGTAGTCACTGATGGTGAAGCAGTCATCTGCCTTCCAAGGCAGGAAGATGAAAGCTCTCTGGCTCCATGCGGCAAGAAGAGGCGGACACTCGCATCATGCTACATGTGGCCCATGCTGCAGAACATGACCACCGTCGGATTCAAGTTCGAACCGTAGACACCGACGTCGTCATCTTGGCGGTGATGGTAGCCCAGGCACTACCATGCGTGGATGAACTCTGGATTGCCTTGTGGACGGGCAAGAACTACCGCTACATCCCTGCCCATGAAATAGCTGCCTCCCTCGGTCCACAGAAGGCACGTGCCCTCCCTGTCTTCCACGCCATGACCGGATGTGTCACGGATCAGCATTCGTGGGCATGGGAAGAAATCTGCCTGGGCCACATGGAACTCGTTTCCAGAACTGACAGATCTCTTGTGACCCTGACCACCACGCCAGTCAACATCCAGGATGACACAATGCACTGCATTGAAAGGTTTGTGGTGCTCCTCTATGACCGCACCAGTCCATATACGGACGTCACGAGCCAGAAAGAAACTCTTCGCCAAGAGGAACTCCGTCCAGCGCACCACCGACCTACGATGCTTTGGAACAGCATGTGATGAGATCAGTCTTCCAGGGTGGCTATGTCTGGGACAGGTCTTGGTCCCTCAACCCGTGCTTCCATCACCAACAAGCTGGGCTGGCGGCAAACAGAGGATGGGTCCTACGAACCGCTCTGGACCACACTCCCGAGGCTTCAAAAAGCTGCTCGAGCTGGTGTCGTGCGCGTTGCAAAAAAGGCTGTAGAAACCGCTGCAAATGCAAGAAGGCTAATCTGCAATGCACTGGACTGTGTGCTTGTGAAGGAGAATGCCAGTAGACAGATGCAGTAGACACAGACTGAGATATCGGCCGAGCTTAGAATGTGCAAATGCAAAGTCGCATTGCTTGTAAAAGTGTTGACTTCTTGATCCAGAGCCAGTACACTTGAGCTCAGAAACTCATATTGTACTAGACTGATGTATGCATGTACCATGTGTTCTGGTAGAATGGTAGTAGACAGTAAACCGTAGCCGCTTCAAAGTGAAGTGTGCAAAATTTGACTACATTTTCTGAGTTTGTCATTATCACGATTATCAGTTCCTTTTCAAAATAGAGTAAAGTATGTAATCTATAATGCAATTTTTGTTGATTCCAAACCATTGAATGTGATGAATATCATTTGACTCTTGTTCTCCAGGCAATAATGGGCACTTTTCAGCGAAAAGTTTCAGGAGAGCAGCAATTTAAAATCAAATAATGGCTTTTTACCGAAAATACTGGCTCATAATATTTGAATACACCTTTTCATGGTCAATTTACTGAATTTTAAACTTTCCTTACTAGAACTCTTCTCTTCCAGAAGTACCCCAGGTTCCAGAAGGTGTTCAAAGACCTTGGGTCAGACTGGAAGGTAAAAGACAAGTTTTATGAGGATCTGGAAGAGTTCACATGCCTGATGTATGGGAATACGCGCATTAAATGCAT
>CM068956.1:51622786-51640799 GCA_035128595.1 Eptatretus atami | reverse complement strand
GTGTGTGTGTGTGTGTGAACGTGGGGAAGGGGGGATGTTCACATATGCAAGGAAAAATAACCCCAAAACAAGTAATAGTGGCCCTGAGAGGAACAGAATGGGAAAGAATCAGTGTGCTCAGAAGAGATCATGGATGTGCATGGGTGAGAGCATGGGGGTAATAATGGGTTTGGACGAGGTAATGAACCCAGGGAGACAATTCCACGACCTTATGATATAAAATAAGGCAATTCTATTTATGTCTTATAATTATACAATAATAGGGCTGGGCCAATCTCCACCAAATTTGACATATGTGCTCGGGGTACCCAGGGTCAGGTCACGTGCACAAATCCCTGTGAGGGTGGTGATACGAGTTGCAATTTTCACTTCACATGTGGAATAGTGCAAGTGTTTTAACCACTGATCCTTCCCTGAGTGAGGGGGGTACTGACACCATATTTCACTCCCGGAGGGAGCGGGTATTACGAGTCAGGAAAATAAGGGGATGAAGACAGGTGGGCAACCAGCCTGGACAAGGGGCGGGTGAGCAGGCATGGGTTTCTTGAGGAACATCTGTTACTTGGGGTAGCTAGTGGAGCACAGAGATAGGAGAGAGAAGGACAAGCAAGGCCAGATGTAAGCTTACAGAAAATGGAGAGCCCAGCAACTTGTTGGTGATGGGAGAGTGACAGTCTTTGGGAATCCATCTCCTCTCTTTATCTCCAAATGGTGCAGAAAGCCTAATTGTTTTTGACATCTCAAGAGGAGAAAAGTTGGAAGCCAGTAATGCTAGCCAAGAGTGGGTAGCCATACTCCATGGAGCTCTGTATGAAAGCCTTGTACACCTTAATAAGCTCAGTGCTGCTCATAGTACTGCAGCATAGCAAACCAATTGTTAGACTTTTCAGAAAAGCACCAAAATTGGTACATATGTTGACTAATGTATTCTGAACAATTCTGGATATGGAGCCACTCGAGATTTTGCCTTGGTCAGCTTTGGCGGACATTTTCCAAAATGGCCACCATTCTACTTTAACAACATGAGATATTTGTCATTGTTATTCTCTTGTTATTCTCCAAAAGCACCCAAAGGAAAGGAAGCATCTGTGAAGAATGATATGGCCTTATTTGGAAGGCTCTACATAGGCTGCCAGAACCGCGATGGGAACCTGGACGAGTTCTTCCGTCATGAAAATCAAGCATGCCCTCCCGCGTTATCTTATGCAGGTAAGCTACACCTGGGTAGCAAAAGCGACTTGCTGGTGTGCCTTGAAGGCGTTGCTGAAGCTCAGTCTGATGCACCTGCTGTCACTTCTGTTGTCCTTGACGGCGCCGTCATTGTGCAGATGTTGAAGCCTGGCACTGCCAAGACATTTGAAGAATATGCCCACCAAGTCTTCATCCCATACGTCGAGGGGCAGCTGCGTCGTGCTTCATGTCTCGACCTCGTTTGGGATAGCTACAAAGATGGTTCCTTGAAGACGGCGACAAGGGAGAAACGAGGAAAAGGGGTGCGACGGCGCGTGGTGAGCACTGCAGCCATACCAGGAAACTGGCAGAGTTTCCTACGTGTCGACGCAAACAAGGTGGAGCTCTTCACCTTCCTGTCTGATGCTGCGTGCAGTCCTTCCATGACGAGGCAAAGGAGCTGGTAGTCACTGATGGTGAAGCAGTCATCTGCCTTCCAAGGCAGGAAGATAAAGCTCTCTGGCTCCATGCGGCAAGAAGAGGCGGACACTCGCATCATGCTACATGTGGCCCATGCTGCAGAACATGACCACCGTCGGATTCAAGTTCGAACCGTAGACACCGACGTCGTCATCTTGGCGGTGATGGTAGCCCAGGCACTACCATGCGTGGATGAACTCTGGATTGCCTTTGGGACGGGCAAGAACTACCGCTACATCCTGCCCATGAAATAGCTGCCTCCCTCGGTCCACAGAAGGCACGTGCCCTCCCTGTCTTCCACGCCATGACCGGATGTGTCACGGTATCAGCATTCGTGGGGCATGGGAAGAAATCTGCCTGGGCCACATGGAACTCGTTTCCAGAACTGACAGATTCTCTTGTGACCCTGACCACCACGCCAGTCAACATCCAGGATGACACAATGCACTGCATTGAAAGGTTTGTGGTGCTCCTCATGACCGCACCAGTCCATATACGGACGTCAACGAGGCCAGAAAGAAACTCTTCGCCAAGAGGAACTCCGTCCAGCGCATCCCACCGACCTACGATGCTTTGGAACAGCATGTGATGAGATACGTCTTCCAGGGTGGCTATGTCTGGGAGCAGGTCTTGGTCCCTCAACCCGTGCTTCCATCACCAACAAGCTGGGCTGGCGGCAAACAGAGGATGGGTCCTACGAACCGCTCTGGACCACACTCCCTGAGGCTTCAAAAAGCTGCTTCGAGCTGGTGTCGTGCGGTTGCAAAAAAGGCTGTAGAAACCGCTGCAAATGCAAGAAGGCTAATCTGCAATGCACTGGACTGTGTGCTTGTGAAGGAGAATGCCAGTAGACAGATGCAGTAGACACAGACTGAGATATCGCGAGCTTAGAATGTGCAAATGCAAAGTCGCATTGCTTGTAAAAGTGTTGACTTCTTGATCCAGAGCCAGTACACTTGAGCTCAGAAACTCATATTGTACTAGACTGATGTATGCATGTACCATGTGTCCTGGTAGAATGGTAGTAGACAGTAAACCGTAGCCGCTTCAAAGTGAAGTGTGCAATAATTTGACTACATTTTCTGAGTTTGTCATTATCACGATTATCAGTTCCCTTTTCAAAATAGAGTAAAGTATGTAATCTATAATGCAATTTTTGTTGATTCCAAACCCATTGAATGTGATGAATATCATTTGACTCTTGTTCTCCAGGCAATAATGGGCACTTTTCAGCGAAAAGTTTCAGGAGAGCAGCAATTTAAAAATCAAATAATGGCTTTTTACCGAAAATACTGGCTCATAATATTTGAATACACTTTTCATGGTCAATTTACTGAATTTTAAACTTTCCTTATATCTACCACCAATACAATAAGAAAATAAGAGCATATAGCCAATTTCGCTAAAGTAGAATGGCGGGCATTTTGGAAAATGGTCGCCGAAGCTGACCAAGGCACAATCTTGGGTGGCTCCATATCTTGAATTGTTCGGAATACATTATTCTACATGTGTACCAATTTTGGTATTTTTATGCAAATTTGAACAATTGATCTGAAATATCAGACTACGCTGCAGGACTAACAGGAATATCTCAGGAAACAGAGAATACCTCAATGGCAATTAGCTTTTGAGGCAAGTTTATTGATTTGATCCAACCACGAAAGGTTATGGCAGATAGTTAGGCCAAGGAGTTATCAGGACTGCTTTGCTTTCAGTGGCTGTCCAGGGAAGTGGATGGAAGAGTTTGATTGTCGATCCTTGTGTATAGACATTGTGAGAGTGTATAACTTGAGCGTCATGTACCAAGTAGCTAACCAGTGGAAAATATTCTTCCTGTCTGTTGAAACAGACTGCCTCTAACAGGAGTAATGTAGAATTATGTAGAGGGTATAGTCATCAGCAAAATAGTAAAGTTTGTTTTCAAGAGAATCAGTCTTTATTCTTATTAACTAACAGCTGTTTTAGACCGAGACAAGCTCTTACTACTCAAGTTATAATTAACAACCCTTCATTTGGAGGTAACCTTTGCTTATACTTTTATTAAAGTTTGGGAGACATCAGGTACAATACTGCCTAATTCTCCCTTTAAAGCAAGTGGGAGTTCACTGTTGACACTTGCTCTCAGGTGGTGATCATATTAGAAGCCCCAAAGTGTTTTGATTGGGATTCGGTGTGTGTGCATGTCATTTCCAGACAAGTCAGACAGGTTAAACCCATTGAAGTATGACAACTGCATCCTGGCCAAATCACCGTGTCCCGCTTGTCCTTTGTTGCACTCACAATACCTTGAGAGCCACTCGTCGAAGAACGAGCATTAGGCGCACAGCTGGTCAGGGCAGCATTTTTTAAATTTGTTCAGGGTCTCAAAATAATGCATCTACTCATCATAGAAAGACACCTTGGGATCTTTAATATCAACCAGCAACCAATGCTAGCAAATGGAACACTCAACTTAACGTAAGTAAGAGGGACAACACATTTTGTGATACAATGCCCTGCTTTAAAAGCACCAATCTGAGAATTTCTCTTCATTGGGGGCAGAAATTGAACCCAGAGAACACAGTACAATGGTGTGTGTTCTACCTCCAAACTATTTTGCCAACCTGGTAAAGGTCCTAAAAGTGCAAAACTGTAAAAAGGTTGCATATCTGAACTGGCATGACATCATAAACAAGCACTTCGAGTCCATCTAAGATTGAAAGACCATGACATTAATAGGTTTATACCCTCAAGTATCAGGGAGGAAATATTTTTGAACCCTTGCAATTATCGAGGTATGTTACCCTCATGACTTTGCTAGGGGTGGGGCAGCAAAACCTGAGGGGTATTGCCCATGGGGCAAGGAGTGTTAGTTAGCTTGTCAGACATTAACCATGTTGGAATTGTGTAGTTCTTAGAATTTTTGGTATGTGTATTAAGTGTATGTGGATAAGGGTATGTTGTCCGTTACTGCATTGTAGGGGTGACAACACTGTCTAAAATGGAGGATAGAAAGGTTGAGATATGCATTTGTGTTCCCCTATGTCTGAAATGAGGTGAGGCCAGGTAAGTGTGGATGACATTGGATCACAAAGAACAGCATGGGCTGGAAAAAGCAATTTTGTTTTTATTTGAGGCAGTAAAAGAAGGGCTAGGACTACTTGCTGCAGTAGACCATGATTGGCTGTGAGTCCCCTGCATGTGTGTTGGCCTGGCGCTGCCGTCATGTGCACTATGGGTACTCGTTGGCTGGCGGTTCTTGAACTGATTTGCAGTCCACCAAAGGAGAAAAGGTGGGGGTCAGCATCTGGTCAAGCGATAAGTCAATCTCTTTGTTTCTGAGCCTTTGCCTCAATTAACTGGTTGCTCAGCTGGGAGTTGGAGCTGCTTGGCCCATACAGTCTGCTCTGTGCCACTCATCCTGTCATTGACCCGACATGACTCGTTAGTCCATCAGCTGCCTAGTGAGGGCATAGTCAGGTCCCAACTATCCATTATCTCAGACTTGCTTGATTCCCCCTTGTGATTGCGAGAGTGAATGGCTGATGTTGGTGCCTTGAATAAGTCGATCATTCGTTGTGTATTGAATTATAACCTGCTCTACATGTGTTGTCTCATGCTCTGGAATTCGCTTCTGTTGTCTGGTCCAGCGTACGTCATAAACCAATTATTTAATTCCAAAGAGAGAGTATGGTGTCTGCTTGCAGGCGTTTTGGCACATTTGGTAGTGGTTGACATGAAGCCGTACACGTGATAGTATGTTGCCCGCCTTGCTTTACCCGGGGCAGAGAAACTTGAAATGGTACTGAAGTTTAAAATAGACACCTTTATTTGTTTACAAGCTTAATTTTAATCCATTCTTAACTTCGAAAATACTACACGTCAGATGAATCAATGGAAAATATGCGGATAGTCTTTGCTTTACTATTTCTCAAAAATGTCAATGCAAATCCCATATAGCACGACACTCCGTAGAGAACATACCTCCACCAGGCTGAACAGTTTAAGTTTTGTTTCCCTCTAATAGGCTGGATCTGCTGACCTGAACCAAAATCTAATTTGCTTGTTGTTGTCATCTCACCAACTCATCCACCAAGTTTTGTCATAATCTGTGCAAAACTTTTTGAGATATCATGCTGTACTGTATATCGTTTATGGCCCCATTTCTCAAAGGTGAAGAATGACTTAAAAATTATAGTATCCGGATCTTCACCAAAATCGAATCAATTTGTCCTCGTCACACACTCAACCTGTCCACCAAGTTTCGTCCGAATCCATCCATAACGTTTTGAGAGATCCTGCTCACAGACAAACAAACAAGGATGAGTACCAAACCTCTGTGCACCTTCGTTGGTGGACGTAACGAGGTTGTAATGCAACGTGGCAAGTTTGTGATGTGTATGTGTTTGAGAAGGTACATTGTTCTGAAGATGCCAATGATAAACCAATTGGAGTCAGGGGTGTACGTGAGATGAACAGGTGATTCATTGGAATGGAGGCACCCAATGCATTTACACAAGTCAGAAAGTTTGTACAGAATAAAATTTCTGCACGTTCTGTGATGGAGGTTTCACGTAACGTGTTCTAGCTGAGTGTTTGATGGCAGAGAAATATTTTAACGAGCTGTAGATTGACATTTCTGCCTTTTGATCTTTTCGAACAGATTGCATGGTATTCATAGAAATAGTTAATTTGAGGAGTTTGTGAAGGGAACATTTTATTTCGATGACGAGCCCCTCAAAGCGGGGATCACGTTGTGCCAACAGGAGGCGGTAACGTGCTGTACTGACATCTAATGGAACGTCACCTGTCCGAGTGGCACCGACTGGATGATTTTGGTGGAAACTCAGCATGAGCTCGAGCAGAGGCTGAAACCTGCGGCTTGGCTTAATTATCCTCTCTTTCTGCTGCTTTCGCCGGAAAATTTGCGATCTCATAAAACTATCGACTCCTTTGTGACATCTTGTTCAATGCCCTTTAAAAGTAAAAAGTTATCTCTCACTATATATATATATATATTTCCATCCATTGGGACCACACTCTGTGCAGACCATTCATGCAGCTTAAGCAGTCTCCTTGGCTATTAAGCAGACTCCTGGACGGGTCGCCACTCCGACACAGGATACCAGCAAGCTGGCACTCATTTTGCCGCACCTCGGAAGGATGACAGGCAGTCAACCCACCTGGTATTAATTCAACAGTTGAATGGGATTTGAACTCATGATCTTAGGATCCCAAACCACCACCCTAACCATTAAACCAACACCGTGCACATGTGAGCTCGTGCGCACACGCACATTGCCTTTTATTAGTGTAGATTTATATTAATCTATCTATAATTCCAACAGTGTGTGTGTGTGTGTGTGTGTGTGTGTGTGTGTGTGTGTGTGTGTGTGTGTTGTGTGTGTGTGTGTGACCGCTGTTTCTCAACAACCACTGGTCCGATCTAATTGAAACTTGCCAGGTATATTGCTGGGACCTGAGATGTGCCTTTTCAAGGTTTGATATTAATCGGACAAGTGGTTCCCAAGTTATGGCCATTTATTTACCAACCAATGACAGGACATGTTGCTGCGTAGGCGTGGCGATGGGGAAGAGATCATCAGTTACCAATGACAGGACATGTTGCTTCGTAGGCGTGGCCGATGGGGAAGAGATTGTTAGCCACGTTCCCCATTTCGGGTTGCAATGTACGGACTTCCGGATAGTGATGACTTACTGTATTCTAATAATTCTCGATTTCTTAAGCGCATTTATAGATAACACAATGCCCAATCTAGTCGTTGTTTACGAGAGCGAAGGAATGGCCTGTGTGGTTGTTTGAAGTTGTTTTTTTTGGGGGGGGGGTTACAGCCACGCACGTACGGGCACGCGAGAGCGAAGGAAGCCTGTGTGGTTGTTTGAAAGTTTTTTTATTACTTTGGTTTGCATGTACGGCCACGTAGGTACGGCCACGTTACTAGTGCTTTGTAATGTTAGCAAATCGGCAAAAACGGGCGGGATTTGTAATGAAACAGCAAACTGCGGATGTAATTACCGAAAAAAAACGACCCCTGTGGACTGTGCCGTCATGGATTGCAAAAGCAGGTCGTGAAGCACGGCGTTTCACTCATCTGTGGCGTAGCCAGGCTGAGGCAGACGAGGCAGTTGCCTCGTCGCCACATTTTCTTGAAAATAGATGCTGGGCTCAGCCCTCTGGCCATCTGAGCTCCCTGGGGAGTAAATAATCAAAGCTACCCGGCAGTGCTCTGAATACTCTTATCTCCACTTCTATCACAATACCTAAATAGGACAATACCCCCCCCCCTAATATTACACAGGAAAATAAAATTATCCCTATGTTTACTTTCTTTATGTGATCATGAACATCCTTTAACAGATTTGGCCGACCAGATACATAATGTCACAAAACTAAAATCACACTATCAGCGCCTCCCCTCCCCCATCCCTATCGCTACGCGCACCATCACATCAACCAAGTTCACCTCTTTTCGCCTCGTCACTTTTGGACCTCTGGCTACGCCCTTGCTCATTGAATTTAGACTTTCTGCACATTCCATAATTTTTTTTCTTCACTCAATATAATCGTCCGAACAGTAGAAGAAGTTAAGTTTAATGCTTTGCCTCAATAAATACACGAAGTTATAACAATCGCTAATTTGTTAAAAATTGTCGGATTTCACTCCAGGTTTCGACACTTATTTTGTTCATCAGATCCGGTTCTCAAATCCGACATAATATTTCGATTATATACTTTAATTAGTCCGTGAAACTAGATCGTGTTTCCAAATCGAGGCCTGCTTGAGTCGGCCGAACAAAATGGCGGCTGAAGACTCCAGCAAGCACAGAGGGCTAACCAAGATGGCGGCCGCCATCTTGGTAAGGCCTTTTTTTTTGTGACGAGCACCCCCTAAATTATCTTCAAAATGGGTGCTTTAATTAACCCAAACACCCAATTTTCACTCTTGGACTTCCTTGGAGTTTTCGTCGTATGCAAGCAAAGTTTCAGGCTGCTAGGTTTTATAGTTTTGGAGTTATGGAGGACACACACACACACACAGCCTTTTCTTAGTGTACTAGATGACCCGTGAACGCATTGGGTTCCCGTTGTGACAGCGGTTGATGAAAAAAAATCATTTCAAGAAAAAAGAAAAAGATAGCTCCAGCGAACTATCCCGCTGAGGTTGTTTGCATTGATCAAATACTCCAGAGGAGTACTTGACTGAATCAGGAATTGATTTTTTAAAATAATTTTTTCGTTGCCCGATTTGAACGAAGCTTGGTGGTGGTCGTATGGCAACTTTGCTGCCGGGGTAGCTATCATTTCTTGAAGCGCGACTGTGTCGCTGATGCAGTGCCCCTCTACCAGTACACACACTGGAACTGGTACTCATTTCGCCGACCTCTGAAGGATGACAGGCTGAGTCAAACCGAAAAAAGCGAGACCAAAACATTGGGGATATCAGCGCATCAGATCATATTTACATCGACAAGAAAAGGCAATTGAAGAGGGAACACTTTTCCAGAAGGACATACAATGGTGAGTTACAAGCCTGAGAATGGCTAATTTACTCTCCATCTACTGGTGATGTGTTCTGTTACGTTTGCAAACTCTTTGGCAAAAAAGCTCGTGCACTCACATCAGGAGAAATGACTGGAAAAATGTCACTTGCCGCCTGCGTGAACATGAAAATTCCCCTGATTATCTGAATACAATCCTCTGTGTGGTGCATGGACAGATAGAATGCTAGAATTGATTGCACTCTTGTTACCCAGGCAGAATCAGAGAGAAGTTATTGGAGAAACATTGTTAAATTTGTCGTCAGTACAGTTTCTAGCCGCTCGTGATCTTCCGTTTCACGGAGAAAACGAAGATCTTTTTTCAACAAACAACAGTAATTACCTGGGATGTTTGAAACTACTCAGTCTTTTTAATCAGTTCCAGTCGGAACACATGACTAAATATGAACATTGCGGCAGAGGTCATGTGAATTACTTGTCATCCACTACCTGTGATGAATTCATGCAGCTTATGAGTGATAAAGTCCTAAAATCTATTGTTGGTTAACTTAAAACCTGCAAATACTATTCCATTGTCATGGATTGTACCTCTGAGGTAGCCCACACTGACTAACTTACCTTCATGGTTAGGTATGTTCTGTCTTGCAGAGAACTGGTGGGGCATTTTTTTGACTTTCATTTCCATTCACGGCCACACTGCCCAACATCCTGGAGGAGACAGTCCACTCGTTTCTTCAAGAAATCCAAGTTGACATCACAGATTGTCACAGTCAAAGCTGTGACAATGCAAGCAACATATCAGGCAAATACAATGGTCTCCAGGCAAAGATTTTTTTTTTTAAAAAAAGAAAGAAGTGAATCCTCTGTCAGACTTTGTCCCATGTTCTGCACATTCACTCAATTTAATTGGATCTTGTGCAGCAGAGTGTTGCTTCGAGGCAGTTTCATTTCTTGATTTTGTACAAAATTGGTGCAATTTCTTCTCTGCTTCTACTCACCGCTGGGAGATGCTACAAAGGGCACATACAACGTAACGGTGTCACATTGAAAAATCTGTCTGGAACTCGGTGGTCAGCAAGAGCAGATGCGACCAAAGCCCTACGTTTCTTCTATAAATCCATTCACGAAGCCTTGGGTGAAATTTCTAATGATGAGGAAACTCCCAAAATGGCACAACTTGAGGCTTTCAAGTTACGTGAAACCATGGACACCTTCGAGATGGCGATCATGGTTGTATTGTGGGATACTATCCTTCAATGGAGTAACGCAACAAGCAGCGCACTTCCTTCAGAGCATTCAGGTAGAGTTGAGCATCATTAGCACACTGTTTAATCACTCATCGATACTGTTTCTGGGATCAAAGAAAACTTTGACACCTTCAAGAATTAAGGTAAAAGTCTAACGGAGATATATAGCTACAGGACCGATTCCAAGCAGACAAAAACAAAGAAGAGAGTGTTTGGAGAGCCGTGACGGAGGTGAGACTAACGGGACGAGAGGCATTCATCATAGAAGCTCAATACACAATCTGAGGTCGCCTCACCGAGGAATTGCCGACACATAACGATGCTGAAGATGCACAAATTCTGCCATTTCAAGTCGATTCTTGATAATGAAGATAGCCCCACATCTGCCTGTGAGATGCTAAAGAGGATGATGGATCTCAGCATGTCTAATTTGTTCCGTAACGTTGACATTTGTCTGAGAATGGACCCGTGCATCCCTGTGTCGAACGACTTAGGGGAAAGATTTTTTTTCAGTTCTGAAACGAGTGAGGAATCATCTATGATCAACAATGGGACAGAAAAGACTGGATGCCATTAGTTTACTTGGAATTGAGAATACAGTCATGACATCCCTGTCCTTTGATGACATTGTCGAGGAATTCTTCATCAGCAAGACACTTCTGTTATCCACTGTTAAACAGGTAAGAAATGATTAATTACCGGAAATAATTACGTTTTGATTACTAATTTATGTACTCTAATTAATTAAATAGTTTATAGACACTCCGTGGTGCTGCATGCTGATTCGCTAGCCAGCTGGGTTGTATTGCGTTTAGGATAGGAATGATGTGTTTCATATCTGTGCGTGCATGCGTGGTGTACGCGGTGATAAGGGGGGAGAGGGGGTCCAAAAGGATCGTGTGCCGAGGGCCCATGGACTGTTTAATCCGGCCTGGCCCATTCCTGTATTTATGCTTTCCACCTTACTTTTCCCCATTATTGTTATTTTGGGGAGCATGGAGGAGGATGTCAGGGGAGATTAGAACCATTCACTTAAAAAACGAGTCAGGTTCTCATCAAGTCACGGAAACTTGGTGATCAGAGAGGTGTTTTCCTGATTACCAGTCGGACATTGTGGTCGAGTCTTCTCTTTTAAACCAGAGCCACGATGACACCTCTTCAGCAGTTGATGACCACTTCTTCAAAACTCTCATTCTGTCTCTACTTGTCAGTGGTTACAATGGCCAATCTTTCTGGGTGGTTACATTCAAAGGCCTTGCGATGGTCTTTAATGTGCTGATCCAGGGTTCTTCTGGTGTATTCTATGTACTCTGCCCCACATACACATGGGATAGTGTAGACTACACCTGTGTCATCACTCCTGTGTGCTTTGGCCTTGACAGTGGCCAGTGCTCGTCTCAAGGTATGAACTGGATGGAAGCTCACCTTCACTCCCACCAACTGTAGAATCCTGCCGATCCTTTTGGACAAGCCAGGTAAGAAAAGGTGGTATGCAGAAACATGTGGGTGATTTCTGTGGAAATCTTTTCTTTTCTTTTCCCTCATTTTCTTGGAGCTGCCAGTAGCATTTCCTTTTTTGGGCAGAGATGATCTGGGTAGCCATTTGTTTTTAAGACCAATTGTTGATGTATTTCCTTCATCTTTCCCTCCAAGGTAGAAAGTACAGTTCTTGCCCTTTTTACTAGTGTGCTTACCACTGCTGTTGATGCATTGTAGGATGGCAGGACCCAAAGTCAAGGGAGTGATCTATCTGTGTGGGTTTTCCATAACCTGTCATGCTTAAACTTCCATTGGGGTTCCTTCATACCATGGCATCCAGAAAAGGCAGTGACCCATTCTGCCCTTCCTCACAGGTGAATTTCATGGAAAAAAGATCGTTCCATGAATGTCTTCCATGGTTGTATTAATAGCCATGCTGGGGCAGGTAACAAACATGTCATCTACATACCGATGCCATATTGGTGGCCGTATCGAGAAGGACGGATTGACATGTTCCTCGAGTCCTTCCATCACCATGTTGGCAACTCCTGTGGAAACTGGAGAACCCATAGTGGTGCCAAATACCTGTTTGTGGTATTTGCCGTCAAAGCCAAGGTACTGTACGTGGAAGACAGACACGCATTGAGGAGGTCACACACATCTTTGATACTCAACACACCAGCGATTTGTGAAAAAGACGTACCACAATTTATTGGCGTGAATCCATGGTGTCCTTTGTCTATATATATATATATGTATGTATGTATGTATGTATGTATGTATGTATGTATGTGTGTGTGTGTGTGTGTGTGTGTGTGTGTGTGTGTGTGTGTGTGTGTGTGTGTGTGTGTGTGTTCTGCCAAACCACTCAAAAAGGCAATGCGCTTTAGAGTGAGTATCCTGCCAGGTTTGGCGTTATCAATCACTGTCTATAGTTGCTAAAGAATTCGACGAGCCATGGACCTATCCACAGCATGACAGCCTGCAGGACCGGAGGTCGGGAAGAGTCCGAGAAGTCCCACTCATGGTGAATCCCGAATCCTGGTTCCGAAATAATATATATGTGTATGTATTGTAATGGAACCAGAGTTCAAGGATGACCATGAGGGGAGCTCCTCAGAACTTCTCCCTGACCTCCGGACCTGAGGTCGCCAGCCACAGATAACTCCGCAGTCCGGTGGGTTGTTAAGCAACTGCAGATGCCGATTGAAGTCACCAAACCGAGCAAGGTCCTCGTTCATTAACTATTGCATCACCTCACTGGTGGTTCAGTAGTCCCTAATGGGGAACCGCACCCTCAATGTCCACCCATATACATATGACGTCTGGCCGCACGAACCGTGGATGAACGTTGGCTATCGGTACGAGCAAATTTGTGGGGTAGAATGTCCCGTCTATCTATTTGTACACACTATGTCGAACCAATGAAGGAAATAACAATCGAGCAGGTTGGAAATATGCTTACAAACAATACAGCAACCATTTATTCACAGTCAAAACAGTTATTAATCATGAGGCACGTATTTTCAAAGCAATGAAAATTTCCCCAGTGTGCATAGCAATGAAAGACACAACAGGACAGTAATTTTAATCCCTTAGCAGTTAGCTGGGAAACGTAGAGAGAAAGAAGAAGAAAGAAGCAGAGCGAGGCTTGGTTGTGACCTGACTCACCCTGGTGCGAAGAGGCAGGCCCACGCCAATCCCAAAGTGGAGGGAGGGAACGGGAAGGAGTATAAAGCAGAGGTGTGTGTGTGGATGTGATATGAAATGAGAGGAATGGCGTATGCAGCATAGGTTTTAGAGGAAAGTTGTGAGGTGCAAATGAGAGCCCCACCCTGACAGGTGAAGAGGCCAATCGTTGATAGCTCTTTGAAATCCTGATCTCTTTTGTTTCTCTGAAGTAGATGAATTAGCCGTTCTCAGAGGAAGGCAAGAGAAGGATCATGTAAGTCAGTAATGGATCTATTGTCCCACACTGAGGACCTCGTGGCACTCCCATTCTCAAGCCTCAGCCCCATGCTCGTCTCACCACAATGCAGTCTGTCTCAGGACCCAGCACAACTTAAAGCAGAGACATATTTGTAAACGTATATGTATATGTATATGTATGTATGAGAGCCCCACCCTGATGTGGCTTTTCCTACCTCCAGCGCAGCTTGTCTCAGCAGGCAGTTTCCCATTGACATGAATAGGCTTGGCAGCTTTCTTCTCGTTGGGTCCTCAGCACGTTCCAACACCAGCGAATGGTCCTCTGGTCTCACCATTTAGGCCTCCCGAGCCGGGTGGGGTCACAAGAGGGCAGAGTTTGTATGAGGCAGAGTTATCGGAAGCAAAGGCCGTGCCGCACCATTTGATTGGGTGCAGCGCATCCCCATTTCCTATATCAACCAATTGCCTTGAAGGGGAGTGCGACAAACTCCACCCACAGCTCCCGAAGAAACCGCACTCCGAACACAAATTCTTGTTTCTTGCGATTGTGCTGTGGCGAGGTTTAAAATGCGTGCCGTGCCGTGCCGTGTAACAGAATGAAAGAAGGAGGAATTTGGAGGGATTGATTTACTTTAAATGATAAAGGGTTTCTGTAAAGGCCAGTCACACCTTGACGTTTTAGCCAACGTATGCCGATTTTGTAAAAATTGTCTAAAACGCTGGTACACGTCGAATACGTTATGGGTAAAGTTTTGATAACATTGAGAGCACGCTGAAAAACACTGCCATACGTCGTTGCACGCTGGCTTTAAACGTTTGTACTTTTCGATTGTCCTCAAGCTTTCCATGCTTGAAATTTTACGACTTATGCCAGCGTATGACTCACACGTTCCACATAACGCTCGCCATAAGTTGTAGGCACGTCACGCGATCGTTGACACACGATACTTGTAAGTTACTCATAAGTCGAAACACGTCGAGGTAATGTTTAGCGTACCCGAAACTTATTCTAAGCTATGAGTTACGTGTTGTACTAACGTTACGCGATCGTTGACACACATCGACACACTTTACTTGTAAGGTCTCATCGGTCGAAACACATCAAGGTAATGGTTAGCGTCAGTGTTCCAGACTCCCTGGTTTTATTTTTTTTTAATTTTTTTTCTTCCTTCCTTCGGTATGACGGTGATGTGACACTTCGATTTCTAGTGCGTTATAATATAATATAATTAATAGGCTGCCGCTCACGATTTAAATCATACCGCACTGTACACTGAACACCGTCATACCGAAGAAAAAAAAAAAAACGGAGTCTGGAACACTGACGCTAAACCATTACCTTGACGTGTTTCGACTTATGAGCACCTTACAAGTAACGTGTGTCGATGTGTGTCAACGATCGCATATCGTGCGTACAACTTATTCCCATCACATACGGAACGTGTGTCATACGGCAAGTACGTCGTAAAATTTTCAACATGCTTAAAATTACAAGACGTACTCCACTTAATAGGACGTATGATAGCGTACTTTAGCGTCTATTATCACGCATTACCAAACTTACCCATACCGTATTCCGACGTGCGCCAGCGTTTAGACGCATTTTTCAGAGGTCGGCATACGCTGGCAAGATCGCCAAGGTGTGACTGCGATGTTGACACTCCATTTCCTGCGGCGGTTATGATTTGAATCGTTGTGCGGCAGCCTTTCCATAACCTACGCCACGTCATCGTCGGCGATGCGTGCAGCGTGCTATGCATGAGTTAGACATATCGTTGCATAGGTTATGAAGGCCGACAACAGGTTCAGCATTCGTTGGTATAAGTTATCTATAACACAACGAAACGTTCTGTGTCCATTACTAATACGTTAATGCATAAGACCAAGTCGTTATGATACGTCCGAATCTTAAAAAAAAAACATCAAAAAGTTCAACGTAAGCCAGCGTTTTACATACATTCTAATACGTTGCCATCGCTGTGCCTAAAACGCAAAGTGTGACTGGGCCCTTAACCGGGACGGGGTCGTGAAAAAGCGTGAACTTATGTTTGGGAGTGAAATGGCGAGTAATGTGAACAGACTATGGTTGGATGGATCGATTTATTTGTAAAATGGATGGAGAGAAGATTAAGAGTGGAATAATTATTTGAAGGGGAAAGCCTAGGCTAATACACACAACGCATTTGTCTCTCATCCCCTATACATCAGCCAGGGAATCTATCTAAGTACACAAACTACTGAAATAACTAATTCTGTTAGATCCTACATGTTCATGGATGCTTTCCCTGGGGTCCGGTTCCACAACCATCAAAATATATATATATATATACACACACACACACACCTTTCTCTCTTCTCTCTCTCTCTCTCTCTCTCTCTCTCTCTCTCTCTCTCTCTCTCTCTCTCCCTCCTTCTGTCTCTGTCTCTCCTATAATTGTTGGATTATCAAATTAGGAATCCGTGCTTTATTGGACAGCTGTGTTTTCCAATTCCCAGACAGATTATGTGCTTTTCGAATGCCAGGATATTCAAGCAAAAGTTTTACAGTTTCTACCTATATTTCCGTCCATGTGTAAAGCTTGTGAGTCACGACTTTGTGCCATAATGAGACAGAGTTTCTACGCAGCACGCTTTCATTGAATCTTTTAGGACTTGCTTGTTATGCTAACAGGAGACTTTGGGTTATGCTCACAGGAGTGTCAGATGGCATCTATTCCGTTCATGGCCATCCTATTCTGGAGTATCGGTTCTGCCAATAAGCAGTTACTAGACAGATAATATGTACAATGGGTGGTTGGCATGACTCAATGAAATGGTGTTCAAGACTAGGAATTTATTTATAATTCCTTGTCTAAAAAGTCCAACTGTTTCAAAAAAAAATTTCTCCATTCTCTTAATTCTCCTTTATTGCATCCCTCATGTAATGTCTTGAATCGCATCTCTGACTTAAAAAAAATGAAAATCCTAGTTTGCAATGTATGTTCGTGTTTCCATCAATCGTCCTTTTTTCCAACTTCACTGCCAATTCTCCCCCACCTCCTTAGATCTTGCTCCTTCTAACCCCTCACCTGTTATATCCTCTCCTTATCCCTCCCATCCTGCCGCTCATCCTACCTCCACTCTTAGCAACTCTTCACTGTCGTCTGCTTCAGTATCAGCTCCTCCTCTGTTGTTCCAAAGCGTGTGGTGTTCTAACATCTGTGGGCTCCATTCTAACCTTATAGATATCTCACTCTCTCAATTAATGCACTCCTCAACACCTCAAACATGCTCTTTCTTTCCTCTCATCACACCTCCCACTCTTCTCAACCCCTCAATTATTGTACCTTCCCCTGCCTGCTCCCTTTTTCACCATACCACGACCAAGTCTCATCCCTCCCCTCTCCCCACCTCTCCCATCACCCTCCTGCCCCTTGGCCATGCCTGCTCTCATCGTCTCCCCTCCCTCTCAAAAACTTCGCTCTCACCCCTCCTCTACGAGCAACCCTCAAACTCTCCCCCCTCTAAGCTTCCTCCTATGTTTCTCAAAAACTTCCTCCTCACCCTTCTCCCTTCAATGTCCACACTCACTCCCCCTTCTCAAAGTTGTCCTCCCCCCTCATATCCACAAGCTGCCTCCTTCCCTCCCTCTCTTTTCCATTTCAATCAACTCCACCTCCTCAAATCTTCAACTGCCATCTGCCCCTCTGTTAATAAGTCCCAATGTACCTCAACCCATAAACCACTGGCCTTTTCTCCTCCTCATCCAGCCCTCTCCCCTGCTCTTCTGTAATCCCCCACACTTCAAACAACTTTTCTTTACCTGCCCCACTCCCTCCTGTCCTACTCTCCCCTCCACTGCACCCAAAGCCTCCACCCTCCTCTTACTTAACAGTTTTGGACCTCAACTCTGGGCCTTCGCTCAAACCTGACATATTTCCATACAGGTTGCCACTGACAAACCAGACATAATCTGCTTAACAGAAACTTTCCTCCTTCAAGACGTATCTGAGTCCTTAGTATCTCTCCCTTGTTACTCCCTCCTCCAGTATGACATCTGAGCCTCGTCCTAGCGACGGAGTTGCTATCTTCATCAAAGTCTCTATTCCTCATGCTACATGCATTGCTCTCACTCCCCCACACCCCCAGGAATACCTCTGGCTACGGCTTCCCATCCACTCCCATCTCATGTTTATATGTGTGTTGCACCGTCCACCAAACAGTGATGA
>CM068956.1:51596696-51609724 GCA_035128595.1 Eptatretus atami | reverse complement strand
GACTAATCATTAGTATTGATTAGTCCTTTGATTTGAATGACGGTATTGATTAGTCCATTGATTTGAATGATTGCATTGATTAGTCCATTGACTAATCATTAGTATTGATTAATCCATTAATTTGAATGACTGTATTGATTAGTCCCTTGATTTGAATGACTGCATTGATTAGTCCATTGACTAATCATTAGTATTGATTAGTCCTTTGAATGACTGCCTTAATTTGTCCATATGTTGAATTCCCACAGAATATGCCTATGAATGTCATGATGCATCTAAAATATAATATATTATATATATATATATATATATATATATATATATATTTATAATCATTGTCATTGTCCTATATATTAAAAAATATATTGACAAGCTCTGTCATGAGCCTTAGTCACGAGAATATTTTTTATGAATACATAAGACTCACTAATAGAGGTTCACTTGAAGATTCATGAGTAAAATAAGCCATACGAGGAGTTTCTTCAATTATCGGAATTAAAATTGAGACAGTCGATCCTAGAGACATATCGTTTTGCCCTTCATGAACAGAGAGGCTATGGGTTTTACATCCCAGTGGCTTTGGAGGTTACAAGGAATGATGAAAGAGCATTTCCCGAAAGTTCTCAATCTGTAGGAAGAGTCTAAACACCTCCAGCACGCCCTCACATCATTAACAATCGACTACATGCTTTCTCAGATGAAAAAAAATGTTTCAAAAGCATTTGGGTTTTTGATAAACAGAAAAATAGTGATTACTCTTTTTGGGACAGGATATGATGGTTGATTACCTCCACCACCGAATGTGGACGGAGGTTATGTTTTCACAACCTGTTCATCCGTTTGTTTTTCTATGTGCAGGATTTCTCAAAATGGTGTAGATGTATTCGGACGAAACTTGGTGGGCAAATTGTGTGTGTGCCAAGGACAAATTGATTAGCTTTTGGTGAAGATCCGGATCCAGATCCGGATCTGGATCCGAGAAATTTTCAATGGGTTACTCGTAGCCGACACATGAACCTCTAGTGGGGCAACTTAGCTAAATATAGCATAACAATTGTGCATTTTGTGAGGAAAGCACCAAATTTGGCACACTCGTAGCCTAACATATTATGAACAGATTTGGATTGGGCCATCTCAAATTCAGCCGCTGATGGCTGTGGCAGCATTTTCCACTGCCATCAAAAATTTTGAGAGGCCCAATATCCAAATCTGTTCATAATATGATAGGCTACAGTGTGCCAAATTTGGTGCTTTCCTCACAAAATGCACAATTGTTATGCTAAGTTGCCCCACAACTCAAAGATCAGAGATCATGAACCATGTTCTACACAGAGTGTCAGTGCTGCTGAAGCATTTTCTTTAGTTAGGATTCCAATCCCAGACAGGTCAACACTCCGACTCAGGAAGTCATGGCAGGAATTTGGAATTTGTTCGGGGGTGCTGGTGATTGTTCACCTACTCTTCACAAAGGACATCGTGGGATCTTTAAGGTCCTCCAACTAATACCGGCAGATGGGATGCCCAGTTTAATGTCCGTCCGAGGGACAGACACACATCGATGAACCACCATGCATGCCAAACACCAAGATGACAGTATATAGCTGGGTTTGGATTCAAACCCAGGGTAGACAACTTAGAGGTGAGTATGTGTACCTCTAGGCCATCCTACCAGCCCTTACATGAATCACAAAGGACACAAATTATGGGAATAACTTGTGCATATCTGAATCACAGCTGTTGATCATCCAAAGAGTTCCAGTCCAGTTTTGTCGCCCTTCAAGGGAAGACTCATGCAACATTTGGCAACATGTGAATCAGAGCGTAGGCTCAAAGATTGGATTCCACAAATGAGACATCCATGCTGCACACCGCGGAAACGCCGAAATGCTGATGTGTAACATTTCTTTTGTGACTCATGAATGTATTTATTATGTCACATCACAGAGGTGTTCATTTGATTCTGATATAGGACACTCTGCCTTAAATCTGAACTATAGGGTTGTTTAGACAGTTTCGTTACTGTGTCGGTGGAACAAAACATTCCTTACATGAAACGAAAATAAAAAAGTGCATCATTTTCCCATTTTTGTCTTAACACTTCATCTTTTGCTCTGAAACAAGAAAGTCAAGGGCCAGACACTGACGCTTGTTTTCTTGTGGCAAGTTTGTAACTAACTTGCTACATTTAGCCTCTGCAAAAAGAGAGGATTGTTCGAACCGTCTTGGCTTTCCTTTTCGCCTGTCTGTCTCGCTCAGTCTTTTCTGTCGTTTCTTTGTGCCACTCCATCTTAGTTTAACGATTAATTTTGATAAAGATTGTTCTCAAGCTTGATGTACAATGGAATTGATGAACCTTTACTTCTTTCTTAAGGATTTTCTCTGCTCCACATACCCACTCATTCCATCGACGAGGTGGTGTTTTGATGCCATTTGCGTATATAAATCTTTGGGACAGTTACGCAGGCATTTCCCGATGTGTGTTTGACGTCTTCATCGTATCGTAAACTTAATGTCACCCACATGTTCTTTGAAGAGTAGTCCGAAGAGATGGAAATCACGAGGTGACGAGTCCGAATGGTCTGGGGATGATTTGTAACCTCCCAACCCATCTCTACTCGAGCAGTAGTCACATTTGTCATGTGATGGCGAGCATTATCGTGCAGTCATGTCCTGAGACTGCGTTACTGACCGTCGTTTGCACATTGATTATCTCACTTCCTTGCATTACAAGCTGTGTTAAAGTACAGTACTGTGTAGTGATGGTTTTCCTACGTTCAAGGAATCCCTCATCAATTAAGACCATAAGACTGATGGTGGCACCTTGCATTTTTTGGTAGTGCAGACTGGGATTGTACCACTCCATACTGGCTCACTTGCACTTTGGTGTGGAATGATGGACCAAGGTTTCTCAATCATCTCCAAATAAATATCATTTTCCTCTCTGTGGTTGCATTCAAGGAGCTGTGTTGCACTGGCAACACGTCTTAGCTTTTGCGAAAATGTGAGGTAGCTTGGTACCCACCTTTCACAAACCTTATTGAATTTCAAGTGAGAACGAATGTTTCACAATGATCTGGTAGTAATGACAGCAACAGCTGATTGCATATCAAATTTGAGGATGATCGCAGCAGGCAGCTATCCAAGTAGCGGCTGGCTGCATGACATGGAAATTTGTGGTTGGTACAGTGATTGAAAAGCATGAGTATTTCAGAACTTGATGAGTAAAGCTTTGGGTCTATTGGAAGTAGAACTAGGAGAGGGTTGTCGAGCTTGCAGCAAGTCTGTGGAGACAGCAGAGACAGAACTTTAAGTCTACAACTCGTGCAGTGGAGGTGGTAGAGATCCAAGTCCTGGTACGCCCTGATGGTGGCAATGTGATCATGACCCAGCATGAAAACACACTGTGGGACAGTGCAAGCACCCCGTATGAGTGGCAGCCCACTCTTGTGGACCCCTGCTAGCTGATGGGCCAGGATAAATGCAAAATACAAGCACTACATGATGGAGAGCATGCATTTATGGGCCCGTGCTAACGGGTGAGCCAGTGTGAGCACCAAGTGAGGACAAGGCACATGAATGCATGCTGTTACAGGCCATGTAAGTTGAAGAAAGGCAAATGCTCATGGAGTCAGGCATGGGACTGGTTGGAGGAGCCATACTGAACAGTGCTTTTGGAGAGAACTGTGAGAACAGGACATTGTTGATCGGCCGGCTCACGCGGACATGATCTGGTGTGGGGAACAGACTTAGTCCATCGATGTGGGCCACCCAGGAGAAGTGGGCTCTCAACTGGCTATTATTTGTCGATTCCCTTCTCTTGGATGGTCGACCGAAAGAGGCCCGACGAATGGCTTTGGCTCCCTTGCTCTCATTCTTGTTTAAAGTACATTTGGAACAGAAAACTTGCTTCCCTTCAGCATCCTACCTATCGGTAAAGGTCAATACACTGTGACATCTAATCCTTCTGCAATTTCATTTGTAATAATCCGACAAGTCTCGAAAACTATGTGTTCAACACATCTGCTGTTTCCATAAGTAACAACAGTACATTAGACCTGAGAATGCCAAAGATTGTTCATCGATTCCCTGCCATTTTTGAGCTTGTTGCACAATTTAAGCGCAGCTACACGAAAGGCACGCGTAAACAAATTGCGAAGGCTGTGTGCTGTGAATTTCAGCTGCTTTGACAATCTCTCCTTTACAAGGAACACGATGATGTACTCACACCTCTGTTCCACAACAGGTGTGATTATTTTGGCCGCTGTTTTCTTTTTTCCTTGCAGAATGCTTCAAAGAGTCCTGATGAATCGACAATATAATTACACAAAGTTTGAGTATTGAGCTGTTTTTTTTTTGCAGATACTACAAATCAACGTTAAATGGTCTTGTATATTTTGCAGGATTGTTTTTTTTTCTGGGTGGTGGTGGTTCGAGCACCTTTGCATCGACGGAGTGAATCGTATTGCATTTAAGGAGTTTTTCCTGAGAGGTTTGATCTTAATAAATTTTTTTGTTACACATTTCTTGCCTGACCATGTTTTTTGGCCTTAGGACCAGAATGTCCTTCGGACTTAGTGGTTTGGGTGGCTGGCTTGGGATCTTAGGGTCCTGAGTTTGAGCCCAGTTGGCTGCTGAATTAACACCAGGTGGGGTTGTCTCAGCCTGCCATCCTCCCGAGGTCGGCGAAATGAATACCAGTGTCCTGCTATAGGGGCACTGCATCAGTGGCGTAGTCGCGCCCCAACAAGAATGATAGCTACCCAGCAGCCAAGCTGCCATACGCAAGAAAAAGAAGTTGGACGACCATGCATTTCTACCTTGGCAGCAGAATGTCGTCTTTTGGACCAGGATGCTTGCCTTGAGGAGCCTGAGCAAATTCAAAATTATTGTCACATTCAGTCGAACGTCAGTCCTGGCCACCTCGCCAAAAACATTCCACAAGCGCGAGAGGGTGTAGGAATAATTGGGGGCCTTTAAAGAGGGTATAGAGCCGTAAAAGTTACGAAAGCATCACCAGCACATTCAAACGAAAATGGCACCGTGGTCGTTTACCCAGACATTTGCGATGCCTGTTTGAAACTCAAGGCTAGAACTCAAAGCCAGGCTGGAACTCAAGGCTGATACTTATTTCTTTGAGCTATGGTCATAAGATGCAACTTCCTTTTATAAAAAAAATTTTTATTGCCCATCTCAGCTGTACTGTAACAATCGGTTTTATCTATTGCGTCGCATTCCCCCTTAAATTATTCGTTTCTTTCTTTTTTTCTGTTTTATTTTTAATCCACTATTTATATGCAGTTGCTTAATTCAATTTCCAATCTGTCTGTCTTTGCTTCCATTTCCCTTGTGAATGTAAACTGCTCAATGCAGCTGTGTTTTTTTTCCATAGTTCAGGAGATCATTAATCAGAATAGCATGTTGTATTAGGAAACTATGGATATGGCTGAACGTAATTAAAAACAATGAGAGGCAGTGGATAACCATTTTGGTCAGTAGAACCAAAAATATATAAAATATTAATAATAATATTTCGGACACAATACACATGACCTGTAAATGTATGCGTTTGAGACAAAAAGGGTTTCTTAAAATATTTGTAAAATGGCAACAAAAATTGTGGTCGTTGAGATGAATTAATTATAAAAGCCTGGCAAGGATAGGTTGGAGTGATGCACACTCACCTCGAAGCTGTCTAGCCTGGGTTTGAATCTCCTCCGAGCTATGAACTGCCATCCAGGTAGATCACACGGTGATTCCCTGTTGTGTGCACCTGGCATTAGCCCGAAGGATCCGTTTGCCAGGACCATTATTGGTGGACATTGAAGACTCTACGTTGTCTTCGGCGAAGACAACGTAGAGTTATCGTCAGCACCCTGAACAAATTACTAATTCCTGCCAGCCAAACGTCATACCTGGCTGGCGAGCCGATTCCCAGACAGACCTTAGCCAGAATCGTTCCCTTCAACCAACAGCTCAAGGTGGTGGAAATAATAATTGGAACGTTTAAGGAAAGGAAGAATATTTTGATAGATTGTAAAAAAAATCCCTTTTCCAATCAATTATTGTTTTTAAAATTCTTATGAGGCCAAAAATTGTGAATTCTTGTAAATTATGTTAAATTATATTACCTCCACCACCAAAGGTGCACGGAGGTGATGTTTTCACCCCTGTCTGTCTGTGAGTGTGATATCTCAAAAAGTTATGGATTCGAACGAAACTTGGTGGACACGTTGGATGTGTGACGAGGAAGAATTGATTCAATTTTGGTGAAGATCCGGATCCGGATCTAGATTCGAGAATTATTTAATTTTAAAGTGATTCTTCGCCATTGTGAGATCGGACCAAAAACTATATATCGCATGATATTTCAAAAATGTATTGGGCCCGATATGTTCTCGTGGATCAGGCATTGCATGGCGGAGGTATGCGCTCTGTCGAGTGTCATTCTAGTTTAAATCTGGATTCATCACCATTGAGAAACAGATCCAAAAAGATATATGGCATGATGTCTCAAAAAGTTTCAGACAAATTTTGACAAAAATTGGTGGATGAGTTGGTTAGATGACAACAACAAGCCAATTAGATTTTGGTTCAAGTTTGGATCCAGATCCGGCCGATCATGAGTGAAATAGAAGAGAGAAATCGTTCAGCCTGGCGGAGGTATGTTCTCTACCGAGTGCCGTTCTAGTTCTCGACAACATGATTCACTGCATACAAGATAGAGGGCCACACATAAAAAAGCTGTTAGCTCAAACAGAAAATATTTTTGGATGTGGATCATGATGTCATCTGCGGGAAAAACCAAAAATAAAGTTGATGGAGTTTGTGTGTGTGTGTGAGTGACCACAACAGCGTGCATCGTGAACCCTGGAAACTGCTTGTTTTCAGGCCCGGGTGGAATCAAAGCGGGTTTTGTGCTCTTTTATCGAGGGTGCTCTATTACTCCCTTATTGAATTGAGCCTGGCACATCCCTGACAGCGGCCAATGAGAGTACGTGAACTGCTCTGGGCAAGGTGAAACTACAGAGACTTTAGAATGCTCACCAACTCTCTTGCTTTTACAGGTGTACGGCCATGACGGTACGAGTGAACACCACACCGACAAACTTACAAACTCTCTTGTGACAATCACTCTATTGAAGTTTACAGTCCAAAATGACAAATGGCATTGAATGATGACACATATACTGACCTGAAAACGTATACATTTGTTTACCGAAGGCAGGATGAAGGTTGACAAGAGAAGCTAGCGATATCAGTGGCGTCATGGTTAGACCGTCCTCTCTGAATATGGGAGCTGTGGTTCATAACCCTGGCCGAGTCATACCAAAGCCTTTAAAAATGGTACGTGCTGCTTCCTTGCTTGATGATAAACATTTAAGAGGGCAGAACAAGGACAAACCAACCATAAGATGGTAATAACAATGCAGGGTTTAACTGGGCCGAGTGGCCTCCTCTTGTGTCGAAGTTCTGTGGAAGGAAAGTCATGTTATTATAATATTTGACAAACGAAATGTTCCAGGAAGACATCAAAGCTGACATGCTGTCATATTCCTGTTGCACATCAATGACCTTTCTGGCGAGGTATCACAAAGTGCACCATCCATCGGAGGGACGTTTAGACTAGTACCCATCTCCGAGCATTAGCTGGTGGATGATTATAGATATTTCGATTAAAAAGTTATGGTTAGCCCTCCATAGTCAAAGATAAGCTTGGTGTTGGATTACTGGTTAGGGTGGCTGGCTTAGAATCATGGGGTCCTGAGTTCGAGGCACGTTGCCACTGCAGTAACACCAGGTGGGGTTGACTCAACCTGTCATAACACCAGGTGGAGTTGACTCAGCCTGTCATCCTTCCAAGGTCGGTGAAATGAGTACCAGTGTCCTGGAAGAGGGTCACAACCTCAGCGGCACAGCTGCACTTCCAAGAAATGATGGCTATCCGGCAGCCAAGCTGCCATAATATGCAAGAATATATGGTCAAAGATCGCTGTTTGCAGGTGACATGTGAACACCTGCGATTGTGAATGTTGTTGATAGTGTGGCAGCTGCTGCTGAGATGGCAACTACATTGGCATACAAAGCAGCACAACCTGTTGCCAAGGGATAGCCGAGAAGACCAGACCACTTGCTACCCCCAGCTTTAAGCGGGGCTTTGTAACTTGTCCAGGATGCCAGCGAATACTCACCTACTCTTCACCCAGTCCGACAGGATGGTGCAGAGGTAGCACACTTACCTACTCTTCACAACCCTTCACAGCTGAGTTATCGTCGGTATCCTAACCACGTTCAAGAAAATACTGTCCTAACCTAGAGGGCACTACTTCAGCGTTTGGCAAAGATGGCAGAGACCTGGCTGGTATATTCAGCTGAAGACCTATTCATATAGTTTTACACCAACTTTTCTCAGATGTTCTGAGAATATTTATCATTTAGCTGCCAGGTTCAAATCTGCTGTAAGTTGCATCCTTCTCCACTACCTTTCTCCAGTTATCCACCAGAAGTGCTGCATCTTGACGCACACCATACTTCGAAGACTTTGTTATGTGCCAGTTGCCTGGATGAGCTCCCCGCCTCCCATGTGTAGGCAGGAATAGTACTTCGCCCTTGAGTGTGTCTCAACCATTGGGAATTCACCGGTGACGTTGCTCAGTGTGGTTCTGTAATTTTTTTAAACTGCAGTCATTAAATCTCATTTGGGGCCCCCTGGCATTTTCCTCTGTGACCCAAAGGAACCCAAGGCAGTTTTATACCGGGAGGGTACTTTAATGGTCCACAGCAGTAGATCCGAATCTTGATTCCGACACCAATTTTCAATGTTCATTGCACATCGCATGATGGTGTACTTTTGGGATTTCTCATGGTGGATTTCTTTGGCACATGTGATGGCAGCATTTCCCTGAAATCTTATGGCTTGCTTTGGCCTTTCTGAGCCTGGTGCCCAGCAGTACAAAATTCCATGAGTAACATCAGGCCATGTTCAAAGGAGGGGGAAATGTGGTTTTTAGCTTCAGGTGATAAAATATGGTCCGAGTATTTGTTACATTTTGAACTTCACATCACTGTTATGTCACAGTATCATCACAACAAGTCCTTTGACCAGACATTCACTGGTGGATTAGTAATACACAGGACGGCAGATGACGTCACAGTGAGAAAGAATGCCTCCCAGGAGAGCTGCTCGATTTGTGATTTCGTTGACTTTTTCACAATTCTGCAGGGGTGCAATTTATAATGTCCTAATTTACTATATTTGTATGTTTTAATTGATGTACCGGCAAAATAATAGATGAAATGCCATAAGGAATTGTTGTGCTCACTCTTCTGGTAATATCATTCATTGGAAGCCAAATCCTTCATATCCGAGAGATCTTCAGGATATATATCCTTCACTCAAATATAACCAGGATGGAAGATAATTTGGGCTTAATATCGATATCTCTGTATAATGACTGTAGGGTACATTGCTGCTGCTGCTACTACTACTACTACTACTACGACTACTTCAACAACCCAAATTTTATTCACACTTTCTTGGAGGAATGGCTGGGGAGAGTTTTGGCTGAAATCTGTCACGAACCGGCTGGCCAGGCCTGACGTTTGCTGGAAGATGAAAGTTTTTTTCTAATTTGGTCAGGATGTCGACAGTGACTCACCTACTCTTAAGGAAAGACACGATGGGGTCTTTCACGTCCGCCAATGAATGCTAGCCGATTAGACAGCCGGCTTAACTTCCATTTGTGGGATAGATGGCGATACTACCATCCAAAGAGATCTACGGTTCACTGTACTATCTGAAATCATATGGGCATAAAAATATAGTTTGAGTTCATCAGACTGCCGTTAGGCTGGTATCTTGGATTGGACACACAGGCCTCGACATTGGGACTGTTGGAGTCACCATTTTGAAACTCTCCAAACTGGATTTGTGTGAGCAAGATCAAGCACATGATGTTTAAACATTGGGAGAGCACCAAATATTATTGGGTCACCACGTGGACGTCTTAATCTGCATATTTCAATGACATGATTACAAATTACCAAACAGGATGAAGGCATGAAGGGATCTGCTGGGCATGATGCCCTCACAAACACTTCTCATGAGATCGAATTAATTTCTCACAAGATCAGATCTCATGAAAAATCAGACGAGGGTTTTGTTTGGGGAATTAGAATATCATCAGTTTGTCATCATTTAATACAATCATTGTTTCACTGTTTCATGGATTTTATGGCCGGGTTACAGTGTTAGCTTGTTTTGTGGTTATTGTTTCACCCAGAACACTGTAAACCGGACATAAAATCCATCGAACAACAACCACAAAACAACATAACACTGTCAAACGCCATAAAATCCATCGAACAGTGAAACAACAACTATAAAACAACGACCGAACACTGTAAACCGGCCATAAAATCCATCTAACAGTGAAACAACAAACTATAAAACAACCCGAACACTGTAAACCGGACATAAAATCCATCTAACATTGAAACAACACACCAGAAAACAACATAACACTGCAAACCGGCCATAAATCCATCGAACAGTGAAACAACAACCTAAACACGTAAAACCGGCCATAAAATCCATGTAACATGAGAAAACAACAACCTAACACTGTAAACCGGCCATTAAATCCATGTAACAGTGAAAACAACAACCTAACACTAAACCGGCCATAAAATCCATGTAACAGAAGTGAAACCAAACAACCTAACACCGTAAACTGGCCATAAATCCATGTAACAAGTGAAACCACAAACCTAACACTGTAAACCGGCCATAAAATCCATGTAACAGTGAAACAACAACGTAACACTGTAAACCGCGTCATAAAATCCATGTAACAGTGAAACAACAACTAACACTAAACCGCCATAAAATCCATGTAACAGTGAAACAACAACCTAACACTGTAAACCGCCATAAAATCCATGTAACAGTGAACAAACAACCTAACACTGTAAACCGGTCATAAAATCCATGTAACAGTGAAACAACAAACCTAACACTAAACCGGCCATAAAATCCATGTAACAGTGAAACAACAACCTAACACCGTAAACCGGCCATAAAAATCCATGTAACAGTGAAACCACAAACCTAACACTGAAAACGGCCATAAAATCCATGTAACAGTGAAACAACAACGAACACTAACCGGTCATAAAATCCATGTAACAGTGAAACAACAACGTAACACTGTAAACCGGTCATAAAATCCATGTAACAGTGAAACAACAACCTAACACTAAACCGGCCATAAAATCCATGTAACAGTGAACAAACAAAACCTAACACTGTAACCAGCCAATAATCCATGTAACATGTGAAACAATAACCTAACACTGTAAACCGGCCATAAAATCCATGAAACAGTGAAACAATAACCACAAAACAAGCTAACACTGTAAACCGGCCATAAATCCATGAACAGGGAAACAATAACCACAAAACAACCTAACACTGTAAACCGGCCATAAAAATCCATGAAACAGTGAAACAATAACACAAAACAAGCTAACACTGTAAACCGGCCATAAAATCCATGTAACATGTGAAACAATAAACACAAAACAAGCTAACACTGTAAACCGGCCATAAAATCCATGAAACAGTGAAACAACAACCTAACACTAAACCGGCCATAAAATCCATGTAACAGAGATGAAACAACAACTAACACTGTAAACCAGCCAATAAATCCATGTAACAGTGAAACAATAACCTACACTGTAAACCGGCCATAAAATCCATGAAACAGTGAAACAATAACCACAAAACAAGCTAACACTGTAAACCGGCCATAAAATCCATGAAACAGGGAAACAATAACCACAAAACAAGCTAACACTGTAAACCGGCCCAAAATCCATGAAACAGTGAAACAATAACCACAAAAACAAGCCTAACACTGTAAACCGGCCATAAAATCCATGAAACAGTGAAACATAACCACAAAACAAGCTAACACTGTTAAACCGGCCATAAAATCCATGAAACAGTGAAACAATAACCACAAAACAAGCTAACACTGTAAACCGGCCACAAAATCCATGAAACAGTGAAACAATAACCACAAAACAACTAACACTGTAAACCAGCCATAAAATCCATGAAACAGTGAAACAATAACCACAAAAACAAGCTAACACTGTAAACCGGCCATAAAATCCATGAAACAGTGAAACAATAACCACAAAACAAGCTAACACTGTAAACCGGCCACAAAATCATGAAACAGTGAAACAATAACCAAAAACAAACTAACACTGTAAACCGGCCATAAAATCGATGAACAGTGAAACAATAACCACAAAACAACTAACACTGTAAACCGGCCATAAAATCCATGAAACAGTGAAACAATAACCACAAAACAAGCTAACACTGTAAACGGCCATAAAATCCATGAAACAGTGAAACAATAACCACAAAACAAGCTAACACTGTAAACCGGCCATAAAATCCATGAAACAGTGAAACAATAACACACAAAACAAGCTAACACTGTAAACCGGCCACAAAATCCATGAAACAGTGAAACAATAACCACAAAACAAGCTAACACTGTAAACCAGCCATAAAATCCATGAAACAGTGAAACAATAACCACAAAACAAGCTAACACTGTAAAACGGCCATAAAATCCATGAAACAGTGAAACAATAACCACAAAACAACTAACACTGTAAACCGGCCATAAAATCCATGAAACAGTGAAACAATAACCACAAAACAGCTAACACTGTAAACCGGCCACAAAATCCATGAAACAGTGAAACAATAACCACAAAACAAGCTAACACTGTAAACCGGCCATTAAAATCCATGGAAACAGTGAAACAATAACCACAAAACAAGCTAACACTGTAAACGGCCATAAAATCCATGAAACAGTGAAACAATAACCACAAAACAACTAACACTGATAACCGGCCATAAAATCATGAAACAGTGAAACAACAACCACAAAACAAGCTAACACTGTAAACCGGCCATTAAAATCCATGAAACAGTTGAA
>CM068956.1:51585321-51596502 GCA_035128595.1 Eptatretus atami | reverse complement strand
TGGGCCATCTTCAATTTCAGCCGCTGATGCTGTTGGCAGCCATTTTTCCACTGCCATCAAAAATTTTGAGATTGGCCCCAATATCCAATCTGTTCATAATTATGATAGGCTACTATGTGTGCCAATTTGGTGCTTTCCCTCACAAAATGCACAATTGTTAGGTAAGTTTGCCCCACAACTCCAAAGATCAGAGATGCATGAAACCATGTTCTTACACAGAGTGCAGTGCTCTGATAGCATTTCTTTAGTTTAGATTTCCAATCCCAAGGGACAGGTCAACACTCCACGACTTCAGGAGTCATGGCAGGGAATTGGAATTTGTTCGGGAGGGGTGGGGTGCTGGTTGATTGTTTCAAACCTACTTTCAACAAAGGACATCGTGGGATCTTTAAGGGTCCTTCCAACTTAATACGGCAGATGGGGATGCCCAGTTTTATGTCCGTCCGAGGAACAGACACAACATTTCGATTGAAACCACCATTGCATTGCCAAAACACAAGATTGACAGTATTATAGCTGGGTTTGGATTCAAACCAGGGTAAGACCAACTTTAAGAGGGAGTATGTTACCTCTAGGCCATCCTACCAGCCCTTACATGAATTCACAAAAGGACACAATTATGGTAACTTGTGATATCTGAATCACAGCTGTTGATCATCCAAAGGAGTTCCAGTCCAGTTTTGGTCGTCCCTTTCAAGGGAGGGACTCATGCAAACCATTTTGGCAACTATGTGATCCAGAGCGTTAGGCTTCAAAGGATTGGGGATTCCCAATGAGACATCCATGGGCTGCACACCGTCGGGGAAACGCCGAAATGCTGATGGTAACATTTTCTTTTTGTGACTCATGAGATTTATTATGTCACATTCACAGAGGTGTTTCATGTTGGATTCTTGATTATAGGGACCTTTCTCCTAATCTTGAAACTATGGGTTGTTTTAGAACAGTTTCGTTACTGTTGTCGGTGGAACAAAAATTCCTTACATGAAACGAAAAATAAAAAAAGTGGCATCATTTTCCATTTTTGTTCTTAACACTTCATTCTTTTGCTCTTGAAAACAAGAAAAGTCAAGGGGCCGACAACTGACGCTTGTTTTCTTGTGGCAAGTTTGTAAACTTAACTTGCTAACATTAGCCTCTGCAAAAAAAGAGAGGATTGTTCGAACCGTCTTGGCTTTTCCTTTGTCGCTGTCTGTTTCTCGGCCAGTTCTTTTCTGTCGTTTTTTGTGCCACTCCATCTTAAGTTTAAAGAATTTAATTTTGATAAAGATGTTTCTCAAGCTTGATGTACAATGGATTGGATGAACCTTTTATTCTTTTCTTTAAAGATTTTCTTCTGCTCCACAATTACCCACTCATTCCATCGAGAGGGTTTTGATGCACTTTTGCGTATATAAAATCTTTGGGGACAGTTTTAACGCAGGACCATTTCCCGATGTTGTGTTTGACGTCTTTCATCGTATCCGTAAACTTAATTGTCACCACATGTTCTTTGAAGGAGTAGTCCGAAAGAGTGGGAATTCAAGGTGACGAGGTCCGAAATGTCTGGGATGATTTTTGTAAACCTCCCCACCCATCTCTTACTCGAGCAGTAGTTTTCACATTTGTCATGTGATGGCGAGGGGATTATCGTGCAATTTCATTTGTTCTTTTGAGAACTTGCGTTTACTACCCGTTCTTTGCACCTTGATTATCTTCCACTTTCCTTGGCTTACAAGCTTAGTGTTAATTTAAAGCAGTTACTTGTTTGTATGATGGTTCCTACGTTCAAGCCGAATCCCTCAATCAATTAAGACATAAGAATGATGGTGGGCACCTTGCATTTATTGGTAGTGCAGACTTGGGATTGACCACTCCATTAACTGCTCAACTTGCACTTGGTGTGGAAATTGATGGACCAAGGTTTTCTCAATCATCTCCAAATAAATATTCATCTTTTCCTCTCTTTGGTTGCATTTCAAGGGAGCTGTGTTGCACTGGCAACACGTCTTAGCTTTTTGTCGAAAAATGTGAGTAGCTTGGTAACCCACCCTTTCACAAACCTTATTGAATTTTCAGTTGAGAAAAAACGAATGTTTCACAATTATCTTGGTAGTAATGACAAGGCAACAGCTGATTGCATATTTCAAATTTTGAGGATGCATCGCAAGCAGGCAAAAGCTATCCAAGTTTTAGCGGCTGGCTGCCTGACAATGAAAATTAGGGTTGGTTACAGTGATTGAAAAGCATGAGTTATTTTCAGAACTTGATTGAAGTAAAGCTTTGGGTCTAATTGAAAGTAGGAACTAGGAGAGGGTTTGTCGGAGCTTGCAGGCAAGTCTTGTCGGAGGGACAGCAGAGGAACAGAAACTTTAAGTCTTACAACTCGTGTGCAGTGGAGGTTGGTAGAAAGATCCAAGTCTGGTACGCCTGATTGGTGGCAAGTGGATCATACCAGCATGAAAAAACACACTGTGGGACAGTGCAAGGAACCGTATGAGTGGCAGCCCCACTTCTTTGTGGCCCCTGCTTATGCTTTGATGGGCCAGGATAAATGCAAAAAATAACCAAGCACTACATGATGGTAGAGCATGGCATTTATGGGGCCCGTGCTAACGGGTAGCCAGTGTTGAGCACCTAAGTTGAGGGGACAAAGGCACATGAATGCATTGCTGTTACAGGCCATGTTAAGTTGAAGAAAAGGCAAATGCTTTCATTGGATTCAGGGGGCATGGGAACTGTTGGGAGGAGCCTACTGAAAACAGGCTTTGAGAGAACTGTGAGGAAACAAGGGTGAACATTGTTATCTGGCCGGCTCACGCGGACTTTATTTTCTGGTGTGGGGAAAAAGGACTAGTCCATCCGATGTGGGGCCACCCCAGGGAGAAGTGGGCTCTCAAACTGGGTATTATTTGTCGATTCCCCTTCTCTTGGATGGGCGACGGAAGAAGGCCCGACGAATGGCTTTGGCTATCCCTTGCTTTCTCATTCTTGTTAAAGATACATTTTGGAACAGAAAAATTGCTTTCCTTTCAGGCATCCTACCTATCGGTAAGGGTCAATACACTGATTGACATCTAATCCTTCTGCAATTTTCATTTTAATTAATCCCGAACAAGGTCTCGGAAAAAAACTATGTGTTCAAACACATCTGCTTGTTTTCCATAAGTTAAACAACCAGTACATTAGACCTGAGAATGCAAAGATTGTTCATCATTCCCGTGCCATTTTTGAGGCTTGTTGCACCAATTTAAGCGGGCAAGCTACACGAAAGGGGGCACGCGTAAACAATTGCGAAGGCTGTGTTTGCTGTGAATTTTCAGCTGCTTTGGGACAATCTCTCTTTTAACAAGGAAAACACGATGAGTACTCACACCCTCTGTTCCAAACAGGTTTGTGGATTATTTTGGGCCGCTTGTTTTCTCTTTTCCTTGGCGGGAATTGCTTCAAAGATCTGATGAATCGGACAAATATTAATTACACAAAGTTTGAGTATTGAAGCTGTTTTTTTTGCAAGATACATTACCAATCAACCGTTAAATGGTCCTTGCTTTATTTTGCCAGGATTTTTTTTCTTTTCTGGGTGTGTGCGTGGTTCCGAGCACCTTTGCATCGACGGAGTGGATCGTATTGCATTTTAAGGAGTATTTTTTCCTGAGAAGGTTTGATCTTTAATAAATTTTTTTGTTACACATTTCTTGCCTGACCTGTTTTTGGGCCTTTAGGACCCCAGAAATTTCCTTGGACTTGGGTTTGGTGGCTGGTTGGGATTCTTTAGGGTCCTGAGTTTGCATGCCCAAGTTGGGCTCTGAATTAACACCAGGTGGGTGTCTCCAGGCTTGCCATCCCTCCGAGGTCGGGAAATGATCAGTGTCCTTGTATGGAGGCACTTGCATCAGTGGCGTTAGTCGCGCCCCAACAAGAATGATAAGGCTTACCCAGCAAGCCAAGCTGCCATACGCAAGAAAAAGAAGTGTGACACGACCATTCATTTCTACCTTGCAGCAGAATGTCGTCTTTTGGACCGGGGATGCTTTTGCCTTTTGGAGGAAGGCCTGAGCAAATTCAAAATATTGTCACATTTCAGTCGAACGTTCCAGTCCTGGCCACCTCGCCAAAACATTCCACAAGCGCGAGGAGGGTGTAGGAATAATGGGGGGCCTTTAAAAGAGGGTTATAGAGCCGGTAAAAGTACGAAAGCATCACCAGCACATTTTCAAACGAAATGGCACCGTGTCGTTTAACCCAGACATTTTGCGTTTGGCCTGTGAAACTTCAGGCTAGAACTCAAAGCCAGGCATGGAAACTCAAGGCTGATACTTATTTTCTTTGAGCTATGGTTCATTAAGGGATGCCAACTTTCCTTTTATAAAAAAAATTTATGCCCATCTCAGCTGTACTGTAACAATCGGTGTATTTATCTTATTTGCGTTCGCATTGTCCCCCTTAAATTATTCGTTTCTTCTTTTTTTCTGTTTTAAATTTTTATTCCACTATTTAATATGCAGTTGCTTTAATTCAATTTCCAATTTTCTGTTCTGTTCTTTGCTTCCATTTTCCCTTTGTTGAAATGTTTAACTGCTCAATGGGCAGCTGTGTTTTTTTTCATAGTTCAGGAGATCATTAATCAGAATAAGCCATGTTTTGTATTAGGAAACTATGGATATGGCTACGTTAATTAAAAAAACAATGAGGAGGCGTTGGTAAACCATTTTTGCGTCAGTAAACCAAAAATATATAACAATATTAATAATAATTTCGGACACAATTTACAACATGACCTGTAAATGTATTTTGGCGTGAGGACAAAAAAAAGAGGTTTTCTTAAAATATTGTAAAATGGCGTAACAAAAAATTGTGTTCGTTTTTGAGATGAATTTAATTAATAAAAAAGCCTGGCAATGATAGGTTGGAGGTTGATGCACACTCACCTCGAAGGCTTGTTAGCCTTGGGTTTGAATCTCCTTCCGAGCTATGAACTTGCCATCCAGGTATAGGATCACCCGGGTGATTCCCTGTTTGTGTGCCAACCTGGGCATTAGCCCGAAGGATCCGTTTGCCAGGACCCAATTATTGGTGGACATTTGAAGGGACTTCTTTACGTTGTCTTCGGCGAAGAAAACGTAGATTATCGTTCAAGCACCTGAAACCAAAACAAATACTAATTCCTGCCAGCCCAAACGTATACCTGGCTGGCGAAGGATATCCCGACCAAGACCTTAGGCCAGATCGTTCCCTTTCAACCAAACAGTCAAGGTGGTTGAAATTAAATAATTGGGAACGTTTAAGGGAAACGGGAGAATATTTTGATTAGATGGTAAAAAAAAATCCCTTTTCCAATTCAATTATTGTTTTTAAATTCTTATGAAGGCCAATTGTAATTCTTGTAAATTATGTTAAATTTATATTTTACCTCCACCACCACAAGGTGCACGGAGGTATGTTTTCACCCTGTCTGTCTAGTGAGTGTGATATCTCAAAAAAGGTTATGGATTTCGAACGGAAACTGTGGACACGTTGGGTGTGTTGACGGGAAGGAATTGGATCCAATTTTGGTGAAGATCCTGGATTCCGGATCTAGATTCGAGAAATTATTTTAATTTTAAAGTGATTCTTCGCCCATTTGTTGAGATCGGACCAAAAACTATATATCGCATGGATATTTCAAAATGTATTGGGCGATATGTTCTCGTGTGGATCAGGCATTGCATGGCGGAGGTATGCGGGGCTCTGTCGGTGTACTTCTAGTTATTAAATTCTTGGATTCGATTCACCATTGAGGAAACGATCCAAAAGATATATGGGCATGGATGTCTCAAAAAGTTTCAGGACCAAAATTTTGAACAAAAATTGGTGGATGAGTTTGGTTTAGATTTTGGACAAACAACAAGGGCCAATTAGATTTTGTTCAAGTTTGGATCAGATCCGGCGATCATGAGTGAAATTGAAGAGAGAAAATCGTTTCAGCCTTGGTCGAGGTATGTTCTTCTACCGATGCCGTTCTGAAGTTCTCGACAACATGATTCACTGCATACAAGATAGGAGGGCCACACATAAAAAGAGCTGTTAGCTCAACAGAAAATATTTTTGGATGTGTCATAGATTTGCTCCATTGCGGCAAAATACCAAAATAAAGGTTGATATGAGTTTGTCATGTGTGATGTGTAAGTGCCACCAAACAGCGTATGCATTCGTGAACCCCTGGAAACTGCTTGTTTTCAGGGCCCGGGTTGGAATCAAAGCGGATTTTTGCTCTTTTATCGAGGGTGCTCTTATTAACTCCCTTATTGAATTGAGCCTGGCCACATCCTGACAGCTGCCAATGAGAGTTACGTGAAACTGCTCGGGCAAGGGAAACTACAGAGACTTTAGAATTGCTCACCAACTCTCTTGCTTTTACAGTGTTACGGCCACGACGGTACGAGTAACACCCACACCGACAAACTTAACAAACTCTCTTTGTGACAAATCACCTCTATTGAAGTTAAACAGTCCAAAAATGGGACAAATGGCATTGAATTGTGACACTATATACTGACACTGAAAAACGTATACTTTGTTTAGCCGAACGGAAGGATGAAGGTTGGACACAGAGAAAGCCTAGCGATATCACGTTGGCGTCATGTTAAGACCGTCCTCTGCTTGAATTGGGAAGCTGTGGTTCCTAACCCTGGCCCGGAAGTCATACCAAAGGCCTTTAAAAAAATGCGTAGTGTGCTTCCTTGCTTTGATGATTAAACATTTAAGGAGGGCAGGAACAAGGAAACAAACAACCATAAGATGGTAATTAAACAATTGCAGGGGTTTAACTGGGCCGGTGGCTCTCCTCTGTGTGTTCGAAGTTTCTGTTGGAATGGAAAGTCATGGTTATTTAATAATATTTGACAGAACGAAATGTTTTTCCAGGAAAGACACATTAAAAAGATGACGATGCTGTCATATTCCTGTTGCACAGTCAAATGATCCTTTTCTGGCAAGGTATCACAAAGTGCACCATCCAATCGGAGGGAGCGTTTAGACTAGTACCCATCTCGCGAGCATTAGCTGGTGGATGATTATAGATATTTCGATTAAAAAGTTATATGGTTAGCCCTCCATAGGTCAAAGATAAGCTTGGTGGATTTACTGCGTTAGGGTGGGCTGGCTTAGGAATCATGGGGTCCTTGAAGTTCGGAGGGCACGGTTGCCACTTGCAGTAACACCAGGTGGGGTTGATCAACCTGTCATAACACCAAAGGTTGGAAGTTTGACTCAGCCTGTCATCCTTTCCAAAGGTCGGTGAAATGAGTACCAGATGTCCATGGAAGAAGGGTCACAAACCCAGCGCAAGCTGCACTTCCCAAAGAATGATGGCCTATCCGGGCCAGCCAAGCTTTGCCCATAATATGCAAGAATAATATGGTCAAAGATCGCTGTTTGCAGGTGAACACTGTGAACACCTGCGTATTGTGATGTTGTTGATAGTAGTGGCCAGCTGCTGGCTTGAGATGGCAACTACATGGCATCCAAAGCAGCACATACCTGTTTGCCAAGGGAATAGCCGAGAAGACCAGAGACCCACTTGCTACTCCCAGCTTTAAGCGGGGCTTTGTTAAACTGTCCAAGGATTGCCAGCGGAATACTCCACACTACTTCTATCACCACCCAGTCCGGAGGGCATGCGATTGCAACGAGGTATAGCACACGTACCTATCTTCCACAACCCTTCACAGCTGAGTTTACGTGCGGTTATCCTAACACCACGTTCAAGGAAAAAATACTGTCCTAACCTAGAGGGCACTACTCAGCGTTTGTGCATAAGTGGAGAGAACCTGGCTGGTAATATTCAGCTGGAAGACCTATTCATATAGTTTATAACACGCAAAACTTTTCTCAGAATGTTCTGAGAATATTTTATCATTTAAGCTGCCAGGTTTCAAACTCTGCATGTTAAGTTGCATCCTTTTTTCTCCACTACCTTTCTCCAGTTATCCCACGCAGAGTGACTGCATTCTTGAGCACACCAATACTTGGAAGACTTTTGTTTGTTGGCCAGTTGCCTGATTTGAGTCCCCGCCTCCATAGTGTAGGCCGAAGGAATAGTACTTCGCCACTTGGAGTGATGTCTTGCACCATTGGAAATTCACACGTGACGTTGCTCAGTGTGGTTCTGTAAAATTTTTTTTTATAACTTGCAGTCCAGTTAAAATCTCATTTGGGCCGCCCGGGGTGGCATTTTCCTTCTGTTGACCCCAAAGGAACCCCAAGGGCAGTTTATATACCAGGAGGGTCTTTAATGTCCCACAGCAAGATAGATCGAATCGTTTAGATTCCGACACCAAATTTTTTTTTTTTTCCCCAGATGTTCATTGCACATCGCATGATGGTGTACTTTTTGGGATTTCTATCAGAGGTGATTTCTTTGCACAATGTGATTGGCAGCATTTTTCCCTGAAATCTTATGGCTTGCTTTGGCCTTTTCTGAGCCTGGTGCCCAGCTAGTACAAATTCCAATGAGTAACATCAGGGCCATGTTTCAAAAAGGAGGGGGAAATGTGGTTTTTTAGGCTTGCAGGTAGATAAAAATATGGTCCGAAGTATTGATTTACCATTTTATGAACTTCACATCACTGTTATGTCACAGTATCATCAAACAACAGTTCCTTACCAAACATCAAACTGGTGGATTAGTAATACACAGGACGGGCAGCATGACGTCACAGTGAGAAAGAATGCCCTCCCAGGATAGCTGCTCGATTTGTGATGTTCGACTTTTTCACAAATTCTGCAGGGGTGCAATTTTATAATGTCCTATTTACTATATTTGTATGTTTTTAATTTTAACCGGCAAATAATAGATGAAATGCATTAAGGATTGTTGGCTTCACTCTTCTGCTGGTAATATCATTATTGGAAGCCAAATTCCTTCATATCCGCAGAGATCTTCAGATATATATCTTCACTTCAAATATAACCAGGAGTGGAAGAATAAACTCTGTGGGCTTAATATCGATATCCTCTGTATATATGAACTTAGGGTCACATTGCTGTGCTCTACTAACTACTACTACTACTTACGACTACTTCAAACAACCCAAATTTTATTCACACTTTCTTGAGGAATGGCTGGGGGAAGTTTTGGCTGAAAATCTGTCACGAACGGCCTGGCCAGGCCTGAACGTTTGCTGGAAGAATGAAAGTTTTTTTTCTTATGGTCAGGGATGTCGACAGTTGACTTGCACCTACTCTTAAGGGAAAAGACACGATGGGGTCTTTCCGTCCGCCAATGAATGCTAGCCGATTAGACAGCCGCTTTAACTCCATAAGTTTTTCGTGAGGATAGATGGCGATACTAACCATCCAAAGAGATCTTAACGGTTCACTGTACTATCTGAAATCATATGGGCATAAAAATATAGTTTGGAGTTCATCCAGGACTTTGCCGATAGGCTGGTATTCTTGGATTGGACAACACAGGCCTCGACATTGGGACTGTTGGAGTCACCATTTTGAAACTCTCCAAAAACTGGATTTGGTGTGTGAGCAAGATCAAGCACATGATGGTTTAAACATTGGAAGAGCATTCACCAAATTATTATTGGGTGTCAACCACGGGGACGTCTTAATCTGGCATATTTCAATGGACATATGATTACAAATTTACCAAACGGAATGAAGGCATGAAGGGATCTGCTTGGGCATGATGCCTCACCAACACTTCTCATGAGATCGAATTTAATTTTTCTCACACAGATCCAGATCTCATGAAAAAACCAATCAATCGAGGGTTTTGTTTGGGGAATTTAGAATTCAATCAGTTTGTCAATCATTTTAAATACAATCATTGTTTCCACTGTTTCATGGATTTTTATGGCCGGGTTTACAGTGGTTAGCTCTGTTTTGTGGTATTGTTTTCACTGTTTCATGGATTTTATGGGCCGGTTTACAGTGTTAGCTTGTTTTGTGGTTATTGTTCACTGTTTCATGGATTTTATGGCCGGTTTAACAGTGTTAGCTTGTTTTGTGGTTATTGTTTCACTGTTTCATGGATTTTATGCCGGGTTACAGTGTTAGCTTGTTTTGTGGTTATTGTTTCACTGTTTCATGGATTTTATGGCCGGTTTACAGTGTTAGCTTGTTTTGTGGTTATTGTTTCACTGTTTCATGGATTTTTATGGCCGGTTTACAGTGTTAGCTTGTTTTGTGGTTATTGTTTCACTGTTTCATGGATTTTGTGGCCGGTTACATGTTATTGTTTTTTGTGGTTATTGTTTCACTGTTTCATGGATTTATGGCCGGTTTTACAGTGTTAGCTTGTTTTGTGGTTATTGTTTCACTTGTTCATGGATTTTATGGCGGTTTACAGTGTTAGCTTGTTTGTGGTTATTGTTTCACTGTTTCATGGATTTAGTGGCCGTTTACAGTGTTAGCTTGTTTTGTGGTTTTGTTTCACTGTTTCATGGATTTTATGGCGCGGTTTACAGTGTTGCATTGTTTTGTGGTTTGTTTGTTTCACTTTTCATGGATATTTATATGGCCGGGTTTACAGTGTTTAGCTTGTTTTGTGGTTATTGTTTCACTGTTTCATGGATTTTATGGCCGGTTTACAGTGTTAGGGTTTTTTGTGGTTTTGTATTGTTTCACTGTTTATTATGGATTTTATGGCCGGTTTACAGTGTTAGCTTTGTTTTGTGTTATTGTTTCACTGTTTCATAGTGATTTTGTGGCCGGTTTTACAGTGTTATGCACTGTTTTGGGTTATTGTTCCTGTTTTTAGGTTGTTGTTTCACTGTTACATGGATTTTATGGCCGGTTTACAGTGTTAGGTTGTTGTTTCACTGTTCGATGGATTTTATGGCCGGTTTGCAGTGTTATGTTGTTTTCTGGTTGTTGTTTCAATGTTAGATGGATTTTATGTCCGGTTTACAGTGTTCGGTTGTTTTATAGTTGTTGTTTCACTGTTAGATGGATTTTATGGCCGGTTTACAGTGTTCGGTTGTTTTATAGTTGTTGTTTCACTGTTCGATGGATTTTATGGCCAGTTGACAGTGTTATGTTGTTTTGTGGTTGTTGTTCGATGGATTTTATGTCCGGTTTACAGTGTTCGGTTGTTTTATCGTTGTTGTTTCACTGTTCGATGGATTTTATGGCCAGTTTACAGTGTTATGTTGTTTTCTGGTTGTTGTTTCACTGTTAGATGGATTTTATGGCCGGTTGACAGTG
>CM068956.1:51533033-51543689 GCA_035128595.1 Eptatretus atami | reverse complement strand
CCATAGTGTTCCCATATGGAACAGATGGCTACAGCATCCATCTGGTGGCCAGGACTGTGACTGGACAGGATGGACGAAAACTCACACAGCTGCAGTAGTACAGCTCCCACATCATGGTGAGAGAGGGCAACCACATAGTGCAGATGCGATGACTCTTTCAGCAGTTTTTGGTCGATGTCTACTGCAAGATCGAGACAGAGCGACTGGGCTTTATCCAACGGGAGCAAAATAACTTGCTTGCTGATAACTACGCCAACCTCCGTGACAGCCTCTGAGCACTGATGACGAACACTGACAACGACAAAGAAATGTGAAATATGTCCATATTAAATGTGATATATAAATGTGATATATATTAAGCACCACAATTTTTCCCTTTTCTTATTCCTATTTTTTTCCCGGGCAGCGCCGGGTACTCCAGCTAGTATATATTATATATATATATTATATATATATATATATAATATATATATAATATATATATAATATATATGGATATCCAACATCTGTCTGTGGGGTGAGGAGGAGAGGGATGAGGGTGAAGCCTCGGTCAACCCATGTGAGTATGTCTATTATCTGTATTATTGGACATGACTACGTCTATAATTAATGACATACTATTGGAACGTACCTTTTTGACCTTTTAGACCCTTTTTAAATCCTGTGGACCTTAAAAGACCCTTTGGACATTTACACCTTTAAACCCATTAGACTCCTTAAGACCTTTCCATCATTTAGACCACTTAGACCCTTAAGACCAATTCCCTCTTTTGACATTTTAGTATCCTTAGACCCTATAGACCCTTTAGACCTTTAACTATGATTGCAACATACTCTTTAGACCTTTATATCCCTTACACCATTTAGAGCCCCTGGACCCTTTAGACCCCTTCGGCATTTTAAACCACTTAGACCCTAACTACTCTTGGAAAATATTATTTTGACCTTTAGACCCCTTTTTAGATCTTTATAGATCCCCTATAGATGCTTGTGGACCCTTTGGAACATTTCGACACCTTCGACCTGTAGATCCTCTCAACACGTTAGACCCCTTTAGACGCACACCACACAAACTTATATGGAGTCTTCATGCAATATACAGATTTTACTTTTTTCAGCAAGTACAGTGCAATCCCCACCCATACAGAGGGTGGGTAATCTGCTAGTTTAAACAGGATTTGCATATTGGGGCAGGGAATTGGTTTACCAATCAAAACCTTGAAGCATATTGTTTTTGAGGTCAAAATCTCAAAGGGTCAAAGGCCAAGGTTTCAAATAATGATCATCAATTTTCATCCGATTGACTTGAAATTTGAACAGGTAAGGGTTTGCATATTGAGTCACCCGAACAACAATTTCACCCCATTATAATCAAATGGGACTTTTGTGAATTTATTAATACTTTAACAATTTTTCAAGCTATCAAACTGAATCTTACGCATCTTATTTGTACATATGTGTAGTGTATGTGAGAAAAATTTGATCAAAATTAGTCAAAGGTCAAGGCCACCCAAAACATGCAAAACACCTATTAGGTCACAATTAGAAAATGTATCAGCCAAATTTGTTATGCATCACAATCAATCATGTAAAACACATGATAGGTTAAATTTTCGAAAATGCCAAATTGCTGTTTCCGTGGCAACTATTGTTTATTTGATCTCACAAGTATGCATGTCATCTTTCTAGATGATTTGTTGACATTTGTGGACCAATCTGCTAACAGTACAATGTAAGCCAAGTTGACATCTAATTTTACTGAGGGACATATCAGCATTGTCCATACCAATGATGTTGTTACCTTCTCCGAACATTGACCAGGTTGAAGTGTTTTTTTTTTCAAGTTGATTCACCTACCGTGCTGTACGAGCTGAGTATGCAAAATTTCCTGGGTCCAAAAATGAATGGAAAACAGCCTGTGCATGGAGGGTTCTTTCATCTATGTTTAAAAGAAAATTTTAGTTTGATTACAAAAAAGATTTCGCAAACATCACTATTTTGCTGGTATGTTTAACTTTTTCCCCCCTGTGTATATTTACATACAAACGTCAAAATTCATTTCAAAACTATGAATTTATTAAATAAGAGTCTAGGTAAATTTTTTCAATTTACTTTCAGTTAACCAAGAAGTGATATGTTCCCAACCGCTTTCAGATAACCAACCAACTCCAAAAGTGTTGAGTACAAAACTAAGCTTCTATTTGATTGTATAAAAGTGCAACAAAAACCGAAGGAAGGTGATATAGTTAAAAAATAAACAATCTCTCTTCAGTTCATGTGAACCACCTTGAGTCGTCTGGTCTACTGGGAGGTCATGGAACGCCGAGAATTTCAAGCGTTTCTCATCGTGTCTGCCCCGGGCATTAGTAGCAAGCCAAGGCACGGTGACTCCATATTGTACCCCATGCATGTGGAACGGAACACTAACCCCCACAAATCAAATTTACTGCACATCCAATTACTGCATGTCATCGTCGTCACATTTTACCTTCACTGCACCCACGGAAATGAACCATCTCTGAGTCATTTCACTATTATTGCACATGACAAACAGAAATTTTAACCCCTTATTGATATTGAATGGTTTTCTCCAAATTTTAACACGCTTAATTGCTATATTTCTGAGTTTCTGGGTGGGGTTTAAAAATTTCAGGTGTTTTTCCATCTGCCTGTACATGAGAAACGGTCATTGTAAGTATATAGTTCACAACAGTATTTTTTGCCTTCGTCATGCATGGGGGTCAGCCATAGAAACTCGACAACAACGTTCTTGATGACCCCTGGTGGTTGAAGCTGTGGCCGAATCCATTCTACGCTCCTTTTATTGACCTTTGTATGATGGAAGATATTATGGTTTGTAAGCATCATAGGATTGCATTTAACTGTCCTCACTTAAATTAACAAAAATAATTATATGGTTTTGCCATGGAGTCTAAATGAGATTCTCATTTGCTCTCATGAGAAATGCAGAGGATATTTCTTGAAGGAAGGCAACTGAGGTCAAATCACTGAGCTCAATTATAATATCGGGCTGAGTGTAGCAATCAGACTGTTGTGTAGCATTATATTTATCATGAAGACAATTATTGTTCCTGAAAAAGAAAGCGAAGGAAACCACTTGTTACCACTTCAGGCCGAAAGACTGCCCTCCTTGGCATTAACGGTGCAGTGCATCTGCCATTCATGTCATATGAAAGTAGATTCATTGGAGTTGGCTTAATACGCAGGTTCTGTCAGTCCAAACTGTTTTCCTTGTCCGAGGAGGAGAAGGAGAAGAAGGAGAAGGAGGCCATCCTGTTAACAAACCGGTCTTCACTTATTCTTAATCGTCAGGGCATTCATTCTCTGTCTTAATAAATGACATTTCCGTGGCGAAGAACCAATTCTGGGCAGGTCACCATTCTGTCGGCAGGGTGCAGAAATTTCCATCAAGTGGTCACAGCAATCGAAGCCATAACAGTGTAGGCAATGCAAAAATATATATTACCCAGTCCCACCATCAAGCCGTAGCTCATGAATACAGTAGTTGCAAAAATAGGACTTTGTGCGACAGCCAGTGCTTGTTCCTTTTCAAGAATTATTATATGGCACGAGCATATTCTAGGTTCCCTAGAATATTTGAGAAAAACAACAGCTTGGTTAGGATGGTGATGAAGAAAAATAAGCACCAACTCTTCTTCATTTGGTCATTCACCCTCACAACCCTTTATGCACAGAGAGTGTACTGAAGGACCACGTCTTGCTTCATCAAACCATGCCAGGTTGCTTCAGTCAAACATTTTTGGCAAGACATAACTCAACTTGGTTGGTCATTTCTACTCTAAAAAAACACATACTGTACGCATTCTTTTGATGCTGATCCAACCTACTTCAACAAGCATGCGGCGGTTACGTATTCAAAAGTGGGTTCAGAACCCAAGTAATAACTGATGCCATGGAAAAAATATTTAGAGCAGCAGAAGTTTTGAATAGAATCTTCTGCAGGAAAGGATATACAGCTTTCATATATTGGGGGTTACTGGAGATTCTGATGATGTCTACGATCTACAAATAACGTGAAAATTTTCAAAACAAATTAAAATTTAATTAAAAAATCTCATGAGGATGTCGAACGGATTATTTTATGAGAGCGTGTAAGTGCGTAAAGCATCATGACCACTTTTTGGGACAGTTGGACCATCAACTGGACAGTCCGGACCTGGCAACGAGTTAGTTGGGAAGAAGGACTTCATATTTTGTTTGACTGCAGGTTCATTCATTGCAGGATTAAATGATACGTCATGTGATAATATAATAATACTATTCCTTTTGTGCCATTAAAGCATTTGGGGCTACCAAGGCAGTTCCATTGGCAAGGAGTGCAGTCCTGGACGGGTGACCACTCCGACGCAGGTTACCCCGAATGGATATTACCCCAATACACTGGAACTCATTTCGCTGACTTCAGAAAGATAACAGGCTGAGTCAACATCACCTGGTGTTAATTCAACAGTCAACAGGGTGCTCAAACTCAGGATCCTTAGGTCTAAAGCTAGCCACCTTAACCACTAAGCCAACACCAGGCTTATGATATGTCATGTCGGACATATAATTAACGTTCATTAAAATACAAATCTTCGATTTCATTCAGTGTGACCTCCTTTATGAATATTTGGGTCTCCCCCATATCCCTCACCCCCCCCCCCTGTCCGTATTCAACTTGTTTGTTTATAAATAGTATAAAGCACATTGGGCTAGTCAAGAGCCTGAAATTATGTGCTCAGAAATGGAATCCAGGCAACTTGAAGTTGAGTATTGTTGCACGAAATACAAAGCGATTTTCACAAACCCTTTCAGCCTTTTGAAGGAAACCGGTCTGACGGGGAACGATGCACAGGAGATGTGTGTCCGGAACAGTTGCCGAGACAGCAAGTTAACCTCCAGGCATGCTATGCTTTTGTATCAAATATCTGGGAAGCATTGTCAAGGGAAACGTGAAGGGGTGACCATGTGTCTGCCCACATGGTGAGATAGAAAGCCTATATACGTTTGTCAATGTAGATGCAACCATCCTCCAGGGTGTAAAGGTGATGTTTGATGTTGTTGTTTTGAGGTCATGGTGCAGGTTTGGAAGTTGGACTTGGGATAGAGTAGACTTGGGTGTTTACTGGCTTCAGAAAATGCTTTCATTGGCAACGATAGATATACACAAATTATAATCGACCACGTATTTTGTTTGGAGGCTATCTACATGCAAACTGGACCAAGTTTGACTGCCTCTCATCTCACTACTAACCGCACTGTTATGTCTGGTCCTCTCAACATGAAATTCCTCCCAAACTCTTTTCCCTTCTCTTTTTCTTCCTCTCCAACTTCCCTCTCTTTCATTTTCTCCCCAATCCTTTTCCTTTCATAATTTTTTCAATCAATTTACACCTTCCCCATTCCACCTCCCCACCCCACCCCCCCCACCTTCAATCCCTCACTCCTTGTATTCAATATAAATATATAAATATATATATATATATACATATATAATTAGAACGGCATTCAGTCGAGCGCATACCTCCTCCAGGCTGAACAGTTTACGTTTTGTATCCCACTGATAGGCCGGATCTGGATCCGGGCCTGAACCAAAATCTAATCGGCTTGTTTTGGTCACTTCATCAAATCATCCACCTATTTTTTTTATCATAATTCGTCCACAACTTTTTGAAATATCTTGCGATATATCGTTTTTTGCTCTATCTCTCAATGGCGAAGAATCACTAATAAAACATTTAAAAAAATTCTCGTTTGTGGACCCGGTTTCAGATCTTCACCAAAATAGAATCATTTCATCCAAATCCGTCCATAACCTTTTGAGATATATGACACGGCAGTATGAAAATGAGAGTTCTCCTCCTGGTCGATGGAAGTTCCCTCACCTTAGTATTCAACCTTAGTATTCAAACAACACACAGTTATAAAGTACGAAATGCTTTCCATTGTGGGAAAAAATATGCCCCTGCAGGTTGAGAGGGTTCATGTCAAGCTTGGGACGGCACACTCAAACCCGAAATGACCACTCCCAACCTTCTTGTGCAGATTTTTTTCGAACACAATGCAAAGCAGCTTGTGCTTTATAACAGTCTAATATAATGTTCACTTTTGGTACTACAGTGTATCGGACTATCGTTCAATAAGTAAAGACCGGTTTATTAATTACAGGAGATTTAGAAATATATTCATAATGTTTGTATACTTTATATAATTTTTCACTATAATCACCAGACACATTTTTTTTATAATGTACAACAAGAACTGGTTTTTGCTGCAATAGTGACATTGCTACCGATGTTTCAGGTAGTCTTGCAAAGCTCTTGATACAGATTAATCAATGGAGAATGTGTACACTATATTACCAAAAGTATTGCTGTCCCGATACTTTTGCTCAAAAGTTATAAAGTCAAAAGATAGTGAGAAGTTTTCCACAAGTGGGTGGACGGAGAAAGCGCAGTCGGCTTATTGTCCCTTTAACAAGACGTTGTATTGTGAAACATAACATATCCATTGCAGCTCAGGCAACACCTAAGGGATATGGTGCATATATTGGTGTGATAGTAATCTTGCAGAGTCATAACACTCTTTCATCAACGATACCTTTTTCCTATTTATATCAAAGTCAAGCCTTCAGGGAAGAAATTTCCAACACATGCCCGTATGTTCGCTACATGCCTGTATGTCATCAAGTCCTTTATAGTGTATTTTTTAAAGTTGAGGCTCATGGAAGAGCAAGGTGACAGAGGGTGAAAGGTAGCAAACTGACAATGGGGCTGCAGTTGGGCTGCACAAGAAGTAAAGGAATGAACGAGCAGGAAAAGAGGAGAGAAAGTTTGTTCTTCCATGAGCTTCCTGTAAATAAATAAAAGATGGGAGAGGAAACACTGTAACCACAAGTAAGAAGAATCGAGTTCGATAAGGTCAATGATGGTAGAAAAGATTGTGGTAAGGCTGTGGGATGACATGAGATGGTGTTGAATCAACTTATTGAAGCCATGGAGGTAAGAGTGGCGTAGAACAGCCAAGGGGGGGGGGGGGGAGAGGAGAACAAAAGAGTTGAGGTGTGCAGCCAGCCTAGGTTTTGGTAGTTAAACCAGGAGAAGTTTGCCAGGAGTACACGTTCATCTTCAATGAGTTGGGGAGGGTTGGAAAACTGGGAGAGCGGAGAAAGCTCGACTTGAGGTGAGACAGTGAAAAATAGAGAGGTCACTGACTTGCCTGCAATGTGAAAGCAAAAGGCCTTGTGTTTTAGCCTCATCATGGGAGATTCCAATCAATGTCTGGAGCTTTAGATTCCATAAATTCCAGGAGAAACAGATCCGATGCTAAGGTGTGAGCCCATGGGAGTGTCATACTCCATGAGCGACAGACAAAGGCCTTGTAGGCTGTGAGTAGTTCTGATTTTTCAAGGAATGACTTGGAATGACAGAAGATGCCCAGTATGCATCTGGCTTTTAGTTACATACCACATCTACAGTATATAAAATGCTTTACTTAACTCACATTTCCAAAGCTCCTTAATATAAAAGTATAAATGTGATGGATTCTGAACTAAAGGTGGTTATTTAACCAAAATTTAAAGATTCATTCACTTCTAACGTTCTACATAATAATAACACACCCTGCAACTCAAATTGATAAATATTGAAAATGAAACACTTCGGTTCAATTTCCGCTTCGTGGAACTTTTCACCGATCAACCAAAAACCAGAAAGCAATTATCGGGTCCACTAATAAAGTGACAAGTTTGTTGGATAGGATCCCATCAGTGTTCAACATTTCATGACATCATCTCCTAACAGTAATAACATTTTCCATCAAACCCTCATTACGGGCCATATTTTTATTACGAACACAAATATGGCATAGCTTATTTACCTAACCCCACCCCAACCTCCCCCATCATATGCTCCACATATGCCCTTCCCTTCTCTCCCTTTACAAATATCTGCTGCACCTCTCCTCCTCCTTCTTTCCCCATTCCTCCCACATTCCACTACCCTCCTTTATTTTGTCCAATCACCCCTCCTTTATGTCTCTCCATGTTAATCTCAATTTACATCCCCTACCCCCAAAGCATATCCAATATATGTCAGACATACAACTTCACCATTATTTAAACAATTTCTGACGACAAATATGTTGAGGGAAACATCGTTAGACATTAACGACCTCTAGAGATGAATGCATCTCCATCTACTATTCACTTACAGAACTTTGAATGATTTCATGAATGATTGAATGCATACACATCAATGTCAGGAACATCTTCTTCAACTTTCTCCTTGCCCTTTCAACAGACACAGAACATGGAGACTTTCCTCCTCAGGATCACAAATGACATTCTCCAAAAGCAGACACTTACGATCCTAATGTTCTTCATTGGTCACAACTCACAACATGCTTTGCAAGACGCTTTAAGAGAAAACTTCACTTCCTACTTAACATAATTAGGCTTTGTAAGGTCTGAGTTCAAACCTGATCTCATAACTCACATGTCCACTGTTATTATTGCTAAGTACTTAATGCACAGCCCACTCGTGTTTCTCGAAATCCCTAAGTATTCTGTTCTCGGTCCTATTCTTGTTTTCTTTTTATCAACATCCTCTTGAAGATTTCAAATGTATGTTCGACCTCAGTCTCCATTGCGATGATGATTATACCAAATATATATATATATATATATAATATATATAATATATATATAATATATATATACTACTATATATACTGATTATTCATATACTGATTAGATATACATATATATACATTATATATATATACATACATATTACATACATATATATATATTATATATATATATATATATATAATATATATATATATATATACATATTACATATGTCCAAAAAAACATTGGGATTAAATTTTCAAATAACCATAAACAGTGTAAACTCTCAGATGACATTAACACTGCTTTATTTAAAGAGGAATTAAATAAAGTGATGAAGAATGAAGTAAAAGAGTGGTGATGTCAATGTAGAAGATGCAGAGATAATTAATATCAATTTCAAGCTCTGTTTATGAGGCTGTTCAAAAAGTTCTACAAACAGCGGTACTTACAATAGTTCAAGAAACAACAAAGTTTTCAGATATTATATATATATATATAATATATATATATATATGTATATATGTATATATATGTATTATGATATATATATATGTATATGTATATAATATATATGTATATATATGTATATATATATATATATTCCCATTAAAGTTGCATCGAAGCTCAAATCATACAATATTGTTGCGGTTTTGAGAAACCACTATTGTAAATGTGCATTCATGACACGTAGATCCTTCAGCGTAGTTATTTCCGGAATAAACATTGAGAATAGTTCCTTACCTTTAGATAGGTCAGTGGGATCCAAACTGCATTGGAACAGGTAGATTAGGATTCACCCCCCTATTTTTATTTTGCACATGGAAGGTTATCAGCAAGTCGTTGGTAGCTATTTGATGCGGATGTGTGCCGATCCCTTCCTTACATTCCCTTTATAGTATGGTAGCTGTTCCTCAAAAAGTGACTTTTCGTCGGGGTTGGACCCCCCTGGGGGGCAGAAATGGCCCATGCCGCCATTACTGAAAAATACATTTTTGCTCATATCTCGGTACTCGAGGGTCATAGCATGATAATTATTGTGGCTATACCCACTATATCTGGGGAAAGATATCATATGGTCATGTTTCTGCAATGAACTGTGCAATGGGTGGCCATATTTCCAAGATGGCTTCCACCGCCTTTGAAAAAATGTCAATTTTATGATAATATAGCTATGTAATGATGCTGCAACAAATTTTCTGAGACCGTGACTACAATATTAGGCTCAGTGATTCAAAAACCCATTTAGTGACATTTGCAATATGACTAGGGTTTGCGGATTTTAGGGTTAAACTCTCTGGGTGGTCAAAAATGACCTATTCCACCATTATAAAAAAAAAACTTGCTCATATCTTTGTACTCAATGTCATAACTTAGTAATCCTTTAATTTGAGGCCATACACACTAATCTTGGGTATGTTATTAAATGGTGATCATTGTAGATTTAGAGGTGCAACCAGTTATCATAAAAACACCGTTAATTGCTTATTTTGGCACATTTTGATAATTACATCAGAGAAACCAAACAACAGTCATTCTATATTAACTCAAATAATAATTTTATTATTATTATATATTCCTCACCGTCGACGGGCTGGAATGACATATTGGCCATGGTATTGCAAATAGTGATATCATACCATGAAACAAATTCCAATAGTTAAATAGGTAATCAGTATAGTCCATTATGCTAAGAGAATTCTATTTATTGCATAGCATTTGCATCTACTCTTAATAAAATATGTATGGATATTTGCTATATATTTTGTAGAGCAAATTCCGATCCTGGTATTCCGATACGAGATTTCATGCATTCTAGAGAGAGTGTTCTAAATATCCATTTATGAGAAAAATGATAACAGCAAATTGTTGCAAAACTCTTGATTTCTTGAATCAGAGGTTTGTCAAATCAGAGGTTTCAGAGGTTTGTCAAATCTCCAGATTATGTCATGCATGAACAATTAATCACAATTTTATCAACCAACATCAGTGAAAGATGAACT
>CM068956.1:51503226-51523140 GCA_035128595.1 Eptatretus atami | reverse complement strand
TCAACCATCACCAGTCATATATATTGCTGGAATGTTGCGAAAGACTGTGACGCAACCCGTTCAATTAAGTTGTGTAAAGGGGCTGTCACACCTTGACGATTTAGCCAGCGTATGCCGATTTATGAAAAATTTGTCTAAAACGCAGGCACAAGTCGAATACGTATGGGTACGTTTATGTGTACGTTAGGTGCATGCTGAAAAACACTACCATAGGTCGTATTCGCTGGTTTAAACGTTGTACTTTTTGGTTGTCCAAAAAATTTGCATGCTTGAAATTTTACGACGTACTCGCGTTTGGCTCACACGTTCCGCTACGCTGGCCATAAGTTGTGGCACGTTATGCGATCGTTGACACACGTTAATTGTATGTTACTCATAAGTCGAAACACGTAGAGGTAACATTCGCGTACCCGAACTTATTTCTAACCTATGAGTAACGTTTTGTAAGCACGCTACACGAACGTTGTTCACACTTCGCAACACGCTACTTGAAAGTTCCTCATACGCCGAAACACATCAAAGTAATGTTTAGGGTACCCGTGACTTATTTATAACCTATGAATAACGTGCTTGGGAATTATTACGCTATGCATACGCTAGACTATCGTTGGGCATAGGTTGTGGACGACTAAAACACGATAAACAATCGTTGGTATAACTTATCTATAAGTTATCGAAGCGTTCTGTGTTCATTACTAGTACATTATGCATTTGTCAAAGTCTTTATACTTAAAGTACAAGAAATTTATGGGAATGAGAAAAAAATTAGCCGAAAAGAACATCGAACAATGGTGCAAAGTAGTCTCCTATTCGTGGACGATAAGAGGACCATCATCACCACACACCCTCCCCGTCACGCTCACATACTACTACTGACATAGACATACTACTACTACCCAATGCTACTACTACAACTACTACTACTATTACTACTGTCACGCACACCAACTACTACTAATAGTATTACTACTACTGATACTACTGGCATTGACATCTACTCAACATGGAGTCTGGAACAATGATGGGTTCCTCTTGTGAAGCCCATTTGTATACACCAATTCCCCTTAACGCTGCCAATATGCCATTACACGGTAATGTAGTTAGAAACACGTTCAGTAAGTGCTGTGGTGTCCGGAGACGTCAATCTAATTCGTCTACATACGACAATGTGCGTTTAGATACGTTACAATAGGTTCATAGCATGTTACTCAAAGGTTAGAAGCACGTTATACTTAGGTTCAAAGCATGCTACACATAGGTTAAACGCATGTTACTCATAGGTTCATAGCACGCTAGTCATTGGTTCAAGGCAAGTTACAAATAGGTTCAATGCACGTTACTCATAGGTTTCAAGCACGTTAAACATAGGTTCAGAGCACGCTACTCATAGTTAAAAGGACGTTACCCATTGGTTGAGAATTAGGTTGCGGGTATGCTAAATATTACCTTGACGTGTTTCGACTTATGAGTAACCTACAAGTAACATGTGTCCTCGTGTGTAAACGATCGCGGAGCGTGCCAGAACATATGACAACGCATGCGGAACGTGTTAGCCATACGCCGAGTACGTCGTAAAATTTTCAGCATGCTTGAAATTTCACGACGTATTACACTACCACGTAATATGACAGCGTATTTCATTGTTTTCCAGCCTACTCTTAACGTATACACAACTTACCTATACCGTATTTGACGTGCGCCTAGCGTTTTAGACACATTTTTCATAGGCCGGCATACGCTGGCAAAATCGTCAAGGTGTGACTGCGATGTTGACACTTCAATTTCTCAGGCGGTTATGATTTAAATCGGCGTCCGGCAGGTTCTTAACAGGCTAGCCACGAGTTCGCCGGCGATACGTGCAGCGCGCTATGCTAAGTTAAACTATCGTTGGGCATAGTTGTGAACGCCGACAACAGGCTAAGCATTCGTTGGTAAAAGTTATCAATAACACAACGAAACGTTCTGTGCCATTACTATATGTTATGCATACGACCAACACGTTATGATACGCCCAAAACTTAAAAAAAAATCAAAATTCAGCGTACGCCAACGTTTTACATACATTTTTATACGTTGCCATTGCTGGCTAAATCGCAAGGTGTGACAGGGCCCTAAGTGGGCACACAGCAGGCTCAGTCCCGTTACTTTGTAACGGACCTCGTATGTCTGTATATATATTTATATATATAATATATATATATATATATATTATATGATATGTACACTAGTGGGGTATGCTTACACATTGTAAGTAATAACAAACTATGTTTTACCATTGTCTCGGGTCGCTCACCTACATTTGTTTTTTTACATTTTTTTGTTTTCATTTATTTATATTTTCATTTGTGGACACTTTCCGATGGTTCCGTGATTTTTCCTGCATAATAGCTTCGATGTCAATCAGCACACAAAATTACAGTGCTTCCCCATTGTCTCGAGTCACTCACCTGCATTCATTTTTTTTCATTTATTTTTTTCATTTATTTATTTTCATTTCTTTAACGGATGCTTTTCAAAGGTTCTGTGATTTTTCCCAGTGTCGTGGCAAAATTACCTTGCTTCCCAATTGTCTTGAGTCGCTCACCTGCATTTTTTTCATTTTTTAAAATTTCAATTCATTTATATTTTCATTTATAGGTGCTTTCCCACAATTCTGCTATTTTTCCCGGTGCATCGGCTTCGATGTCCGTCGATACATGAAATTTCAGCTTACTGTCACCCGGAAGGCACTGAACATTAATATCGGTCAGTCAGTGAGTCAGTGGTTAGAATGAGCTTTATATATTAGCTAATGTAATATAATATAATATATTTATTGTTAAGGAAATGACTTCGAGTTCAATGAGAGGTTAATTATGTGATAGTTTTATCCTAATGAGTGTCAGTATAAGCATTTGTAAACCCCAGTTAACGTCGACCAGAATAGTGTGTATAGTTAGATTTCCTGCCACCTTTTAACCTCATGTCCCCATCTTTCTCCAATTTCCCATTTGTGTTTAATCATTAAATCACCCCCATTGTACTTTTATACATAAATCACACTCACAAATGGCTGTTCCACGTGTCACAACTGAGCCTTCAACATGGGTTTAAAACTATGGCTGCTTCACTTGTGCTAACTCAGACATCGACAGTGCATATGCAAAACCTGTGAATTATATACCATTTTAAAGCTTTGTGTCTCTTCATCAAACCGATGTATGATGTGGAGCTGTCAATGGTGCAGTTTTCGTGAAGTAAGGGTCAAACAAGGTCACCGTCAAATTATGATTGCTCAAATTTGTGTCGTGATAAACCATTACCCGCCTTATCTTAGCTTCTCTACAACATAGAAACATGCGCTTGGTGTCTAAATCAACATTGGTGGAGGTCAAGGAATCCATATTGGCCATAATCACAATCACTAGATGACTGTTATTTAAATTCCAAGATGGCCACCACACTCAACACATGTTACGGTGCGTCTCCCCTTTTCAGCTGCAAACTGCTCAACTTGAAGTCTAACTGTCTATCTCACAGTCTGTTACGTGGGGCCTGCCCCTCGCCTACATCATCAAGCAAATTCTGACATGCTTGCTCATGATATTAAAGCTTTTACTAACAGGTGGCAGGGTTGCGAACATACTGTGCATTTTATATTTCAGCAAGGATGTTACAAAGGAACCAAGACCAGTAAGGTTAACACGCAAAAGAAGACGACCATCAACAAACTTTTCAAAATGTGTTATTTGTCAGGGATCCTTGAACAATGTAAAACTGTCAAAAGCAATGTGAACAGGACAAAAATCAGTGTTAGTTGCTATGGAAACCAGGAAAGATGAATTGTTTCACTGACTACACTATACGAGATGAATTTCAGTCTTCAAGATGTGCCACAAATACGAAACCACAGGAGTTGTTTTCAAAATACACGAACAAGTCAAACTTGCAACATACCAATGTACTACCAAGACTAGAACACACCAAGTGACTGGTTCTGAACAAACAGCTTAAATTATCCCCATAATTGCCATGAGAAATAGCACATGTTTGTCTGTGTGCATTGTTTGTTTGAAAAAAAAATTACACAGGTAAGACAAAAAAACTGTACAAAATTGAAACGTTTCAGCAGGATGCCAACCTGAAGGAGGCTGCACATCAGCGAGCTGATGAGGAAATGCTATAAAAAATTATCAGAGGATTTGAGAGCTAAGGATGCTGTCTATCACTCAACATGTCTTTCAGCCTCCCCGAGAAAAACAAACCTGAAAGCAAAGACACATTCATCAATTGTGACAGCACCTGACCTTTATGACTCAGCATTCTAAAGCTTGATCCAATAAATAGACACTGACTTGATGTTCAACAGGAAAGCCCTCTTGCTTTCAAAGCTTGTAAACGATACAAAGCCCAGCTTCAAGCAGACATATATAGTGAACACTACAAGAACACCAGACTGCGGTCATGGCTGGAAAGACACTGTGGTTCAGCAGTTTCATTTATTGTGAAAATTGGACAAGGCCAGTCTACTATTGTATTGAGCAGCACCATAACATTGGGTGATGCCATCCAGGTTGCCAATATGAAGCAGGAGCTCAATTCATCTCAGTCACTGGACCTTGCAGGTGATCTGTCAGATGAGCACAATAAGTACGTCCCTTTTGAACAAGCTATCCTGTACAATGCTGAATCCATTTTGCGGTGGCACATTGCCATCTTGGTAAGGCTTATTTTTGTTTTTCATGATGAGCACCCCCTAAATTATTTTCAAAAGAGGTGCTTAAATTAACCCAAACACCCAATTTCCATTCATGCACCACCTTGGAGTTTCTTTAGTATGCATGCAAAGTTTGGGCCTGCTAGATTTCATGGTTTTGGAGTTATGGTGGAGATGGACGGACACACACTGACATTTATTCTTATATATATATATATATATATATATATATATATATATATATATATATATATATATATATATATACATACATATATATCATCATAATCATCAGAAAAAAGAACAGACATTGTCAAAGCTTTTCGACTTGCAGCTTGTCAGGACACACACAAGAATACTGGAAGTGCAGACACAAAATGAAAATTTATTTGTTCAGACCATTGGGGATTGGTTCTTTGGACTGTAACTGACAGTCCAAAGACAGTCCAAAGAACCAATCCCCAATGGTCTGAACAAATAAATTGTTTCATTTTGTGTCTGCACTTCCGGTATTCTTGCATTTGTCCTGACAAGCTAAAAGACGAAAAGCTTCAACAATGTCTGCTCTTTGTCTGTTATTTTGAAATTTTGTACTATCAAATGGTTTTATATATACATATATATGCATATATATGTATATGTATATATGTATATGTATATATTGTTGCGGGCCGGGGGTCGGTGGCAAGAACGACCACGAGGTGGGGGAGGTTACGCTGTCTCCCACCAGACTGCCCGGAATTGTAGGCCGTCGCTCCGGATAACTCCGTGAGCTGGCGGGTTGCTGAACCGACCGTGGACGCCAATATCTCAACCGCGTAGCGTAGGGTCTGTTTGTCTAAAACCAATTTACCTAATTAACTTCGCGATTTTGACTACGGGAGAACCATGCCCTCGGCACATCTTGCTCGAACCGGGTCACTCTCCCGACTGCGGTAGAGTTCAACTACCGACTACCAACTCCGTTCGGGTGCAGCCAAGCAGAAACTGCCAAACCGTCCCGGCTATGATAGACCGATTACCGGGGATGAAACCCCACTTATACTCAGACCCGGACCATGCTGGACCAATGTAAGAGGGACAGAAACGGACTGGAACATTTCTAATAAATTTATTAACAGTAAAATAAAGACAAAGCAAGACTCCCCCTCCCCCCCCCCCCCCCCCCCCATGGCACGAATATGCAAGCAGGGAAATATTTACAATAAGCAAAAACACTTACTCAGTTCTACTTAAAGACAGGCCTACACGCAGACACACACGCAAAAGAAAGGAAACCCCAGAGTCTTATTTGACCCTCGCAGCCATGAAGAGAGACAAGCTGGGGGTCAGAGTTCGGTGGTTACCTGGTCGTCGGAGGGAACGCGTGCTCTGTGGTGCAGCACCTGCCAAAGGTCGTCGGTTTGGTCCCAGTCGCACGTGTGGGACTCGTGGCTCATGGCAGAGCTCGCGTGGCGAGTAGTCGGGTCCACAGAACTCCTCTCCCCGTAACAGCCACCGTGAAGAACGAACCCAGACTGCTCACAGCCACCGTGAAAACTCCTGACCCAACCACCATGAAAACTCCTCTCCACCGAACTCTCCAAATCTCCTCAGAACTCACGACCAAACCCCCTCAGAACTCTCAACACTCCTCTCTACCGAACTCTCTGCTGAGGATGGCATCATAACTTTTATGGACCTCCCTCAGCGGGGAGGAGCCTTGGTGAATCTGACGTCACTGTTCGCCCCGATTGAACGGGGCTTCCATGGGTCCGCCCTTTCTGGGCAGAGTTTCGGCCATACTGGGAAGCCCGCCAACCCCACACGTGCGGACTCGCCCAAAAAGGTAATTCACACAGATTTTGCCTCGAAACAGCGAGTCGCCGGTTGGGCGGGTGAGGCGCTTGTTCAGTGGTGTTGTCGGTTTGTTTGTTGGATGGTCTTAGATGGTTTGTTGGATGTAAAAGATTATTACCTAACCTAAAAGGACATCACAACGCAACACTTTGATTCTCCCACTAGACAAAAAGGAAAGGGATCTGACTACACACATACTAACGACATAACTGACTTTTGGGACCTGTATGTTGAATGCAAATGGTTTCCAGATCCGTACAATATATATGTATATATATAATATAATATATATACATATATAAATATATATATATAATTAATAATAAATATTATATGTTTAGCACACACACAACACAGAGACACATGGAGGGGCTTGGTTAACGGTATAAATTTCGAGGACAGCCGAGTTAAAGTAGAACTGCAACGAGCGGATTACTGGCTCTTTTATGCTATTTGATAATCCACATAAAGGAATGAGCTTTATCCAATTTGTATCCCCTCCATGGTCGCCAATCAAATGCCTAAACGGTTTCCCAAGGGTGGGAGATGGATCGAGATGCTGGACATGTCCCTGCATGTAAAACCATTTCTGTAAAAAAATAATGGGACACAGATTCGAGACAATACAACTTGGATAAATATCCAACGCACAAATGATAAAAGTGATAGGGGAATGACACAAACTTATAATGTAAGAATAACTAAACCCCACTATGTTGGACACTCAATCATTCACTATGAACAAAGGGGAACAGTCAAGAACTTTGGGAGGCTTGCTGGTGCCTTCGCTTGCAGTCCCTCATACTCACTGGCACAGCGCAATCTTGAGCTGCGCCGCACAAAGGGATCTCAAATGAACTCAGCGCTCAGCTCAAAGCTCAATGGTGACTCACTAACAGTCCACCAAACTCACCACAATGTTCCCTCACTCTCTTACACAAACCCTCTCTAACTTTGTTACTCTGTGCCTGCGCGCTGCCCAGCATTATCCCTCTATGCAGACCCACCCGTTGACAGGCTTGCTCGGCCCAGCATTTGGCTGCTTGGTGTCCCCGGGGACCATCATTCCCACTTCCTGCAGCACTCCACATTCTTCAGTGGCCGTTACCACCATTACCGTGCATGATCCAGGCTGGCATCATCATTCTTGACCAGGCAGGCCATGCAGTATGTTTAACGGGTCCATGCATGAAAAGCTATTACTTTCTGAGCTCACTTCCCACCAATCCGTACCTGTACTTGTATGACAGGAGGTGCATACAATTTACACCCTTAACTCTATCATTAACAACACGGCTTTCCTTGGTGCACATAAAAACAGGACGAATTAACGTAACGTATGCCTGTTTACAAAGGAAAATGTCTATCCTACTTGATCAAGCACATGGACCATGCTATCTTAACAGTTCTAACGAGGGGTCACACACACACACACACACACACACACACACACACACACACACACACTACTGTACCTCCTAAGGGATAAATGAGGGCATATAGTAGACTAGTTATTTCATCGTACATGTTAGCATAAGTCTGATGTAAAAACTGTAATTAGAGATATAGTGTTGAGTTAAATTGTTTGGTGAGCTATTGTCTTTCCTGCCAACACGTCTGTTTCTAAGGCCCTGTTTCCCCACCTTCCTACACTCTGCAACATCAATGTGTACACTCTGTCTATTTGTATTTTCCCACTCTACTCACAGTTTGGGCAATCTTTGCAGAAACCTCTAGTGTTATCAGATAAGGGTCTCTGTCAAATGCCGGGAGCAAGGCCAGGGCATGATCGGAAAATCACCAGCCACCCTACCATTGGTGCAGGCACATGACCCTTGCACGATGTCCTTGTCGCCCAATGTAAATGCACCGTGGAGGTCCACCTCACCCCAACAGGACTAATAAAACTCAAAACACTGCACTAGCGAGGTTATATAATTGTCATCTCTATCTGCATGCTCTTGCTGGTTGAGCTACTCTTACCTGTGTGCCTAGCATCTGCTCACCTGTACATCTGCCCCGTGGTTCCTGCCTGCTTACTTGTGTGCTGCTGGAGTCACGGTTTGTGGTGCAGGGAGTATGTGCTGGGACCAGGCATACAAAGCCATGGGGAGCGAGAACACAGGGTGTGTGGAATGGTGCCACACCGTACAGGTTCCTGGATTCTTTCTCTCTCTCTCTCTCTCTCTCTCTCTCTCTCTCTCTCTCTCTCTCTCTCTCTCTCTCTCTGTCTGTCTGTCCATCTCGTCACCCCGAGTGAATCAAAAATAAGGTTACTCGCAAAGTTGTCAAGGTTTCAAGGATGTGTGGGTTATTTTAATATTAATTTCTTCACGTTGGTTGGATCGCGAGTGCAGTCATGTGACTATTTTTCTTCACCACCCCCATTTTGTTAAGAAATCCTGTTTGTAATTCAGAACTGGTGTTGTGCTCTGGGAAAGGAACTCCACAGCACATAGAGAATAGGAATAAACCCATTAAGTTGGGCCTTGGAATCTGCGTAACTAATGTGTTATAAACAGTGAATCACCTATGGCTGCTTGCTCAGCCACTTCTGACAATCTGATTGTTAAAGACCCATGACCATTACAATATATTGTATATACATACACACTCACATGAGAAAAAAAAAAGCTAGTCTGTCTCAAGTCATTTTTACCTCCACCACCGAGGGTGGAAGGAGGTTATGTTTTCACCCCTGTCTGTCTGTCTGTCTGTCCGTGAGCAGGACATCTCAAAAAGTTGTCAACAGATTCGTATGAAATTTGGTGGACACGTGGCGGGTGTGTGAGAAGGAAGATTTGATTCAATTTTGGTGAACATCCGAATACGGATCCGCTAATTTTTTCAGTGATTCTTCACCATTGAGAGACAGGGCTAAACTGATATATAGCACAATATCTCAAAAAGTCATGAACGGATTTGGATGAAATTTGGTGGACAGGTTGGATGTGTGACGAGGACGAATTGATTTGATTTTGGTGAAGATCTGAATCCGGATCTGGATATGAGATTTAATTAATAATTATTAATTCCAAAATTTATTGTGCCCGATATGTTCTCGTGGATCAGGCATTGCGTGGCGGAGGTATGCGCTCTTCCGAGTGCCCTTCGAGTTAGTACTGTATCTTGTTTGCAAAGCTTTGTCAAAGTCCTATGCACGTCCTCTTCTTCACAACAGAATATTCTGATTTCAATAATTATTTTTAAAATCCCAGGAATGATAAAAAGATTTGTGTAAAATAACAATATTCTCTTATTGGAGGTGATATTATTTATTATACATCAGTTCACATTGTGAAATACCACTCAGTGTGCCCCTTATTAAACCCAATTATCCGAACCTGCTAGTACCTTTAACTCCTGCCTCGACGAAATCCCAACATGGATATCCACAAATTTGCTCATAATATAATTAATCCTGCAAAGGCAGAGACTTGGGGATGTTTCTGTCTCCAAGGTTGTGAATCTCGATATTCAAACGAGTCCAGCTCCACCTATTGTGGAACATTTGCTTTCCTAATTCCGTTTTTTTAGAATGATAGACATCCATCAACTTGATTTGGGAGTTAAAGTTATCCCCTGATAGTGAAACAGCCATTGACGTCATTCCAATGCTGCTCACACAGACGAACAAGTCACTGGTGCGCTCGTGCTGTTAGGGCAGAGTCAAAACGATTTTTGGATGTCCATCGCCCGAGATGCAGATGGATCTCAAATGTACTCGAGTGCAGTGTAAACCGAACCACCTGGAGCTTGCACATTCATTGCAACATTAATGAATGACTCAGATCCTTTAGTTGAAGCTCTACTTTACATTGATGGGACATATAAATAAGGAAAACATGTGCTTTGAGCCCATTGTAGAACCAATATAATCGTGGGATTTTAATGAGCCTCACAGTGCAGAATTTGCATTAGTCATATTTTAAGTTTATTGGGCTGGGTTTTTGTTACCGCACAGAGCGGTATCTCGGGAGATCGATTGAACAGAGCTAGACGCCTACATGGTTCGGATTAATAAAAAAATTATTGCATCTTTATTATTAATAACTTTCTCCTTCATATGCAAACTGTCATGTGACCTGTAACGACAGCAAACAATCTCAGTTGAAAAAGAATACTAAAATTTTTTTTAAGTGGACAGGAAATACCAATATAAAGTATAATCAACATGCATTCATTATTATTGTTGATTGAAGCTTTCCTTGTATTCTGCAATATAATACAGGAAGTGAGTAAATGCAAACTGTTTGAAAAGTACAAAATTTTAATCAAAATTACTTTTGTACAATAAGCCCAACAAAATCACATACCGTGACCTTGACATCCATCCCACTCTTCGCTCCACTGCTTCAAGCAGACGTTGTACCTCCATCTCGTATCATCCCCCACCCCCACACACAATATTTTCGACCAACCCTCTACCTCACCATTCATTTTATCACTCAACAGTCTTCCTTGCAGCTTACTGCGTGCTTCCTCCCCTCCTTGTTTGTTCAGTCCCTTATTTATTGTGTCCAACTTTTCCCCTATTGCCCAAATGTCAGTTAGTTCATTGCCTTTTACCTTCTGCCACCTTCCTCTTCAATGCAAAGGCTCAATCATGTATAGAAAGAAAATAATTAAAATAAAAAGGTCAAGATGCATGTGTTTTTTTTTTCTTTGATGAGGTTTTCATGGCATTTGGTATTTGAGCGAAAGTGCATATTGAGCGGCTTCATCAAAATGTTTACTTTTTTTATCTTCTTTTATATAAAAAAGGCATCTCTCTAGAGAAACACCTGACCAAGACTGAAACTTTAAAATGCTGCCTTGAACACTGCACCCAAGGGGTTATTGTTATTATGAACCATGATAGGTCTCTTTCGGAATTTTCTTGTGCTGCAGTAATGAGGCCTTATAATAGAAAATGTAAAGCACAATTTTTGCTTATGGTATTTCATAAATAAACACAAATCATGATTGGTAGGGTATAACCAACTTGGATTCGCAATCCAGTTGGAACCACCAATTACAGTCGGACGGGTCCCCAGGTGGCACATAGTGGAATGGCCCATTGATATACAGGTTAACCACAAATATTGAATAAGCAATCCTGCACGAACTGGTCCATTCAGAACGTGGTACGACATCAACAGAGCCAAGAGACTCCTCATTAAATGCCACATGCATCCAATTAAGGGGTACTAGGAAAGCAAAGGTGGCCTTAAAAGCTCAAGGAGGGTAAGTGGAGCTCCTTGAGCCTTGGTTGGCAGTCCACCGAGGAGAAAGTAACTCTGATCTCAAATCCTTCAGTTATAGGTTAAATGGTGGTAAAAGGAAGGAGAGGGGGCTGCTCAGCTTCTTTCGGCAATCTTTATAAAGGAGAAAACCTCAAATTTACAAAAGCTGATCCTCCAAGCTGGGGGTCTGGCCTTGGACCAGCGAGCCATTCTCATAAAACAAAAATTCTAAACTACCAGAAAATGGGCCTTATGCTGCATAACAGCAGAAACATAAATTATAGAGATAAACAATAAAAATAAAAAACCAAGCTTAACAGCTGATTATGCATATATAAAACCCAGAAAAAATATTTAGTGAAACGCTTCACACGATTGAAGGTGAATAAAGAGAAAAGAGAATGCCACAAAATAACGTTTGGAATTTTGAACTTAATTATGTTTAATGATATATATATATATATTGTTGTGGGCCGGGGTCCGGTGGCGAGAATGACCACTAGGTGGGGGAAGTTACGTTGTCTCCCACCAGCCTCCCGGAATTGTAGGCCGTCGCTCACGGATAATTCCGTGGACGCCAATACCTCAACCGCGTAGCATAGGGTCTTCCTGTCTAGAACCAAGTTACCTAATTAAACACGCGGTTTCAACTACCAGGGAACCACGCCCTCAGTACGCCTTGCCCGAACCGGATCACTACCAACTACGGTAGAGTACCAACTACCAACTACCTTTCCGGATCGGATGCAGCTGAGCGGAACTGCCAAGGACGTACCGGCGAGAATGAACAAATTATCGGGGATAAAGACCCAGCTAAACTCAGATCCGAACCATGCTGCACCAATGAAGGAAAAGACAAAAACGAACTGGGAACATTTCTACAATAATTTATTTACACTAAGTGAGGAAATACATGTGGTACAGGAACAAGTTTATTGGTGTGTGTTATGCAGGGGAAAGAAGAGAGAGATGTAGTGCGACAATTTTTACAGCAACTTATAAAAGCAGACAGTGCAGACTTACGCGAGAATAATACAGGAAAGAATTACAGTAATCAAAAACTTCAACAGTTTTTACTTAATGCACAGGCGCCACACACTCAGACACACACTCGGACAAAATAAACGCAGTTGAATGGCAAAGGACTTTTGCAGCCATGGAGGGAGGGAGCTGAGGTCGCAGTTCTTTTGGTACCTGAACATTCCGAGGGAAGGGGTGCTCCGTGGTGCGGCACCCGGCAGAGGTCGTGCAGTTTGGCCCAGAGCCGCACGTGTGGAGACCGTGTCTGCGAAGGGGCCCGGGTGGAGAGCGCAGAGTCCAAGGTATGAACGGGGCTGCAGACAGGAGCAGGACCCGACCGAGGCCTGGTCGAGGTCTTTTCAGCTCTCTCACAACCAACCAAAGAATGAACGAATGAACTTTCAAATCCAACGAGCGAACCTCCTCCTTCCTCAACCAACAACGAACTCTCCGACTCTCTCTCTGAGGATGGTATCGTAATTTATAGATCCCCCTGGGTGAGGAGGGGCCTTGGCGAAGCTGACGTCACTGTCCACCCTGATTGGACAGGGCCTTCATGGGGTCCGCCCTTTCTGGGCGGAATTTCGGCCAGGTCGGGAAAGCCCGCCCACTCCACGCGTGTTTGAGGAAGGTGGACGGTGGTTCAGCCAAGATTGAATTGGAACATTTGGGGAAGCCGAAAAGGAACTGCGGACGTGAAGATTCTGCCTCGAGAAATGAGCCTCCGGAGACAGCAGATGGGCAATGGTGCACTGTGGCCAGCGAACCAAGGGCTGCAAGCGCTATGGTACCATGGATCGCAATGGAGGGGATATAAAGATATATTCACCCAACTCAAAACCATCACAACGCACCACTTTTGCTTTCCCACTACACACAAGGAAGGGATCTATCTGCACATATACTTAATGGCATAACTAACTTCGGGACAACTGTATGTTTGTATGCATATGGTTCCTAGAACCGTAACAATATATAGATATACAAACTTTTTTTTTCAAAGAAGAAGGCACTTCCAACCAGAAGTAAAACTAGATCTACTCCGCTAATTTGAGCAATAAGCAAGAGCAGACTCGGTCTCAGGTGATGTTTCACCAGCTTCACAGCCACCTTCCTCTATTGGCCTAAGGAAGCTGTGAATCTTTGTTCTTTCTTCCTTTCATACTTCTTTCTAATTTTTTTTTTTACAATTCTCTTTATTCATTCTCATTCTTTCCTTTTTTTCTCTTTCATCTGATTTACTTGCTATTTCTCTCTTTCGTTTTCTACCTCTCTACGGAGAAGTGAATTATTGCAGAATTTTTTCTGTATGGCTTACTTGGCCGCACTTGAATGGGTTTGAGTGTTGTGGAGTCGCATCTGAAACCCAAATCCTATCCAGGTTCCACCTGATGACTCCATCTTTGCTCTTTACTTCTTTGGGTTCTTTGTTGGTCTTCTATTTCAATATATATACAGTATATTATATCTATATATGTATTTTGTTTTCGTTTTTTTAAGAAGAAGGTGGAGCTTCCATCCCGAGCCTTGGCACCAGGCTTGGGGTCTATCAGGCCCCCCTAACAAACGGACACCAACGTTGTCAGACGGAATGAAAACCCGTCATTCTTGTTATCAAAAACAGCTAAAATTGATGAAAAAGCTGCCGGAAATTTGAAACCAACACAGTAATTACGGTCGCAATAGCAGATATAATGGAAACCAACACGTTTATTCTACACGTAAGAACGGTCGTTACGGACACAAGAACGGACAATCCCGAAATAGAACAGTGGGGAATGGAAGCAACATCGGTTATTTCCGTCGCGAAACGGCGGAGACCGAAATGCGAAAGCGATTCATTCCGGTTACCATAACGTGGAAAACATGGCGGCTTGAAAAGTTCTTGAAGTTATGGTAAGTTAACTTTAACGTAGTCTGCCTTGAATATATCATGTCTGTTAATGAAAACCCGTTTGTGGTACGGGATATTATAACAAGCAGCGATAAATGCGCCCTCTTGACTTAATGTGTGGCTGACATTTCGTGTAATTCGTGCCCCCGTGCTGCAGCGATCAGTGACGATTGATCGTTTATATTTGCAAGAGGTAAATTTGATAGTAATAATAAATTGCAAATTCCAATAAAATAACAAAGTTTAATATGAAGTAAAAACTAAAAAGATCCCATACACGATCCCCTATGTTGAACTGGGCATACACAACTAGCGATCCTTCACTCGGGGGCTCGAAATACAGGCAAACCAAACATTATCATCACAACAAAATTCGGTTTAATAAATTGTTAAAACTACATCAGGTACTACCCACTATATTATCTATATTACATTTATGTTCGAGGCACAAGCACTAAAAATTTACATACCGTAACAGGTCGTTCTACTGCATCCGCCATCTTGTTCGCACTACAGTAACCGGAATGAACCGCTTTTGTTTCGCTCTCGGACGTTTCGCGACGGAAATAACCGTTCATGCTTCCGTTCCCCACCAATCTATTTCGGATTGTCCGTTCTTGTTTCCGTCACGACCGTTCTTGTGTGTAGAATAAACGTGTTGGTTTCCATTATATCTGCTATTGCGACCGTAATTACTGTGTTGGTTTCAATTTCGGCCACTTTTTCATCAATTTTAGCTGTTTTTGTAACAAGAATGACGGGTTTTCATTCTGTCTGACAACGTTGGCGTCCGTTTGTTAGGGGGGCCTGTCTATTGTGCCTGAGAAAGCCAGCTGTGAAACCGGCGATGCGTTGCCTGAGACCGGGTCTGCTCTCACTTCTTTGCTCAAATTCGCGGAGTCGATCTAGTATTTTTACTTTCGGTTGGAAGCGCCCTCTTCTTCTTTAAAAATTCATAATCCAAACTGACCCAATCTTATTATATATATATATATATATAATATATATATATATATATATATATATATAATGGTGGCATTAAATAATACATTTAAATAAAAGACTGAATTGCTATCCTGGTCTTGGTTTCATTTTCATAATGGTTGAAACCACAGTTTTCAGTTATCGTGTCTACACTCTGGAGTGGACACGAAGGATTCTGTGGTTCTATTTACTTGTGACCACAGCCAACCAACCACACAAACATTGGCATTTTCCCCATAGGAATGGAGCTTTTTGCAACTAAAGGGGGAAGATTTTGTACATAAATGATTACAGTTGTGTGGATGTTATGCTCATGGGTGTCACCTGTTACCCAAAGTGTATTACCTGCATGAAGTGCTGAAAAGGCTGTGAAAGAGGAAGATTAAAGAGGTCAAGGCATTCAAATGTTTTCTGATGTCGACAAAGAATACACCGGTTTATGCAAAGGGTATACAGAAAATTCCTATTAACAGCTAAGCAAAAAGTAGTACTGTTGGGTCCTGAGACGAGGGATATCTCATGTGTCTTATGTGCCAGGCAGAATGCAAGAGACAGGGTCAGCATTGAAGCAAATAGGTCCACAAGGCAATTTTACATACATCTAGCAAGCAGATTCAGGGAAATTATCATGCGATTATCATTCACCATGTTGAATAAGTAAACTAGGGTTAACCTGCTGGGTAACAGTCTGAGAACCATAAATAGGTCTGCATGAATTAAAGTGCTTCTTCATCAGGAAGAATGGAGAAATAGTCTTGCTGGTGAAGGCTATTGTCAATCTGCATCGGTGGACAGGTAAAACAATGGATGGAATCAACAAGATGTTGATTGAGGTATGCTCACCGCCTTGGGAAGCAAGGAAGATTCCCACCGACATGGGACAGAAAAATCTCACGAAGGTTTTTGGGAACAGGGAAATGTCCAGAAAACAACTGATACCTGAGGTGTATGAGTATTTCACAAAAATTACGACGTACTTCAATATGTAGATCGGACTTGTGTGGTCACATGACTAGGGGTGAACATTGTGCATCTCTTTACTTGATTTTTCCCATTGTTTGAAGCACTCGTACAACAAGTAAACATTGCAAAGTGACCTGTGAGGACTACCAAAACAACCTACTGAAGGCTGAGCCCATAAATGTTTACATATACATGCCATCCACCACCTGTTGACACCATATTCCCAAAACCACAATTGTTTACACAAAGACCTCAAAGTTGTTTAAAAAGATCTCTAAGTTCACCAAAAAGACCTCTATGTTCTCTGCATCAGAACAAAGAAATTTCAAGGATCCGAACTATACGGATGTAATTCCACAGTATGGGCTGAAGGCAGAGCTCAAAGTAGTGTACTAGGACTTCCGCTGCCTAGTCTGGATTTGATTCCTGACCCAACTATACTTTTTTCAACTGGTGTTTTACAAGGGAGAGGATTATCAGTGAATAGACTGTCCTTTTGATGCACAACCCCGACTATCCCATTTGCTGGCATTTGCAGGTGGATGTTAGAGTTCCCACAGCAATTGTAAATTCAAAAAAGTGGTACTGGTACCTGCGCCTGGTCAAATCCTCTGGTTTAGAGCTGTTTTGAAGCACACCGTGATGGAATGACAACCTGTCCAGAGTAAATCCCAACAATGGATACAATGTAATACCAGTCGTTGCTGAAGTTGGTGTTGGTGTTCATCAGCTGACGAGTTACACAGTGTATTTTGTCAACTGAAAGCCAATAGGAGTAAGTGAAGCACTGTGGAAAGCGAGTCGACATTTCGATCGTTTGCAGTGGATGCCCTTTGTCAGAGCAAAAGAGTCATTTTCCCAGCAATGATACTGAAATTCCCATGAGCTGTGACAATTTTCACAACCAGTTGTGGTTTCCCCGGTGTCCCACATAAGAGTATGAGAATAACAAAAAGAAAATCACCATGGCATGGGAAATAACACAACAGACACATCAATGGGCAGGAATATTGTTGAAGATCCAATGGAACACTACTTTCGATGCAGGCTGAGATTGTCGGTCTGCATTGGAGAGCAAGTTAAACAGTGTATTTCACCAACTAAATGTTCATCGGTTTATCATTGTATGTGGGGGAATGACGTACGGCTGATGTTTCGAGTGTTAGCCCTTCATCAGAGTGAAAAGGGGTCTGATGAAAGGTTGATGCTTGAAACGTGAGCCACACCTCATTTTCCCCACAGCAATAACCGTAGTCCTTTCAACTATTTATTTGGTTAAATCTGCATAGAAATGTGATTGCCTGTTTGGGATGATGAGACAATAAATCTGATCGACTTACGAAGCAAGCAATGCTATTTAAAGGTCTTTCCCTTTTCAGGTTTCAGAGTCATCAATGCGACATCTTTTCAAACAGCATAAAGAAACGTCACTCTTCGCTGGGAAGAATGCTCGACACTGGCTGGAGACTATACATAGAAAGAGGACCAACACCTGTGCTGAGTTTTCGCTGCATGGTGCAGGATCATTCCATTAATGGTTGGAAGAAAACACTTTTTGACTGCCTTGCACATTTAAGCGACGTTTAGGAAAGACCCATTCCTTACATCGGCCATTTATTCAGCCGGCCATGATGATTGCAAAGAAAATTCTGCTGTAACATCGTGGAGACACAGCCCCACGGGCTGAGCAAGAACAGTATCCGAGTTATACGGCAGCGTATGTTGCTAACTCTATTTGCACGGTAATGTTGGAGACTTTGCACCCTTGATGGATGATTTGGGATTTTAACGACCCTTCGTGTCCGACCCTTCGTGTCCGACCCTTCGTGTCCGACCCTTTGTGTCCAACCCCTCGTGCCCGATGAATGAGGTCAACAGGCCAAACGCAATACTTAGTAGTATTGTATCTCAATAAATAAATAAACTCCAGCAAGTGGCATATCAATAGGGTATTAGGTTACAAGCATACTCGATAGGCTGTCGGTGCACAAAACAGTAACTATGCCTCCACATATCCAAACAGTGATTTTCGCTATTATGAAATTTTTTTAATGATGTGTACATGAATATGAACGTTTGACACAAACTAGATAACATGGATATTAACATGACTCCAGAACAGGTGTGATGGCATTCAAAATGAGGCCAACGTGAAAACCAAGCTCTTTGATGGCACAGTTTCACTTTCCGGTTTTGACACGATATGACCAATCAGGGTAAATATACACTGAGAAGCAATCTGGGATTTCTCTACACGATTTGCACGTACAAAGGTAATATCAGGAAACACCAAGGTAAGCCAGCAGTGTTTACGTTGTACTTGAACTTCACACCGCATTGTCCCATGGTTTGAGGTAACTCCTTCTGGAATCTCTTAAAGTATTTGTGCAAACTTTCATTTTAAATGTGAAAAGAACTTTCAATGACGTCTCTCAATGTTTCACGAGATTTTCAGTTTTGTCCGATGATGACGTCATCATCAACCAACTCTTCGAGATTATTGGCATTAGTCAGGGAGAAGATTTATGTCTAATAACTGTTGAAAACACTATTTTTCTGGAAAATTATCAGAAAGGTTGGAGTGATAGTTTGGTTCTATATTGGTTAAGACATAGTGCAGGTATGCCTGGTGCTGGCTTAACGGTTAGGGTGGTGGACTTGGGATCCAAGGATCCTGAGTTCAAATCCCACTCAGTTGTTGAATTAATACCAGATGGGGTTGACTCTGCCTGTCATCCTTCTGAGGTCGGCAAAATGAGTGCCAGCTTGCTGGTATCCTGCATCAGAGTGGCGACCCATCCAGTATTGTGCCCACAAGCCAAGGAGACTGCTTAGGCAGCACCAACGCTCTGCACAGAGTATGGTCCCGATGGATGGATAGATGGATCGTGAAGGTTTACCATTGATGAAAGAAAAGCATCTCTAATTTCCATCAATGAAATCAAGTGAAACTTTAATGAGTAAAGTACATCCTTTACAAATAAAACCTTAGAAAGTAAAATAAAGCCTTATTCTACAAATAGCAAAGCCTTACTTTAAAAATCGTAAAGCCGTATTAAGGAAAATAAAGCTTTACTTCACAAAAATGTAAAGCCTTATTTTGCAAATAGTAAAGCCATATTAAGGAAAGTAAAGCCTTACTTTACAGATAGTAAAGTCTTTTATGAAGTAAAGCCTTTAAAAATAGTAAAGCCTACTTTACAGATAGTACACCCTTATTAAGTAAAGTAAAGCCTTACTTTACAGATAGTCAAGCCATATTAATAAAGTAAAGCCTTACTTTACAGATAGTA
>CM068956.1:51486546-51502069 GCA_035128595.1 Eptatretus atami | reverse complement strand
AGTTTAAAGCCTTACTTTACAGATAGTAAAGCCATATTAATAAGTAAAGCCTTACTTTACAATAGTAAAGCCATTATAATAAGTAAAGCCTTACTTTACAGATAGTAAGCCATATTAATAAAGAAGCCTTACTTTACAGATAGTGAAGCCAATTAATTAAGTAAAGCCTCACTTTACAAATAGTAAAGCCATATTAATAAAGTAAAGCCTTACTTTACAGATAGTAAAGCCATATAATAAAGTAAAGCCTTACTTTACAGATAGTAAGCCATATTATAAAGTAAAGCCTTACTTTACAGAATATAAAGCCATATTAATAAAGTAAAGCCTTACTTTACAGATAGTAAAGCCATATTAATAAAGTAAAGCTTACTTACAGATAGTAAAGCCATATTAATAAAGTAAAGCCTTACTTTACAGATAGTAAAGCCATATTATAAAGTTAAAGCCTTACTTTACAGATAGTAAAGCCATATTTATAAAGTAAAGCCTTACTTACAGATAGTAAAGCCATATTAATAAAGTAAAGCCTTACTTTACAGATAGTAAAGCCATATTAATAAATAAAGCCTTACCTTACAGATAGTAAAGCCATATAATAAAGTAAAGCCTTACTTTACAGATAGTAAAACCATATTAATAAAGTATAAGCCTTACTTTACAGATAGTAAAGCCATTATTTTACAGATAGTGAAGCCATATTAATTAAGTAAAGCCTCACTTTACAAATAGTAAAGCCATATTAATAAATTTAAGCCTTACTTTACAGATAATGAACCCATATTAATATAGTAAAGCCTTACCTTACAAATAGTAAAGCCATATTAATAAAGTAAAACCTAACTTTACAGATAGTGAAGCCATATTAATAAAGTAAAGCATTACTTTACAAATAGTAAAGCCTTACAAATAGTACAGCCTTGTTAAGTAAAGTGAAGTGTTTGTTAATAGTAAAGCCTTATTGAGTAAAATAAAGCCAAAAAAAGTCAAAACCTTGGGTTGGCCTGGTTTTTATTTGGGAACACAGTCAAATCCTATATACTGGATGTATTTGTCTATCTCCTATGAATGTCCTTGTAATTCCCATTATAGTGCACTAAGGTCTTTGTCCTGCATACACAAAAGCTCCAGAATAAGCCTCAGATCAATGTTAATAAATAATAAAGTCTCTCTTACTATGTGGTTAACAAGCAGCTTTACTAAACAAAGCAATTGCACAACTGTGGTCGTGTGTGTAAGCAAGTGCTGCTTAATACCGGCTTGATGTACAAATAAATATATAAATCCAATTAGATATTCTTTGTCACTTACAATCCAGCTGGCTGGTTGTACTACCACAATATTGTGCAGCAAGCATTTTAGAAGACTGATCTTGGTGATAATGACAGATGCTTTGTGCTATATATGCTTCCTAAACCGAAAAGATAAAATGTAAAAACACAATGACGACGACAATGTTCACAACCCACAAACAGTAATACAGTGAACACGATTCTGCAACCAAACTACAGAACTACCTATTTTCTCTGCAGGACCATCTACATATAATTTGATCAACCGATATCCTCACCCTGCCTCTGAATTCCTCCTCTCAATTCACCATCTTTCCCATGCATTCCTATATTTTCCCCTGCTCCTGATTTAACTCCTATAGTCTCCCTTTCTCTTTCCCTCATCCCCTCCTTTCTTTTTCTCATTTTATCCCCTCAAACTACCGGTTTACAGACATGACATATAATAGACTAATAGAGAGATTAAAAGCACTCCTCACTCCCCCCCCCCCCCCACTCCTCCTCCCATTGAACCATGGAGGAATGGGCTGGCATCAGCAACAGCGGACACTGTTAGTCCATAATCCATGTACCTACGAGCCAGTCACACATTTTCCCAACGGTGGCTGAGTTTCCTCATGCCCATGGGATGTAGAGTTTTCCTGATGAAGGGCACTCTATTCTCTAACAATGTGAGCATGGACAGAAAGAACTTGAAAGAAGATTTGAACAAACAATTTGCAGCAATAAGGGTTTAAAGTGCAATGGTGAATATTGGACTGTTTGATGATCTTACTCTGTGTTTTGAAAAATCTCAAGATTTTGTCCAGAAGATGGCACCACATGGATCCTTGCACAGCTCGTAAAAAAACACCAAACGTGCTGCACACGATATGTCTGACAAGTGACTTACAGCTGAACATCATTGACACAGATGCACGGACCACTGCGATTGCAGGATTACAGGCCATAGATGACACCATCGGCAATAACAACGCCTCAACCAATGCATCAAATGGGGCACAGATGTTTGAACAGAACAAAAGGTCACAAGCGCTCGGAACCACCACCACCACCAACAAGGATTCCAACACACTGGTAAACGGGAACAGACCTGCAGTAGACAGCAACGGATGCGTCAATGTCCTGCTGTAGGCCATGGACACACTAAGCCACAGATTGATGTCACCAGTTAGATGTGATTAAAAGCCAGAACTACAATGCAAGAACCACGAGTTGTCAGGAACTATGAAGTCGTTGCTCTCAAGCTATCCTTTTTTTCGTGGCTTCTGCTGTAGTACTAGATGGAGGAAGCAAGATGTTGAGCAGGGTTAGTATCCTTACCCTGATTTAAATAAATAATGAGACAACTCAACATATGCTCGACCGTAAATATTTTTAGATTGACAACTCAATCGATGTTGATTTTTCACAACTTGATTTCAAAGAAAACACAGTAGCATCTAAATGGAACGTGTGCTGAATATTTTTTAAATAAATTGTACGAGATAATATGAGGTGAGAACATCAATGGCCTATGTTTGTTCAATGCTCATTATATCTCTTTGCGAAGAGGTAGCAACAATGTATGTGGATTTGCCACAAACTATAATAGCAAGGGCTGGCAGGATGGCTGAGAGGTACGCACTCTCGTCTTTAAGCCATCAAGCCTGGGTTTGTATCGCAGCCCAGCTAAAAACTATCATCCTGGTGTTTCACTGGCAGGATGATTCATCAATGTGTGTGCCGTACCAAGGATGGACGTTAAACTGATGGCCCATCTGTCGGCATTAGTTGGTGACGTTAAAGATCCCATGATATCCTTCGTGAAGAGTGGGCATGCTATCGTCGGCACCCTGAACACATTCCAAATTCCTGCCCTAACTACTGCTGGGAGAGGGATGGCAAACCACGCAACAAGAGCCCAGGCGTGTTGCATGTTTTATTTATATCATTGGTATAAATAAAATAACTATTTTATTCATATGGACATAAAGACTTACAAATGGGATAGAAAATATCGTAGAGATCAATGACACCACCAGTGAAGTTGGGGGAACAGGTGTGCCGACCAACATGGTTAGAAAAAGTTTCTGAAAGATTGTGTAAGTTCCACCATGGAGAAACCACACCAATGAGCTTTTAAAATCTGAGGTTCTAATCCAACCACCATACAACCTTTTACATCGTTCCACGAGGGCTGCCATCCTTCAGAGCAGACCTTAAGCCGGCAACTATAACCGATGAGGTGATGTGAACGATCTCCCGGTGCATGTTTTGAAGAAGAAAAAAAAAATTCAAATGAAATTACCTGTCAATGCCTGGGTTTACCGAAAGCCACGTTGGCCTGTTTGTTTTCATGGCCCTATAAGACCAAACTGCCATTTGTGAGTTGAATCATGAACTACTGTGCAGACCAAATTGAAGATGAGGACGTGCGAGTGCGGAGCTGATTGCACTCAGATGTTGGCGACGGTCTTACGAGTTCAGTCGCAATACACATTAGATGTGTGTCGGACAGGTGATCGAACAAGTGTGATTGTGCTTCAAACAAATCAACACTCAGGTGTTATTTCATCCCATCGATCGATATGTCGTCATTGGATGGAATACAACAATAGTGTTCCCTTACCAGGAACTTCAACACAGGAGGCCACTAGACACATCAAGCCTGCGCAACGGTAGCCAACCTGTAGTTGTTTGTCTGTGCTCTATCCTTTTTTAATTCAGTGTGTCAAGCAAGGAAGCAGCTCACCACTTTAAAAGTATTTAGTCCGACTCGGCCGAGGTCAGGTTCGAACGACCGACCTCCCAGACTCAGAGCGGACACTCTACCCAGTACGCCACCGAGTCTGGTTAACGTCTTGGTGACAGGTCAATAAGAACAAGCTGCCTCCATCAATAAATTCCACACCATCCAATGTCTATGTTTCTATTGTGTGCGTGTGTGTCACGTAGCCGGTTTAGGTTTGTGTTTGTAAATGTGCTTCCTTCTCTATTTTCCTCTCTGCTCTTGGCCTGTGGAGATCCCGGTCTCACCGTCCGGAGCAGACGCTCTAGCTCTGCGGTCCGGTTACAACAGGTGTGCAACATTCTTTTCCATGAGCACGGTGAGCATGAAAAGCTCTCTCTCTCTCTCTCTCTCTCTCTCTCTCTCTCTCTCTCTCTCGTCTCTCTCTCTCTCTCTCTCTTTCACTCTCTCTCTCTCTCACCCCTTTTGTTGCCTTCACCATTCTTGTAGTAAAACGCCTCAGGCCTTCTGACCTTGGTATGATAATAACCCTGCAACTTCAAGCCTAACCCCGTAAGCCAGTAACCCTAAACTCAGATTTGACTGCAATAAACAACTAGCAAGCATGCCAAAATGTAAAGCCCGTCCACATCCGCTTCGTACTCGAACTAAACTTGATGAAAACACAGTTTTAAAAAAAAATAAAGAAGTAATATTTATTAATAGTGTTCTCCAGATTCTCATAATAAAGGTTTGTTGAAAATTTGATGACCAAAGTTCAAATGGTTTAATAAAAATTATGGCCTCGACAGACAGACAGACAGGCACAAGTGATTGCAAAACCCCATCTCCCGCTGCGCAGGTCGACAGGTGGACAGGCGAACTAGTTTCCTCAACTTAAAGCTTTACAATAATAATACTTGTGATAATTCTTATCAAAATAATAAATCCAAATAGTCTATATAATAATACCAATAATAGTAAAATAATAATAATAATACCCTCTTCCACTCCCCCCAAAACCACTCTCAAACCCACCCGCCCAACCGAAAAAACCCCATAACTCTTTGTAGTCTAAATCATAAAACTAATAAGTTATCACAATCGATTTTGGATAGTTTGGGGTAAAATGGAAATCCAAATAAACCTCAGTGATGGTGCAAACACACAGACATGAACAAACATTCGGAGGAACATGTCTGTGATCGCTGATCGCACTCTGGCTGTCCACACAAAGTGTCTCCCGCATCAGGAAGGAACAAACACCCCTGATTAGAGCAATGAGGTCTTTACCAGCATCAACCTCCCGGATCCGGTGTAATATATATATATATATATATATTTACTTGTTATATACCTTGGATTAGTCGCTTGCGTTGCCCGAACCCTTTGCCCGTGCAACCTTCCTCCTCCAAGTTCCCCCTTCTCAAGCACCTCCAGCTCCCTGTTCGACTCCTTCTCCTCCTCGCCCGTCTCTCTGTATCTGTCTACAGAGCTCGCGCAGTATATACGCGCTTAGGACTGAGTCACTGGCAGAGGGGGAGAGGGACAGAGGTGGAAGAGGGACAGCGAGGGAGACACTTTAGTCGCGTGTGTGCGTGCATGTGCGTGCGTGTGTCCTCGTGTTATTAATTTCCCTCGCCCTCGCTCTCTCTCTCTCTCTCTCTCTCCCCTTAAGCCCCCCTGGTGGAGCCACGACGAGCAACTCTCGGTGTGTTGAACTCGTGAGTGTGCCTCCAACCTCGCAAACAAAACAACCGCAATGCCTTATCCGTGACTGACGCCTCTGCACGACAAGCGGTTTCCATAGTTCGCAGGTTTCGCTCGAACAAGCGACGTGCGCTGCACATGGCCGTGCACTTTTGGAATTGTTTCTGTTGTACTCAGATTTGTATCATCATTATTATTACTACTATTAATAATATGAACCATCAAGAACCTTATCACTATTTATATATTTATTTATTTGTCCATTTATTTATTTATTTATTTCCGTTCTGGGAATTCCGTGTCATTCGGAACCGTATTTAGGAAGCTCCGTTGGTGTGAGCATAACCAAACACATTGTCTTTCAAAGGACGGACAGACAGGCGAGCTCACCTGGCAGGGTTGAAGGAGATGTGCATGGTTGAGACGGCGGAACAGAGAGAGAGAGAGAGAGAGAGAGAGAGAGAGAGAGCAGAGAGAGATATTTAACAGCTTTGTACTTGTGTGGGTCACACCACATGGCCTGGTTTTTATTACCTTCGTTAACTTGACGGTTAACGCACATTTTTCAGATTTCCCAGCACGTGAACCTCCGGGACCTACCCCAGATGTAGAGAGAATGAATACCGTGCCTCCTTGACCATAATCTTACTTGCTATGTTCCAGTTGACTTCCCTCATTGGTAAAGTTAAACCATCTTACAGTTGCATGTACAAATCCCTCTGCAGGTGTACGAATTGTTCTCGAGATAATGGTTTGGACATCTTTTGATGTCGAAAAACAAGTGACAGCATGCAAGACAACCTGCTTAACGTTCCAACGTTGGGAGCATTTCAGTGCCCTTCTCAAGTTGCCACAAAGGTCATTAAAAAACAGCAGGATGGTGGGAACTTCGGGGCCTACAGGTATGCACACTCACTCTGAGCTGTCTCCGCCGGCTTCGAATTCTGACCAGCTATAAACTGTCATTGTGGTGTTTCGCAGGCAGGGTTTCCTGCAGGACGTTAAGATGGTATCCCTCTGCTTGCATCCGTTACAGTCCAAATGCTCCGTTAGCTTGTGGAGGTTAAACATCAGATCGTTTCACCAAAACGTCTTCTTCTTTCACCACAAAAATTATTCCAACGAAAGTTTTGGCCCAAGTCTTTAACGACCAGCTGGCCAGGCCTGCCGCTCAACTAAGTAGTCATGCCAGGAATTTGTAATTTCTTCAGGGTGCCGGCGATAACGATTTCGAAATCTTTAACGTCCCAACTAATGCTTTGAGATGACACCGGGAATGACCGTTTATAGCTGTTTATAGCTGTATCGGGATTCAAACCCAGGCGAGAGGAGAAGAGAGAGAGAGAGAGGAGAGAGAGAGAGAGAGAGAGAGAGAGAGGAGAGAGAGAGAGAGAGAGAGAGAGAGAGAGAAGAGAGAACACACACAGAGAGAGACACACAGAGAGAGACACGCAGAGAGAGACACACAGGAGGCACACAGAGAGAGACACACAGAGAGAGACACACAGAGAGAGACACACAGAGAGAGACACACAGAGAGAGACACACAGAGAGAGACACACAGAGAGAGACACAGACAGAGACACCCTCTTCGGCTTTATCCGCAAACCTTTGTTTCACCCTGAACAAATATCTCAAATGTATTGTGACACTACATCATTGGCACAGTCACGCCCCAGTAGTGATGCAACCAGCCGCTGAATTCAGAATCAAATCCAGTGCAATACAATACGGATATGCATTCGCTAACTAACGAGAGCCGGTCGGGTTAGAGCAAGCCAAGCTTTTTAACCTAATTGCAGCAGTTACAGTTGGTCAGAGAATGAGTATCCATAAAAATATCAATTAGGATGCAGACATGCAGATAGACACAGTGTAACAAGCAGTGGGTTTCAGGATGCAGACATGCAGATAGATACAGTGTAACAGTAGTGGTTTCAGGATGCAGACATGCAGATAGATACAGTGTAACAAATAGTGGGTTTCAGGATGCGACATGCAGATAGATACAGTGTAACAAGTAGTGGGTTTCAGGAATGCAGACATGCAGATAGATACAGTGTAACAAGTAGTGGGTTTCAGGATGCCGACATGTAGATAGATACAGTGTAACAAGCAGTGGGTTTCAGATGCAGACATGCAGATAGATACAGTGTAACAAGTAGTGGGTTTCAGGATGCAGACATGCAGATAGATCAGTGTAACAAGCAGTGGGGTTTACAGGATGCATGCAGACAATAGATAACAGTGTAACAAGTAGTGGGTTTCAGGATGGCAGACATGCAGATAGACACAGTGTAACAAGCAGTGGGTTTCAGGATGCAGACATGCAGTTAGATACAGTGTAACAAGCAGTGGGTTTCAGGATGCAGACATGTAGATAGACACAGTGTAACAAGCAGTGGGTTTCAGGATGCAGACATGTAGATAGACACAGTGTAACAAGCAGTGGGTTTCAGGATGCAGACATGCAGATAGACACAGTGTAACAAGCAGTGGTCCAGGATGCAGACATGCAGATAGATACAGTGTAACAAGTAGTGGGTTTCAGGATGCCGACATGTAGATAGATACAGTGTAACAGGCAGTGGGTTTCAGGATGCAGACATGCAGATAGATACAGTGTAACAAGTAGTGATTTCAGGATGCAGACATGCAGATAGACACAGTGTAACAAGCAGTGGGTTTCAGGATCCAGACATGCAGATAGACACAGTGTAACAAGCAGTGGGTTTCAGGATGCAGACATGCAGTTAGATACAGTGTAACAAGCAGTGGTTTTCAGGATGCAGACATGCAGTTAGATACATTGTAACAAGTAGTGGTTTCAGGATGCAGACATGCAGTTAGATACAGTGTAACAAGCAGTGGGTTTCAGGATGCAGACATGCAGATAGACACATTGAAACAAGCAGTGGGTTTCAGATGCAGACATGCAGATAGACACAGTGTAACAAGCAGTGGGTTTCAGGATGCAGACATGCAGTTAGATACAGTGTAACAAGCAGTGGGTTTCAGGATGCAGATATGTAGATAGACACAGTGTAACAAGCAGTGGGTTTCAGGATGCAGACATGTAGATCGACACAGTGTAACAAGTAGTGGGTTTCAGGATGCAGACATGTAGATAGACACAGTGTAACAAGCGAGGGGTTTCAGGATGCAGACATGCAGATAGACACAGTGTAACAAGCAGTGGGTTTCAGGATGGCAGACATGCAGTTAGATACAGTGTAACAAGCAGTGGGTTTCAGGATGCAGACATGTAGATAGACACAGTGTAACAAGCAGTGGGTTTCAGGATGCAGACATGTAGATCGACACAGTGTAACAAGCAGTGGGTTTCAGGATGCAGACATGTAGATAAGACACAGTGTAACAAGCAGTGGGTTTCGGATGCAGACATTCAGATCGACACAGTGTAACAAGTAGTGGTTTCAGGATGCAGACATGTAAGATAGACACAGTGTAACAAGCAGTGGGTTTCAGGATGCATACATGTAGATCGACACAGTTGTAACAAGCAGTGGGTTTCAGGATTCAGACATGTAGATCGCACAGTGTAAAAGCATGTGGTTCAGGATGCAGACATGTAGATAGACACAGTGTACAAGCAGTGGGTTTCAGGATGCAGACATGTAGATAGACACAGTGTAACAAGCAGTGGGTTTCAGGATGCAGACATGCCGTTAGATACAGTGTAACAAGCAGTGGGTTTCAGGATGCAGACATGCAGATAGACACAGTGTTACAAGCAGTGGGTTTCAGGATGCAGACATGCAGATAGACACAGTGTAACAAGTAGTGGGGTTCTGGATGCAGACATGCAGTTTAATACATTGTACCAAGTAGTGGGTTTCAGGATGCAGACATGCAGATAGACACAGTGTAACAAGCAGTGGTTTTCAGGATGCAGACATGCAGATAGACACAGTGTAACAAGGCAGTGGGTTTCAGGATGCAGACATACAGATAGAACAGTGTAACAAGTAGTGGGTTTCAGGATGCAGACATGCAGTTAGATACAGTGTAACAAGTAGTGGGTTTCAGGATGCAGACATACATTTAGACACACAATAACAAGCAGTGGGTTTCAGGATGCAGACATACATTTAGACACAATAACAAGCAGTGGGTTTCAGGATGCAACATACATTTAGACACAATAACAAGCAGTGGGTTTCAGGATGCAGACATGTAGATCGACACAGTGTAACAAGCAGTGGGTTTTCGGGATGCAGACATGCAGATCGACACAGTGTAACAAGTAGTGGGTTTCAGGATGCAGACATGTAAGTATGACACAGTGTAACAAGCAGTGGGTTTCAGGATGAAGAAATGTAGATCGACACAGTGTAACAAGCAGTGGGTTTCAGGATGCAGACATGTAGATAGACACAGTGTAACAAGCAGTGGGTTTCAGGATGCAGACATGTAGATAGACACAGTGTAACAAGCAGTGGGTTTCAGGATCCAGACATGCCGTTAATACAGTGTAACAAGCAGTGGTTTCAGGATGCAGACATGCAGATAGACACAGTGTAACAAGCAGTGGGGTTTCAGGATGCAGACATGCAGTTTAATACATTGTACCAAGTAGTGGGGTTCCGGATGCAGACATGCAGATAGACCCAGTGTAACAAGCAGTGGTTTCAGGATGCAGACATGCAGATAGACACAGTGTAACAAGCAGTGGTTTTCAGGATGCAGACATGCAGATAGACACAGTGTAACAAGCAGTGGGTTTCAGGATGCAGACATGCAGTTAGATACAGTGTTAACAAGCAGTGGGTTCAGGATGCAGACATGTAGATCGACACAGTGTAACAAGTAGTGGTTTCAGGATGCAGACATGAGATAGACACAGTGTAACAAGCAGTGGTGTTTCGGGATGCAGACATGCAATCGACACAGTGTAACAAGTAGTGGGTTTCAGGATGCAGACATGTAGATAGACACAGTGTAACAAGCAGTGGTTTCAGGATGCAGACATGTAGATCGACACAGTGTAACAAAGCAGTGGGTTTCAGGATGCAGACATGTAGATAGACACAGTGTAACAAGCAGTGGGTTTCAGGATGCAGACATGTAGATAGACACAGTGTAACAAGCAGTGGGTTTCAGGATGCAGACATGCCGTTAGATACAGTGTAACAAGCAGTGGGTTTCAGGATGCAGACATGCAGATAGACACAGTGTAACAAGCAGTGGGTTTCAGGATGCAGACATGCAGATAGACACAGTGTAACAATAGTGGGTTCTGGATGCAGACATGCAGTTTAATACATTGTACCAAGTAGTGGTTTCAGGATGCAGACATGCAGATAGACACAGTGTAACAAGCAGTGGTTTCAGGATGCAGACATGCAGATAGATACAGTGTAACAAGTAGTGGGTTTCAGGATGCAGACATGCAGTTAGATACAGTGTAACAAGTAGTGGGTTTCAGGATGCAGACATACATTTAGACACACAATAACAAGCAGTGGGTTTCAGGATGCAGACATACATTTAGACACAATAACAAGCAGTGGGTTTCAGGATGCAGACATACATTTAGACACAATAACAAGCGGTGGGTTTCAGGATGCAGACATGTAGATCGACACAGTGTAACAAGCAGTGGTTTCGGGATGCAGACATGCAGATCGACACAGTGTAACAAGCAATGGGTTTCAGGATGCAGACATGTAGATAGACACAGTGTAACAAGCAGTGGGTTTCAGGATGCAGACATGTAGATAGACACAGTGTAACAAGCAGTGGGTTTCAGGATGCAGACATGCCGTTAGATACAGTGTAACAGCAGTGGGTTTCAGGATGCAGACATGCAGATAGACACAGTGTAACAAGCAGTGGGTTTCAGGATGCAGACATGCAGATAGACACAGTGTAACAAGTAGTGGGGTTCCGGATGCAGACATGCAGTTTATTACATTGTACCAAGTAGTGGGTTTCAGGATGCAGACATGCAGATAAGACACAGTGTAACAAGCAGTGGTTTTCAGGATGCAGACATGCAGATAGACACAGTGTAAACAAGCAGTGGGTTTCAGGATGCAGACATGCAGATAGATACAGTGTACAAGTAGTGGGTTTCAGGATGCAGACATGCAGTTAGATACAGTGTAACAAGTAGTGGTTTCAGGATGCAGACATACATTTAGACAAACAATAACAAGCAGTGGGTTTCAGATGCAGACATACATTTAGACACAATAACAAGCAGTGGTTTCAGGATGCAACATACATTTAGACACAATAACAAGCAGTGGCTTTCAGGATGCAGACATGCAGTTAGACACGTGTAACAAGCAGTGGACTTTAAGATGCAAACGTGCAGTTAGACACAGTATAAGAAGCAGTGAGTTTCAGGATGCAGACATGCAGTTAGACACAGTACAACAAGCAGTGAGTTTCAGGATGCAAACATGCATTTCGACACAGTATAAGAAGCAGTGGTTTTTTTTGCTTTTGACTAAAGAAACCGAACATGGATCGCAGTAAACAGATATGGGGCAAGCTTTACCCATCATTCCTTGACAAAGACAGATGTACGGCAGAGAGCTGAACAAATCGATCATTCATTCATCGATGGAACCGAGTTTGTTTGAGATTTTCAGGGAAAGATATCGGGGATTATTTGAGGGAGATGGCCAGGTTGCAGTGTTTCGAGCTCGATTTTGTCGGCATTAGAAGGATGTGGGGTGCTGGGAGTGAAGGATTTTGAAACTCAACCCTCGCGCCATCTCAGAAGGTCAACCTGGCAATCGTGTTGCAAGAGGCAGAATTCCAGGATTTGACGCATACAGAGAATCCTGGAGAAATTCCAGGAAGATGGTGGGCGTTTCCTGTTGTGGGAATGTTGTTTTGGACATGATGGGAATGTTTGGAGATCACTCACCTTTCTCGTTCATCCTCAGCCTTTGTAAGACAAGTTAATTTTTGCACAGTTGTTGTTCCCGTCTGCATTCCCGACTTGTTTGTGGAATGGGCTGTCCTGCAGACTCAAATAAATGTCCTCTTCGACATCGACTGTCGGTTTAATGTATTATTGGTAAAACGAAACCTTTTTTTTTTTGTACACAGTCGTGGCTCATGGAAGACGAGGATGAACAAAGGATGCAGACCAGTCGCACGGGATGGAGACAACGAACGCACTGAAGATGGGACAACTTGCGGACACGAGAAGGGGATGAGCGAACAGGCGGAGGATCATGGAGTAAGAGGAGGAAGCACGGCAACCTGCAAGTAGTTGGGGAGAGGTCGGTGGATGGTTACTGAGAGTAGAAAAGATCACAGGTCGGGATGTAACATGACCTGAGGTTGTGGCCCTGGACCGTAGAGTATTGGATTCAAGAGGGGGACGAAGAGCTTCCACAAGCCGGCGCAAAATACCAATGTTAACAATCTTCATCTAACAAATCACCTCCTCTCTTTTTCGTCCATTTTATTTGTCATTTATGAAATATTTATTTATTTTTTCATTTTGGTCGTCCCATCCCATCCCCATGGTGCTGCAAGATGTCCTCCCAGGATCCACTGGCTCCTGCTTATGACCTCATCCTCACATCATAACATCTTGCACGATGTATTGAGTGAAATGTTGACCTTATGTGATATTTTAAGGTTTTGTTGTACGCTTCGGCACATCTACATATTACATATGCACACAGACTTGAGGGGCTAAATCCCAAACCCAGGGTCATGACCCAAACTTGAACCCCCCCCCCTCAAAATCTCAGTTTTTGAGGGGGGTTTCATGTCAAAAGCATTTTCTCTGACAATTTTTATCATAGGTACAATAGGTACCAGTATCATTTGGGTTGTGAGGCAAATGTGATTTCAAATTTTGGGTCATGGACAAAAAAGTTTGGGAACCACTGGGCTAAAGGAAGGGATGTGGTTGGAGTTCATTGTGGAAAACATATTTGAAGAACAGTAACTAGGTGTAGGAGGCTTGAGAAGAGGGAGAACTGACGAGTGTGAGGGGAGGACGAGGAGGAGGAGGGGTGGGTGGAGTGGATGGAGGTTGAGAGACGATGGAGGAGAAGGAAAGGAAATGGGGTAGTGGGGGTGGGGATGTGGGGGTTGTGGAATACATACAAAGGAATGGGAGAGGTGGGGGAGGTCAAGCTCAAAATATATTATTCCCTCACTCGAATAATAAGTATAATGACTCACTATATTAGTGTATAGAGACAACAGTAGTTGTTGCTCTACGTTATATATCATAGGAATGAAATATTATATTTATGATAAATATTATTTTGTGATTTAAAAAATAATTATAATGTGAATTTCTTTATAAATAACAAACACATCGTGATACATTTACTCTACATGGTATAATATACTGTGTCCGAGCCTCTACTCACGACCCCAGACCCCCCCCCTCCCATTTGAGCTGCTCGAGGATGCATGCGTCTTCCAGTAACCCACTCCTCATTAAACTTCCTCCACTTTCGTTCCTCTTTTCTCCCACTTGTGGAACCGTCTTCCAAAGGTTGTTCTACCCTACTCTTCCTTCGGGGCTTCCAAACATGGCGGGTACAACAATGTCAGGTCATCGCCATCACTACCCATGATATTTTCTACCCCCATTAATAGTGGGGCAACTTAGCTAAATGTAGCATAACAATTGTGCATTTTGTGAGGAAAGCACCAAATTTGGCACACTAGTAGCCTAACATATTATGAACAGATTTGGATATTGGGACATCTCAAATGCAGCCGCTGATGGCTGTGGCAGCCATTTTCCACTGCCATCAAAAATTTTGAGATGGCCCAATATCCAAATCTGTTCATAATATGATAGGCTACTAGTGTGCCAAATTTGGTGCTTTCCTCACAAAATGCACAATTGTTATGCTAAGTTGCCCCACTATAACCCAACCGTCCTCTTTGCAGGTTATTGTGTCCCCCCCCCCCTTCCCCCCATCTTTCCTTGCTAATTGTTCCTTCCCTCACTTGTGTCCATCTCATGCCCCCATTAACAGTGGATTGACCAATAATGCAGGATGTTCTCTCCCAGGTCCACATAACACAGGTAATTTCACATTAACCACGTGGAGACCTGGACGGGGGGGGGGGGGGGGGGGGTTGGAATCGAGGTGGGATATGCTCAGGGTTCTCCCATCTGAGTGTCTGATCGTTATTCATGTTCCAGGGCATGTTGTTTGACTTCATTTAAAATCAGGGCTGTTATAGCCGGAATACCGGAATACCGTTTCGGGGTGGAGGTATTGCTTAAAGTAAAAAATTACAGACACGTCAACGGGTGTCATTGTTTCGCTTCGTCTTTGTCCTGTTGTTCGGTTATTCCATTGTTCAGTTGCCCACAATCTGCGACTGTTCTGATGACCGTCATTGTCCACCCACGTCTCGTTCCCTGACTCTTGAACCTTGTCAATCTCAAGTACAGACAAAGCCACGCATGGTTTATACTCCACGTTATTTCAATGAACATTAAATTAATTCTTATATGACTTTTAATGTTTCTCCATTTCCATACTTCCCATTCCTCCCTTCGCTCTGTCCCCCCCCCATCAGTCTCGCGCCCATTCTCTCCCCCAGCCCGAATGGGGATAATTGGTACCGGGCGGAGTCTCGGCACGAAGTCGGATCGCCGTCTCCCCCGCCCCTCCCCTACACACTCCCCCAGCCCTCAAACCCCACCTTTCCCTTCCTCTCTCGATCTAAATACTCGGCATTCGCTGTTTGCACTCCCTCTGTGTCTCACGCTCACCCTTCCTCTCTCCGTCTTCTTCATCAACATTCATACTCATTGATTCTCTCTCTCTCTCTCCTC
>CM068956.1:51458770-51470943 GCA_035128595.1 Eptatretus atami | reverse complement strand
GCACCAATGGTGAAAATTTCGTCTCAATCTGACAAGGGGTTGCAGAGAAAAACACGAAAGTTCTGTGCGGACAAACAAACAGACAGACAAATGAAAAATCGTGCTTAGCACGACACTTGGCGAATTAGATTGACCTTTTCCGTGTGAGGTCAAGCTGTAATGTCATGGAATGTGTGGGTGTTTATTTGTTCGTACGATTAATAAAATGATGCGACGTCACAATATAACAATTATCAGGCGCGCGTGTCAGCATGGTAACGGCAGCAGATTGAAATTTTCAAATCCATTTAAAGCCACCATGTGACATTCAACAACTATCATCGTGCCTTGTTGCCTTCATTCTGATCGCGTAGAAAATAGTTTGAAATACCTAGGAACATTTCTTGTTCAACCAGCTTTACGGATCCCGTTATCAGGTTTGAAATAATTTGTAAAACAAAAAATATGTATTTTATATGTGTGTTTTTCATGTTTTGGGTGACCCTGACCATTGACTTGGGTCAAATTTCGATCAAACTTTGTACACATGTTAATATTACATGCATAAATAGACACTATATATTTTCAATTTAATAATGATAAACAAGTTGCAAACTCTGAGAAATACCATGTGTAATTCACAAAAATTACCATTGGTTTATAATGGCGATAATATAAAGTGATGCAGAATCCCAGATTCCTGATCTTGAACATCACCAATAATCAGCATAATCTTTTTGCACTGTGGATTTCTATCAGCTGTTAAAATTTCATCCAAATCTGTTTAAGAATTGTTGACCTGTAGAAACGAATAGAATTTTTTTTAAATCACGCCAATAGCTAAAAACTTTGACGTCATACGCTTACGAAAACTGTGCATAATTTGTCTAAACATGCATTTTAAACATTTAGATATTCCATTGAAAGTTTGTTTTGGCGTCAACAGGAAATCGCTACGACTTCCGGTTACTGAGTTATGTTCAAACGCTGTGTTTTCACCTTTTTTGACGTAACGTCGTGACGTTAAGTGTGATTATGACGTGATTTGATCCAGACTATTCAGCAAGATTGGCTATCACGTGTTTAAAATTTGAAAACGATTGCTTCAGTAGTTTCGGCTGCACACGAGCGTAAAATTTTTTTAAAATGACGTCAATAGGCAAAACTTTGACGTCATACACTTGCGAAACACTATGCGAATTTGTAATAAATGCTTATTTTAGTAATCATTTATAGATATTTGAATGAGTTTAATTTGGCGTCAACCGAAGTCGCTACAACTTCCGTCACTGAGTTATGTCCAAAAATGTGTTTTTCAGTTGTGTGACGTCACGTCGTAGATTTTAGTCCGATTAAGACGGGGTTTGGACACGGACGTCTCGGGTGGATTACCTATCAGGTGTAAAAATTTAGGGCCTGTCACACCTTGACGTTTTACAGCATGCAACGTATAAAAATGTTATGTAAAACGTTGGCGTACGCTGAAATTTTGATGTTTTTTTAAAAGTTGTTTGGGCGTATTCATAACGTGTTGGTCGTATGGCAAACACTTTAAACGGGCACAGAACGTTTCGTTGGTTATGATAACTTTTACCAACGAATGCTTAGCCTGTTGTCGGCGTTCACAACCTATGCCCACTGATAGTTTAACTTACGCATAGCGCGCTGCACGTTCGCCGACGAACTCGTGGCGTTAGCCTGTTAAGAACCTGCCGGACGCACGATTTAAATCTAACCGCCTGGAGAATTTGAAGTGTCAACATCGCAGTCACACCTTGACGATTGTTGCCAGCGTATGCGCCTATGAAAAATATGTGCTAAAAACGCTAGGCGCACGTCAAATACGGTATAGGTAAGTGTGTATACGTTAGAGTAGGCTGGAAAACAAATGAAGTACGCTGTCATAATTACGTGGTACTGTAATACGTCGTGAAATTCAAGCATGCTGAAAATTTACAACGTACTCGGCGTATGCTAACACGTTCCAATGCGTTGTCATATGTTCCTGGCATGCTCCGCGATCGTTTCACACGACGGACACACGTTACTTGTAGGTTACTCATAAGTCGAAACACGTCAAGGTAATATTTAACATACCGCACCTAATTTTCAACCAATGGGTAACGTCCTTTTAACCTATGAGTAGCGTGCTCTGAACCTTATGTTTAACGTGCTTGAACCTATGAGTAACAGTGCATTGAACCTATTTGTAACTTGCCTTGAACCAATGACTAACGTGCTATGAACCTATGAGTAACGTGCGTTTAACCTATGTGTAGCATGCTTTGAACCTAAGATATAACGTGCTTCTAACCTTTGAGTAACATGCCTATAACACTATTTTTAACGTATCTCAACGCACAATAGTCGTATGTAGACAATTAGATTCGACGTCTTCCGGACGACCACAGCACTTACTGAAAGTGTTCTAACTACATCTACCGTGTAATGGCGTATTGGCAGCGTTAAGGGAATTGGTGATATACAATGGGCTTCACAAGAGGAACCCGTCATTGTTCCAGACTCCATGTTGATTAGATGTCAATGCCAGTAGTATCAGTAGTAGTAATACTATTAGCAGTCGTTGGTGTGCGTGACAGTACGTAATAGTAGTAGAGTTGTAGTAGTAGTATTGGTGTAGTATAGTAGGTCCATAGTCCAGTAGTTAGTAGAGTGAGCGTGATAGGGGAGGGTGTGGGTGATGGATGGATCCTCTTATCGTCCACGAATAGGAGACTACTTTGCAACCATGTTCGATGTTCTTTTCGGCTAATTTTTTTCCTCATTCCCACGATTAAATATTCTTTGTTTTTACTTTTTAAAGATATTAAAAACGACGTTGACAAATGCATAATGTACTAGTACATGAACACAGAACGCTTCGATAACTTATAGATAAGTTATACCAACGATTGTTATCGTGTTTTAGTCGTCCACAACCTATGCCCAACGAGTCAGCGTATCATCGCGTAATAATCCCAAGCACGTTATTCATAGGTTATAAATAGTTCACGGGTACCCTAAACATTACTTGATGTGTTCCGAGTATGAGGAACTTTCAAGTAGCGTGTTGCGAAGTGTGAACAACGTTCGTGTAGCGTGCTTACACAAACGTTACTTGCATAGGTTAAAATTAAGTTTCGGGTAAGCGAATGTTACCTCTACGTGTTTCGACTTATGAGTACATACAATTAACGTGTGTCAACGATCGCATAACGTGCCCACAACTTATTGGCCAGCGTAGCGGAACGTGTGAGCCAAACGCCGAGTACGTCGTAAAATTTCAAAGCATGCAAATGTTTTGGACAACCAAAAGTACAACGTTTTAAACCAGCGTAAACGACCTATGGTAGTGTTTTTCAGCGTGCACCTAACGTACACATAACGTACCCATAACGTATTGGACGTGTGGCCAGCATTTTAGACAAATTTTCATAAATGCGCATACGGCTGGCTAAAGTCAAGGTGTGACAGCCCCTTAAGAACGTACTGTCCAGCGTTTGGCTGAAGACGACCGGACAAACAAACAAACCAACAAACTGAACAGACCAACATACTTGACAAAATCGAAGATTTCGCCAAGTAACAAACAAACGGACCCAAATGCAATACCCTCTCTGAATCCTTTGGCGAGGGTAAAAAGGCATTGCTAATTGAGTTTTCAGTACCCAGTAATTTTGGTCTAAATAATGTGGAAATCAAGAAAATGACCAACTTTTAAGACCTTAAGAATGAAGTGAAAAGATCCTGAAAGCTGAAGAATGCCAAAACTGTACTGGTGATAATTAGAGCAATGGGAATGATAAAGAAGAACCTCACGGAGATCCTACAAACCATCCTTGGAATATTACCACAAACGAAGTACAGTTGGAGGCTGTCCGGGGCTCAGTGACGATCCTGAAAAGGGAACCTCGGAACAAAATTCTGAGAACAACAAAACTTCACACCTTCGGTCATGAATCACGATCCTTCACCGAAACGAAGGTGGCTACTTCGAGTCCAAGGAAGACTCCATTCCACCTTCTCAAACATCCATTATGAAGATAACAACCAATGACATGGACACCGACACACATATAAACTGATGGATTTAATGTGGTGGTGGTATAGCACTGGCACTATGGGGCAAATGGCAACTTCCAGCATCAAATTGTCATATATAGTGATGTATAGTATATAGCTTTGTAACTCGCTTACTCTTGATAAGAGACACCATGGGATGGAACGTGCACCAAATAATGCTGGTAGACGAGACCCTCATTTAACGTCCATCCGAGGGACGGCGCGCACATTGATGAATCTCCGTGCCTGTGAAACACCGGGATGAAAGTTTCTATCAGAGTCGGGATTCAAACCCAGGCTAGACAGCTTAGAGGTGAATGTGTGTACCTCCAGGCCATCCTGCCAGCCCTTTCCTTTTTCCACATCTTCATCTACCTAACTGCCTTTTCTTTGCCCTTTTAAAAAATGGCACAACTTAGTTTGGTCTTTGAACCGGTCCTTCCATCCTTTTATCTGTGCCCAACACCATGTAAACCCTGCCTCCACCTTGGACCTTGTACCCATGCCCGACCCTTTATAACAATTCCTCCATTTACATTTCCCCTTTGACGGAAGGCTCACAAACAAAACACCACCCAATTCTCACTTCCCAAAACACACTTGTATAAACGTTTACTTGATAAAATCCATTGTTCTTTCTTCTTTTCTTTTCTTTTCATTAACACCACAGGAGAAAGAGAGATGCGCCAAAACACAGAGTGAGGCCCCAGGTAAAAGCAAAGAAGAATATGGAAAAATATACCCGCTGCGCTAAGTGTTCTGGAAAAAGAAGGCGGTGAATCACAATGCGCAAAAAGGTGTCATCTTATATGTATACAAATAAGTGTGTGTGTGTCTGTGTGTTTGTGTTGCGTGTGCGTGTTGTGTCAGTGTGTGTTTGTGTCAGTGTGTGTTGGTTGTTGTGTTGTGTGTGTGTCTTGTTTTGTGTTGTGTGCGTGGTGCTGGTAAACAATACCATTTTCTCTCTGCTAACTCCCCTCCCCCCCACCTATCTCTCTGTTTGTCTGTCTGTCTGTCTGTTCCATCCTCGCTACGCCCCCACCTAATACAGAGTAGAACCCTCCCACACCTGTGTCTGTCTCTCTCTGTCTCTGTTTCTGTGTCTGTCTGTCTGTCTCTCTCTCTCTCTGGACATGTCTGGGCAGTGATCATGTCTGGACAGTGCTCGTCTCCGGATGCGTCCGGCCGGGGCACTCTTCTCTGGACACGTCCGGCCGGGGCACTCTTCTCCGGACACGTCTGGCCGGGGCACTCTTCTGCGGACACGTCCGGCCTTCTCAAAATTCGAAGCCATGCGAGACACTCAGAGAGGAGTGGCACTATGTAGCCCGAATTCTCCACTCCTGCTGTTTTTAATGACTGTGCAACTTGAAAGGCATAAATTCAAGTCATGAATTTAGCAGATTGTCTGCATGCTTCATTTTTTGTCGACATCAAAGATGTCCACCTTATCTCAGGACCAATCGCACACTGCAGAGATTTGTACATCACTGTAAATCGTTTTACTTTTCAATGGGGGAAGCAACTGAACATAGCAAGTAAGTTATGTCAAGAGCACGTTATCATTCTCTCTACCATCACGTTGGTAGTCCGAGTTCACATGGCGGAAATCTGAAAAGCGTTAACCGTTCATTAACGAAAGGTATAAAAACATGCCTTTGTGGTGTGACCCACACATACAAGACTGTATAATTATGGAGCACCCGAACCGATGTTCGTTAAAACGTCTAATTACTCATTATTACCGCCATTTCATATGAAGGTCCTCATTGCTCCAACGTCTCAAATTAACACACAGAAAGGGGCAACATATGCATAAATTGGAAACAATGATGAGTCATACCCCAAACCCGCCCCCCTCCAAACCTCTCATGATTGATACAATTTTGGCCATCAAACTTAAATGGATCGTGTTGAAGCCCTCTATTTCTGTCAAAACATTTCATATTTAATATCATATGTAACACATTTTCATATTCGTCTTTAAACGCCCGATATCACTTTCTTCTTGGGAGACGCGTGAAGCAGTGGATGTTTGCTATAACTTAGATTAGGATATAGCTGATATAGAATGATAAGTAGAGATTCATTATATAAAGAGCAACGGAGCGTACACACAGTAGAAGTCTGGTGTGTGGATTAAGGGGAGGGGGGGGGGTGGGAAGACACATGACATCCAAGTAAGCTATTTATCCTCTATCCGACTGTGTTGCTTGTCTAGGTGTGGCTTGATTCCAAAGTCCTGAGTTCAGCCCCGTGCCAGAAATTAATTACACAGGGGTTGACCCTTCATTCGACTTCTAGTATCGGAAAGTTAGTTACGTGTCTGGGCCCAGGTATGCCCGTTAAATAAGTTGTCATCTGTTTAAGAGCGACCGGTGTGCGTCAAGAGGCCCCCCCACGCATTAAAACGTGCCAATTTCCATCTATGCGGATCATAACGCATGATCCTCTGCACCCTAACGGAGACCGAAAGAGAAAAGAGAAGAAAAGAAGATAGGAAGGAAGTAGGCGTCATATTGCAATTTCGCTCGATCTTTACCATGTTCGAGAATGTTTTTTTAGGTTTTTTAAATTTTTTGACACGTGGCTTTCGAATCAATATGACCAAAATGACATCACAATTTTTTTCGTGACATATTTATCCTAGATAACCTCAAATTTCTACTGCTCCGTTAGAGGGCGTTTAATATGCTATATATTCATACGAAGACATCCTAGATGTCATAACATATCATCAAATTTCATGAATTACCTGCATGTGCAGGTTTCAAATTTTTCCGTTGGTGCCGGTTTAGATCAGAGTTCAAATTTTTCCGTTTCGATCTGCCAAACCAAGAACTTTGTCATAATTTCATTAAACTTCACAGATGTAGTCGACCATGGTAATTCTTCCAATCTACAAGGTGCAGAGAACAGATCTGTGGGCACAACAGACAGACAATGAAAAATCGTGCTGACCATTGGAACTAGTTATCCTTCGCTGTGTTCAAGTTATGTCTGATGTGTCTGGTGTTATTTTTCTACATTAATTTAATATGATGCGCTCACAAACATTTCAGCGCGTTCATGTACGGACAGCAATTAACATTTCAAACTCAATTAAGCTCACCATGTCATCACAATACATTGCTGTTGCTTATCTGTCGTATAAAATTTGAAATACCGGGAAATTCTTTCAACGCTTTCATCCTTCAGTTTGAAATTTGTTAAAACAAACATTGATATTGTGGTTTTCTTTTTGGATGACCTGACCGTGACCTGGTCAAATTTCGATCAACTTTTCACATGTTAATTATACATGTATTAAAGGCAGATATTATTTTCATTTATATTGCAGGCTCTGAATACCATGTTAATTCAAGATTACCATTTTATTTACATGCATAAGTGCATGCATCCAATCCTGATCTGACACTTCACCAACAAAGTCCATATATTGCACTGTGGATTCTATCAGCTGTTAATATTTCATCCAAATTCGGTAGAATTGTGCCTTGACAATAGGATTTTTTTAATCACGCCAATAGCAACTTTGACGTCTATAGCTTCGAAAACGTGCAGTTAATGTCCAGCATTTTAAAACATAGATTCATTGAGTTTGTATTTGGCACAGGAAATCCGCTACGACTTCGTAGAGTTATGTTTCATAGTGTTTTCACCTTTTTGAGTAACTCGTACTTAGTGTGATTATAGTGATTTGATCCCAGACTATTTCAGCAGATTGGCATACTGTTTATTGAACGATTGCTTCAGAGTTCGCTGCACTCGCGTAACTATTTTTTAAAATCTCATTAGGCAACTTGCTCATTACACTTGCGAAACTATGCCGTATTTTTAATAGATGCATTTAGTAATATTTAATTTTGAATGAAGTACTTTGGGCTGTCACCCGAAGCGCTATTACCGGAATGATTTGTCAAAAGTGTTTTCATGTGTGTACGTACTCGACGTTAGTCGATTGACTGTTTGCACTGACCGTCTCGTTGCATTCTATCGGTTAAAAATTTACGCCCTTGTCACACCTGACGTTTTAACCGCACAAGTATAAAATTGTATGTAACGTTGCGCGTCGCTGTTTGATTTGTTTTTTTAAAGTGGTATTCATAACTGTAATTGTCGTAATGAATATTATAACGGCACACGTTTTCGTTTTATGATAGCTTTACCAACTGAGTTGCCTGTGGTCGCTCAACCGCCCACGATAGTTAACTTACCATTAGCGCGCTGCAGTATCGCGACGAATGTTGGCTTGTGTTAGACCTGACGGCGCATTTATAAACCGCCTGAGATTCATGAGTTCAACATCGCGTACACTTTCATTTGCCAGCTATGCGCTATCAACATCGTGTCTACGCTATGCGCACTCAATCGGTTATAAGTTTGTTCGTTAAGATAGGCTGTGAACAATAGTACGCTTCATTACGTGTATGAAACGTTGAATATTTAAGTATTGCTGAATTTCACGGTCTCGCGTATGGCTAACCTCGCATTGCGTGTTCTATGATCCGGCGATGTCCGCGCATCTTCCCACGACGGAAATGTTATTTGGTTATCTATCGAGACACTCAGGTAGTATTTAAATACCGCACCTTAATTTTCAACATGTTACGTCTTTTAACTAGAGTAGTCTCCAGATTACTAGTTTAACGATTAAACCTAGATAACGTGCATTAACCTTTTGTAACTTGCTTACAATGCTAACGTACTATAACCTTGGTAAACGTGGTTTAACCTAGTTGTAGCATGTTGACCTAAGATAACGTGCTCTTCAACTTTGTAGTACATTATACTATGTGTACTTACTTCTAAACACCATCTGTCGTATGTGACGTTTAGATTAGTCTTCGGACGCCACGCACTTACTGAACGTTTTCACTTAATCTACCGTAAGGCGTATTGGCAGCTTAGGGAATGTGCTTATACAAATGGCTTACAGAAACTCTCATTTTTCCAGATCCAGTTGATTAGATGTCAATGCGTGTATCATGTGTTAATCTATTGAGTCGTTGTGTGCTACTAGTATATATTAGTGTTGTAGTCTGTATTGGTGTGAAGATTCCATTCAGTATTGAGTGCAGCGTGATAGAGGGTGTGGTGTATGTATCTCTTATCGTCTTCGAATAGGGACTACTTTGCACATTGTTCTGTTCCTTTTCGGCTATTTTTTTCTATCTCACGATAAATATTTCTTTGTTTTACTTTTCAATTATTAAACGATTTGACAAATGCACTTATTTACTGATACACAACGCTCGCTAACTTATTAGATAAGTCTTTACCAACGATGTTTATCGTGTTTTAGTCGTCACAACTATGCCCACATATTAGCTAGCGTATGCATCGCGTCAATATCCAAAGCTTATCAGTATATAAAATAATCCACGGTCCCTAACTTACTTGATTGTATTCGAGTATGAGGACTTTACTTAGCGCGTGTTGCGAAGAGTGAACACTTCGTGAGCGTCGTTCAATAACTTCTCTAGTTAGAATAAGTTATCGAGGTCACAATTACCTCTACGTGTTTCGACTTTCAGAGTACATTACAATTACGTTTTGTCAACTCGTAGTGCCCAAATTATGTGCCAGCTGCAACTGTGTGAGCCACGCCGAGACGTCGTAAATTCAGCTGCAAAAGTTGGACACCAAGTACCTTTAAACAGCGTATAGACCTATGGTTGTTTTTCGCTTGCACTAACGTAACTACGACCTATAACGTATTGGCGGTGCAGCATTTAGACAAAAATTTCTATTGCATATCCCTGGCTAAATCTCAGGTGACAGCCTTTCAGAACGACTGGTCCACCTTGGGCTGAGAGACGGCAACCAAACAAACACAAAGAACAGACCACATACTGACAATCGAAATTTCCCAAGTACAACACGGAACCCAATGCAAATACAACATCTCTGATTCCTTTTGGCTGGGTAAAAGCATGCTATTGAGTTTCTACCCATATATTTTGTATAATGAATCAAATGGACAACTTTTAGCCTTAGAATGAGTGAAATCTGAAGTCAATAGAATGCAAACTACTGGATTTAGGCAAATGGGAATATAATAATACTCACGGAGATCCTACAAACCTCCCTTCGAATATTACACAAACGTAGTACGTTGGAGCTGTCCGGCTCAGTGCGATCCTGAAATGACCTCGGTTAAAAATTTACACAACAAACTTCAATCCTTCGTCTTTGATCACGATCCTTCACGATAACGATTGGTACTCGACTCAGGAAGAACTCCATTCCCTTCTCAATCCATTGAATAACACCAATGACATGGACAACCGACACACATATAACGGGATTTAATGTCGGGGTGCTTACATGCACTTATGGGGCAATTGGCACTTCGGCATCAAATTGTTCATGATAGTATGTTATATTAGTTTGTACCGCTTATATAAGACACATTGGAGGAACTGGACAAATATGTTAGACAGACCCATATCTTTACCCTCTCCGAGGACGCCACATTATGATCTCCGTGCCTTGATGAATCACGGGATGAGTTTCTATCGATCGGGATTCAGACCAGCTAGACAGAATTAGACGCTGAATGTGTGTACCTCAGGACTCTCACCTTTCCTTTTCCACTTCATCTACCTAATTGCTTTTCTTTCCATTTAAAAATGCACAACTAGTTTGGTCTTTAACCAGTCCTTCCATCCTTTTATATGTGCCCAACCATGTAAACCCTGCCCACTTGACCTTGTCCTTGCCCACCTTTATAACAATTCCAATCCATTTACCATTCCCCTTGACGGAAAGGAACTCACAAGACAAAACACCACCACAAATCTCATTCAAACATGTATATACACTTACTTATCAAATCCATTTTCTTTCTATTTTTCTTTTCTTTTCATTAACACCCAGGGAGAATCCCAAAAAAAGCAGGTAGCCTACGTGAAAAGCACAAAAGAAGATGAAAAGACATACCCGCTAGCGTTAGCGTGTTCCTGGAAAAGAGAGCGTGATTCAAAAAATGGCAAAAAGAATACATATCATCAGTATAAAAATAAGGTGATTTGTGTGCGTGTGTGTGGGGGTGTGTTTTGTGGTGTTGTATGCGTGTCTGTGTGCGGTTGTCAGTGTGCTGTGTTGGTGTGTGATTGTGTGCGTGGTGGTTGTCGGTGTGGTGGGTGTCAGTGTTGTGTGTGATGTGTCATGGTGTGTGTGTGTGCGCATGTCGTGTTGTGTTGTTCGTGTTGCCTGTAAAAAAATCCATTTCTCTTGCTTAACTCCCTCCTCGTTCCCCCAACCATCTCTCTGTTGTCTGTCTGTCTGTCGTTCCATCTCGCTACGCCCCACTAATACAGATTAAACCCCACACTTGTTCTGTCTCTGTCTCTTGTCGGTGTCTGTCTGTCTGTCTCCTCCTCTCTCTGCTAGTTCTGGGCAGGATCATGTCGGACAGGCTCGTCTCCGGATGCGTCCTGCCGGGCACTTCGCTCGTTCCCACCTCTGCACGGAATCCTGGCCGGGGCATCTTGTCTGCGGAGCACGTTCACGGAGCCGCACGACGTTCTCGGGGGCGTTCGACGCGGTCGGGGGTTCCGTCCGAGATCGCGCTGCCCAGTGTTCTGTCTCCGACGCATCGGCCAGGGGTCTTCTCGTAGATCCGCCGGGGGTTTTTCCGGACGTCTGCCGTGTGTTCCTGTCCAGATAGCGGGCCGGGTCAGGGTTTCTCTTCGAATGCCGCCGCAGTGTTTCTGCGGAGCATCCGACCGGTGTTCTTCCAGAGCGTCATGCTGGCATTTGTCCTGAACTTATCTGGCGTGTTTTGTGCAGATGGGGTTTGTTCGGACAGCTGGCCGAGCGTTGGCTGTGCTTTTGTCTCCAACGTCTCTGGCGGTTTATTCCGGGGTGTTTATTTCCGGCATGTCTGGCAGTATTTCCTGTCGATACATAGAAAAGAGATTTTCGACATTATTTTGTTCATCCTGTTGTTCTTGAAGCATCATGTTATTGAGACAGTGTGATCCGTAATTAACCTCCCTCTGACACTGCTCTTCCCTTCTATCACCCTACCTCTCCTCCTCCCCTCTCGCTCCCTTACCACTACTCACTCTTGTCCTCTCCCACTTCTCCTCGCATCCCCTCCCCTCTCTTTCCTCACTTCTCAC
>CM068956.1:51455726-51458745 GCA_035128595.1 Eptatretus atami | reverse complement strand
TCTCCCCCCCCCTTTTTTTCCTCCTTCTCAGTATTCCCGTCAGCAAAGTGATGGGTGGTATTTCCTTGTTGTTAACATGGATACGCATTCCCGACAGCATTATTTTTTTTACACATGAGCGGCGTACAAGAGGCTTCATTGGATTATCAGTCATCGTGTAAATAACACCACATATGGGAAACATTATCTTATAAATAAAAATAATAATTTTTAGCTCACCTGGAACGTATTTCTGGGGAGCTGATGGAATGGCATGTCATCCGTCCAGCAGTCCGTCAATACTCGCAACTTCTTCCCTGAAACTACACAAATGATTTCGATGAAACTACCACAGCGTTCATCACCGTGTATGTACTCAAGTATTTGCTTTCTTTTCTGAAACTACACAGGCAATTCCGATGAAACTTGACGATAACCTTCATCACCTGCGATGTACCAAAGTTTGTTCACACTATTAAAAAACAAAACAACAAAAAAACGGGGTCAAAGGGTATTTATTATGAGGGGGGAGGGGTTGCCCCCCAAAAGAGGTATTTACTATAATATTGGTTCATTGGTACATTTGGCTGATTCTGTCCTACGTTGGCTTCCTTCTCAGTATCATTATTCTACCAAGTGAGCACCCAGGGGTATTGCCCCTATATTTATTATCATAACATCAGTAAGCATCATACTCAAATACGCAATTTGGTGTCTGTCTGTCTGTCTGTATTTTTAACCGTGATACATTGGGTCATTACTCATCCAATCTGAACCAAATGTGACAGGAGGACTTAGGGTCAGATGGTGGAGGCTGTCTTCTTATATGCCCCTCTCCAGGGAGAGGGGGGGGGGGTTGATGTTTCCTCCACCTTGGACGAAATCCATGTGAAGGCGTACATCCGTGTTAAGATGGCTAATCGTGGCATTTTTCCAAGGCCTCTGCTAATAACAAAAGTAATCACAACAATAATGATAATGGCATAATACTATCATGTCTAAGTATCCGTTAATATGCAATTACTCAGAACCGGGACCTTATGGCCTGAGAGAGGGTCCAAGCAGTGTTTTAAGGCACTGCGTTCAATTTTACTTTACTTTTACTATTCCCTAAGGTCGTCCAAATGAGCCGAAACGACAGCAACCCCACATGGAAAGCAGGTGGCTGAAACACACTTTCTTACCTTTTAAAGGATTAATTTTTTTTTTGTAGAATAAAACGCACAAGGAAGAGGGTCGACAAGATGCCATAATAACGGAACAAACCAAGCGAGTCAAAAGGACACAAAAATGAGAATGGGATGTGCAAACATATGTACAATGAGGACTAAGCCTGGCATTGGCTTAGCGGTTAGGATGGCTGGCTTGAGATTCTCGGGTTCTGAGTTTCAGCCCCGTTGGCCGCTGAATCACCAGGTGGGGTTGATTCAGCCTGTCATCCTTCTGAGGTCGGTGAAATGAGCACGAGTGTACTGGTAATAGGGGCACTGCATCAGTGGCATAGCCGCGTCCCGAACAATGATGCAACCAGCAACCAGAAAGCTGCACAGGAGAGTGTTTGTGTACAATGAGGAGAAATAAAAGCTCAAATACTACACAATAGGCATCAACAGTTCACATTTTCACAAACAACAATAATGCAGGTGGGACTTCCTTTTTCTCTACGATGCGCAGGGTGGACGCAGAACTTGATGGTGTCAACTTTAGAAACCAGGATGGAGACGAGAGGCAGCAACGATTCAGGGCCAGAAATGGGAAGGCCAAGCCTTCCGCCAGGCCTTCCACCAGGCTATGTGGTCCCCTTTTTCCTCCTTGCACACAAGGCTTCTCCTTCAAGCAAGATTGGCATCCTCTTCCTCCACACTAGCCTCTCTTGGTCCTCTCACAAGCCTCTCCTGCAGAGAGTTCTCTCCAGTCTCGACTCACATGCACACTCGTGGACTCTCGTGTCCTCTTGCACGTTGTCATTTACTCTCCTCAGGACTGAGTTCTCCTCTTCCCATGGGCAGACTTTCCCTCTTGGGTCACACCCACGGCGGCAGCCCCTATAAAATAAAAGATACACCTTTTCTTTCAGGCTCCACAGCCCACTATGCCACCATGGCTGGCACACACTGGCCAGAGAGATCATAATTGGCCTTTTTGCATACCTGTTACACATGTGGTAATGGCCGCCAGTCGGCCATCTTGGATCTGATGTTGAAAAAACAATGACATGAATATGTATACCATCATGTGTTATCTTTGTGCAAGTATGAATAAAATTGGTCTATACATGTCCGAGATACAGTTGTGGGCACACACGGACACGAAAATAGAGACCAAATCCATAAGCCCCCATTTTGGACTAAGTCCAATGGAGGCTAATAATGATAATGGCATAATATTATGATTAATGATAATAATGATACATCGCTGTCAATACACAACGTGAAGAATTGAAGAATAACATCAAGCATTTCATCTTCGGAGGACATTTTTCCCATCAAAATGGTGTCGGCAATATAACGATCATAATAATATCAGAGTTATTGCAAAATAATATTATTATTCATAATAACATCAACAACAAAAATAGGACCAGTCCTGGACCTGTGGCTTATCTCGGCCTTGGCCTAATGTTGCAACCCAAATTTGGAAGCATTCTGACTGGTAGGTCCGGAGAAGAATTTTGAAGAAATTTACATGATTTTCCCAAAAAATTTCAGTCCGCTATTTTGACACACTTTTGGTCATATGGCTTGACCTCCAGAATTTAACATCACAACCCTGTCCTAGTGTTGTAACCCAAATTTTGTTGCATTCTGACTGGTGGATCTCAAGAGGAAAATTTTTGAAGAAAGATTTACTAAAGTTCCATTTATCTATTTAAAGCAGATGACCAAAACAAGCTTTTCATCCCCATTACCAGTCAGGAGGGAACCTTCTGCCAAATTTCAGCTCGATCGACCCAGCGGTTTGGCCGCAGAAGTTGAAATAGGAACGGACCAGTGCACGATAACAATACCTTAAGGGCTGTCACACCTTGACGTTTTAGCCA
>CM068956.1:51448226-51450726 GCA_035128595.1 Eptatretus atami | reverse complement strand
GGTTGTTGTGGGAAAAGAAGCACAAGTAAGAGACTGCTCAACAGTAGGCCAAAGGTTGGAAATGGCTTGACAAAGTAGGATTGTTAATCAATCGGACAGCCTTGGGTTGGACGTGATCCAGAATTACGGATGACTGATGGAGGAGCACCGCCCCAGACATGGGAGCAGTACTCCATCACCAGTCTGACTTGAGATTTCTCAAGGGTGATAAGCTGATCAGAGTTGTAGTATCGGATGTGCCAAAAAAAAAAAACCAAACCCTCTGTTTTATTTACCATTAATTTATTTTTCACACTTTTTTTTTCTTTTTTTTCAGATATAATAGCTGAGGTCCTGTAAGAAACGATGCCCTGGACAAATGAAGAAAAGGCTTTTTCTGTAGAATCTTCCATCGAAACACAATCCTTCATCCAAACTCAAACAAAGTTCAAGAGAAAATTCAACTGCAGAGACACCCAATGCAAAGAGAGACTATTCAAATTGATGAAGAATTTTGAGAGCAAGGAACTGTGCACAACTTAAATGCAAAATCAACACAGACCAACTTATTCTGGACACCCTTCGCTGAGAACTCCTGAAGTCATTGAGAGGGTCCAAACAGCCCAAAAAAGTTTCTTCACCACTGCAGTCAAGAACTTGGAGTGACAGTGTCAAGTCTCAGGAAGCTTCTCCATGATGACGTGAAACTTTATCGGAGAAGACTGATGGCTTCAGCAGGTTGGGACAAACCCTTACATCACAAATTAGTTCCATGAGTGGGTGAGAAGCTCCTTCAGTGAGAGAGAGAGAGCAATTGGCTGATGCTTCAGCTTTGAGTGATCTCCGCATTCCCTTGATTTGAGCCCACGAAACTTTTATCTTTGGGAATATCTCAAAGAAAATGTGTACAAGGACAGCATCTTTGAGCTGAAACAAGCAATCACAGAGAAAGTTAGGTCCATCCCACTTGCCGGATATGAGCGCGTAATCTACAACTTCACCCATCGTGTTCAAATCTGTATTCAACGCACAGCTGATCATTTGGAGCATGTGATCGAGTGACAAACTAAAGTCTTACAAGTTACGGTTCTAATACTTGGTACAGTTGTGTCACACAAAATTTAGCACATATTCCTGAAGTTTTATGTAATCCTACTATTAATTTGCAATTGATCACTGGCTTTGACACCAATACAAATTTTTATTCCGGACCTTCGTCATCAAACAGCTACATATATCGAACAAACATTAAAATGGAGCACCTCACCACCATTAGAGCACTTAAATTCCATCAGATGTGGCAATAAATGTGAATTGTTGCTCTCCCAGCTTGCTGGCTCGATGACAGAAGACGCCATTTGCATTTTTTCCTCCTCCATCCCTACCCAATTTCGAATCCCTTGTGGGCACGGGCAACTTGCTAGTTCAGAATAAAAATTAATGTATTGTGGATTTTTATGGGTTGGGTTGTTTTTTTGGCACACCCTGTACTTGTGAGCTCTTGAGGAAACCATGCTTCTTGGAGGCAGATTTGGTGATAGTGAGGATGTGAGGCTGCCAGGAGAGATTTCTGGAGATGGTGATTGAGCATATTAATAGGGGGATGACTGCTGAGTTGAGAGCTGGACACGAGAAGAGGAGGGTGACAGTGTTGATCTTGAGGGATATAAGGAGGGTTTGAGTCTTGAACCGATTGAAGGAGACAAGGTAGTCAAAGCCCCACTGGAAGATGAGATTGGGATCATGATTTATGGAGACAACAGGTGAGAGGCTTCAGTTGACTTCGAACCCAAGCTAGATCGCTCAAAGGGGAGGTTAAAATATTTCCATTGTGTATTTTTATTTGGCTGGAACTTTCACGAGGCATTTTTCATCACGACAGCACATCCAAAGGCAGATACATTATTGTTTATGCCGAAGGCAATCTCCTTTTATCATATCACAAATTTGGCTGAACACTCCGTTTTGCACGATATTTGCTCTATGGCCCAAAACTGAGACAGCAGGCCAGTTGCTTATAGCCTTCAGGACAGGTTGGTATCTGCGTTGATAATTAATTGAATTCATTTACGAGCTCAGTGCTATATGTGTGAGAGCACTGCAACCTGGAGCATAGAGCATGTTATGCACTTAATGGAGTGAAACTAAAGTTGGTCTTCTCATCTACATTTAATTGTGGGGGGGAAAAAAAATCCACACCCTTTCTTTTTGTATTGAAAGTCAAGGCTCGTGTAAGAGCTAGAACAGTGGAATGCAGGGAAATATAAACAGCAGGGTAGAGGAACACAAGAGGGAGAATGGATGAGGGTAGTGATTAGAAGGGAAGGTGGAGGACACAGAGGGTGAATAGAACAAGTTGGACACAAGCTCAAACACAGCAAGAAGGAATTACTGAAAGAACAGGAAGGGAAAACCAGAGTTGAAACGGAGGTAGAACAATGAATGGAAGGAAAGGGGAGAAAACACAATAACCTGGAAAAGGGATGGGTTTAAGGGTCTAAAAGATCATGAGAATGAATTG
>CM068956.1:51428540-51448216 GCA_035128595.1 Eptatretus atami | reverse complement strand
AAAAAGGCATCTTGAACCTCTGGAGGGAAAATTGAGGTGTGTGAGAAAGGTAACAAATGGAAGTGAGCAAAGCTTGATTAGATTTCGTCGAACTTGTCTTTCCGGGTGCTTGAGGCCTATCCTTGAGGCTTGAGGCCTACCGGTTCCCCTCGGTGGTACCGATCGTGTTTATTTTGTTTTTTCTCCCATTATCTTCAATCTCTATCTTCCCCACTTTCCTAACGTCCCCATCCCTCCCAATTAATCTCTATTTCTTATTTTAAATCCCCAAAAAAACAAACAAACAAAAAAAAAACGCTACTTTCTCTGATTCTTCTTCTTCTTCATCTCTTCCTCTTCCTCTTCTTCTTCCTCAATTTTTTTTCTACACTTCCATGACCTAATCTGTTGAAATCTCTCTCAAACATTAATATAATAATAATAATAATAATAATAATAATAAAACGATCTCTAATAATGCTTCGTCTTCCTCTTTCACACGTGTGGTACTCTTTACTGTATCATAATGCACGACTCTTCTACTATTTAAACAGACTGCTCTCATTCGACCTTTCCTTCATACCTTGCCTAAAAAATCCAACTGTTACAGCGTTTCTTCTCTCCATTCTCTGAATTCGCCTTCATTGCATCAATCAAGAATTGTGTTAAATCGCATCTCTGACCTAAAACTTTTGAAAACCCAGTTTGCTATGAATGTTCGCTTTCCATCAACCATTCTTTTTTCCAACTTCAGTGCCAACTCACCCCTCTCACCCTCACTTCAAAGCAACCATCCCACTCTTTCTCCTCCAAACCTCCCTTCACCTCTCTCAAAAACCCCCTCACCTTTCTCCCACCATTCATCCCCTCACTCATCCTTCTCAAAGTTGCCCCTTCTCATCCACAAAGCTGCCTCCTTCCACTGCCCTCTCACCTACTCTCTTCACTCCACCTCCTAAACCCTCAACTGCCTTCTTCCCCCTCTCTTGTCCCCCTCTCCCCAGCACCACAGAGCCTTTCTCCTCCTCATTCGGCCCTCCCCTAGCTATTCTGCAATCCCCCACACTCTTTCATCAACCCTCCTTACCTCCCCCCCCTCGTCCCTTGTCCTACCCTACCCCTCCCCCACCCCTGCACCAAAAGCCTCCTCCCCAAACTCTTCATTAAAGTGTGGACCTTAAATATCCGGGGCCTTCGCTCAAACCTTTCAGATCTCTCCATACAGGTTGTCACTGACAAACCAGACATAATCTGCCTACAGAAACCTTCCTCCCCCAAGACGTGTCTGACTCCCAAGTATCTCTCCCTTTACTCCTCCTCCGGTATGACAGACCTGAGCCTCGTCCTGGTGGAGGTGTTGCTCTCTCATCAAAGACTCTATTCCTCACTCTCCATGGACTGCCCTCACTCCCCACACCCCCAGGAATACCTCTGGCTACGGCTTCCCCTCCACTCCACCTCATGTTTATATGTGTACTGTACCGTCCACCAACAGTAATGACTCCATCTACACCTCACTATTCGAAAACATGGACCAACCTCTATCTTCTCATCCAAACTCTCTCTTCCTCATATGTGGCGACTTCAATTGTCATCATGCCAGTTGGCTAGGTGTGGGTACCTCTCTCACATGTCATGGCACCTCAGCAAAAGCTTTCTGCGACTCATGGGACTGACTCAATCGGTCAACTTCCCGACACTGATCTCAACCAATGGTACTCCATCTCTTCTGGATCTGATTTTGACAAATTTCCCTGACAATATCTGCTGCTCTTCCTCCGCTCCAATCGGTTCTTCTGACCACGTCCTTGTCAAAGTGGACATTTCTCTGCTATTATCAGAGAACCACCTCACCGCCGTCGAGTCTGGCATTCACTCAAGCGACTGGCAGGGTCCTCAAGCACCATCAAACTTATAGACTGGTCTCCTATCGCCACTTTCTCCAACATCAACTCATCCTGGGAATTCTTTCAAAGAAACTTTCTCTCCCTCATGCAAAGATTTATCCCCTCTCGTCTTCAGTTGTCCTACCCTTCCTCCAGCCCTTGGTCCCTGAAGCTTGTGGTGAGGCGTTGTCCTGAAACAACTTGCCTTTGCCTCATGGAAAGCAAACCCAACTGAGGGCAATCTCAGTTCCTTCCATAAAGCCTGAACAAGTGTGTATCTACACTCAGGAGAGCCAGAAAACAACATCTTTCTAATCTCAAGTCTGAACTCTCAAACCTCTCTCCCTCCTCAATATCCTGGTGGCATCGAATCAAATCTGTTTCTGGTGTAGTTCCCCTCCATCCCTCCCTTACCTGAAATGGCCGCACTGCAGATACCACACGTGAAAAAGCTGAATGCCTAAACTCGGTGTTTGCAGCTAAATATTGTGTCCAAAACCCGCACTTTCTCTACCCACCTTACCCAGTCGCACCCAACTGTCCCTGGACTCTGTGTCCTTTTCTGCTGACAAGGTGGGAACTTGCTGTCAAACCTCGACTCAGATTCTGCAACGGTCCACACGGCATCAGCCCACGTGTCCTCAAAGCCTGCTCTTCTGCTCTTGCTCACCCTCTCTCTGTTCTATTCACCCTCTCATTTGCTCAAGGTCATCTGCCATCTGCTTGGAAATCAGCAAACATCACTGCCTGCACAAAAAAGGTGCAAAAACAGATCCCTGCAACTACAGACCAATCAGCCTTCTCCCAATCATCAGCAAGGTTATGGAATCCATCATCGCTTCAGACATTAAATCTTCCTCTTCTCCAATGGCTTGATTTCTGATTATCAATTTGGTTTCAGACAAGGTCACTCAACACTGGATATGCTGCTTCTGCTCTCCCAACAATGGATGAAAGTCCTCAATCCAGACAGGAAATCCGAGCCGTATCCCTGGACATATCGCGTGCGTTTGAGACAGCCTGGCACCCTGTCCTGCTCACCAAACTCTCTTCCTATGGTATCCAAGGCCATCTCCACTCATGGCTCGCAGACTTCCTCTCCTGTCGCAGTCACCGTGTGGCCTAAATGGAGTTCTTTCATCCCTCTTCCTGTCCAGGCTGGAGTTCCTCAAGGTAGCGCTCTGGGCCCTGTTGTTTTTCTGGTTTTCATCAATGATCTCTCTGACTCTCTGGAAAATCCTCTATATTCTTTACTGATGATCTCCCCTCTGCCATACCATCAGCATCCCTCAGACCGGCAAGCAGCAGCTTCTTTGCTCACTGCTGATCTGGATAAATCACAAACTGGTCCAACACGTGGATCATGTCTTTCAATCCGGACAAATCTCACACTCTCACTATGTCTCTTCGAAAGGACGTTTAGAAACCCCCCCCCCCCATCCACCTTCTCAACAATCCTCTGGAAGAAGTCCTTTCTTTCAAGCTTCTGGGTCTCACTATCTGCCATGACCTTTCCTGGAAAGCCACATTTCAAACCTCGCCTCCAAAGCCAGTCGCCGTCTGGGAATCCTCCATCGTGCAAAGTCTTCCTCGGCCCACCTGAGCTCCTGACCACTTACAAAGCTTTTGTCCACAGCCTGAAGGAGTAATGCTCTCCCTCTGGGCTGGTGCTCCTGCCTCCCACCTTTCTCGGCTTCACGCTGTGGAAACCAAGGCATTTCGGATCATTGGCATCTCCCGCAATGAGTGAGTCTTTGGGCCTCTCACTCAATCACCGCAGGTTGGTCGGTGGTCTTCTGTCTTCTACGTCTCCTCTCCAGCCTCGCCCCCCTGCTCTCTCTGCGATTTGTCCCCACCACATTTCCACAGGGTGCTCAAGGTCCCCAACAACCCCCTTTGGTAAAACTACCAAAATCACGAATCACTGCTCACCTTCACTCTTTCATTCCTCTTTTTTCCCGCCTTTGAATAAACTCCTCACTCTGTTCAATCCCATTCTTCACTCCAGACCTTCAAAACAGCTGTTCACCACCACCTCTTATCATCCCCATCCAAACCTCCATCTTTTCTCTCCCCGTTAATCCGCCCCAAACCACCTCCTTCAAATTCCTTGCTTTCCTTCCTGAAAGTCCCTGTAATGTCCATCTTCTATTCCCCATGTTCCCCGTCCCATCCCTCTCCCTTCCACAGATCTCCTAATGTCTCTGTTCCCCACTGTTTTGTCCTTCCCACTCCCCCCTCTTGTCTCATGCCCCCCTTGTGTGTGTTGTGTGTTAGCTCCACACGAGCCTCGACAAGGTATACTCAAAAAAAACAAAAAAAAGGAGCTTCTTCAATGTGACGTTTCATCATAACACTACTTAGAGGTGTACCTGTTCTACTTATTGCCTCTTTCAGTTCCATCCAACATACACATCTTACTCTGCTAAGGAGATCAGTTTTTCCTCCCCTTCCCATCTTGCCACCTTCGGAATACAGAATGATTCAGGTAGTCTCGTATTTTACCTCCGGCACCGAAGGTGAAGGAGGTTATGTTTTCACCCCTTTCTGTCTGTTTGTCTGTTTATTTTTGTCTGTTTGTGCAGAGGATATCTCAAAAAGTTGTGGACGGATTCGGATGAATTTTGTGGACAGGTTCGGTGTGTTACACGGACAAATTGATTAGAATTTGGTGAAGATCCGGGTCTGACGACTAGAATTTTTTAAGTGATTCTTCACCATTGAGAGATATGGCCAAAATTATATATAGCACGATATCTCAAGAAGTTGTGGACAGATTCAGATGAAACCTGGTGGATATGTTGGGTGTGTGACCATGGCGAATTGCTTCAATTTTGGTGAAGATCCGAATCCGGATCCGGATCTGATAAATTTTTAACGTTTCAAGTGATTCTTCATTATTGAGAGACAGGACCAAAAAACGAGACCTAGATTTCAAAAATGTAATGGGCCCGATATGTTCTCATGGATCAGGCATTGCGTGTCGGAGGTATGCGCTCCACTGAGTGCACTTCGAGTTGTTTGTATTTCACACCAAGATAATTTTTCACCAATTAATCACACCATGTCTTGTGTGTAGTGTAGCATTTTTTTTTTGGATACATAATCGAGGCTCATGGAAGAGCTGGAACATAATGGAGGAAACAAGATGGAAAGGGGGGGGGGGGGAGAGAGAAGAAACACCAACAGCAGAGTAGAAATGAGAGCGAGATAAAGAGGAAGACACATGGCGGGGGGGGGGGGGTGAAGAAGCTGCAACAAGAGTTGAATGAAACACAGCAACAAGAGGAAGGGAAGGCCGGGATGAAACAGAAAAGGAACAAACCAACAACAACTAACAAACGAAAAAGGAGGGTGGGATATCACAACCTATAAAAAGGGAATGCTGCTTGGGAATAGGGTCATTTGGGGTAGAATAGATCATGAGTACGGATGAGGTTAGTGTGGACCTGAGGTTGTGGTGAGCAGCCATCTTGAAGCCCTGGAGAAAGAATGAGACTAAACAGACTGGGGAAGTTTGTTACAGAGAGCTTTGATGAGAATAGGTCATAGGATATTAGACTTACTGTACAATGTTAGTCTATAAAAATGATTGAGGTATTGGGTGCGAGGAAGGAACATATGAAACAGAATCATAGAATTCTCCTTTTAAAAATGCTAATGGAATGCTGAAGAATCCTGCTGGAAGAAATGCAAGTTGGCATTCGTTTATATATTTATTTTTTTGAAACAGCCTGTGGTTTCAAATAAGAACTGAAGAATATTGCATTTTTGCTTCTCAGCCGAAAGCAAAAGTAGAGTCTGTGATGGAAAACCATGAAAAGAAAAGGTTGTGAGGGGCATTCTAAAAGTTGTATGACTGAGATGGTCAGGCGTAGTCCTCAAACATGAATTCCAACTATTGCATTGTTTTTTTTTTCAATACACCAGGATACATCATTTATTAGGCTGACCGGTGGCCTCGAGGTACGCACACCTACTCTTCTACACTGTTCTAGCCTGGGTTTGAATCCCGACTCAGCTATAAACTGTCTCTCCAGTGTTTCACAGGCATGGAGATTCATCAATGTGTGCGCCGTCCCTCGGATGGACATGAAACTGGGTGGCCCGTCTGCTGGCATTAGTTGGTGGAACTGAAAGATCTCGTGGTGTCCTTCACGATGAGTAATCACCGGTGTAACCAAGTTAAAAACACTCCCAGGTTTAAAACACTATATGGATTGTTTTGAACTGAGGTTGAAAACACTATATGGAGTGTTTTGAACCGAGGTGGAAAATACTATATTATGGTGTGTTTTGAACCGGGTAGTGTTTTGAGCTTGTTTTACTGGCACCATGAACAAATTACAAATTTCCACTAGGGTCTTCGGGTTCTGAAGGATCAACTGTAATTACTATACAAACTCACATTCTATGCGGACAAACAAATGAAAATCACTCCTACAGGTGACACTTGGTGAAATGGAACGGCACTCTGTAGAGTTCATCCCTCCACCAGGCTGAAGAGTTCACATTTTTATCCCACTAATAGGCTGGATCTGCACACTGACCTTAACCAAAATCGAATTGGCTTGTTCTTTTCACCTCACCAATTCATCCACCAAGTTTTGTCATAATTCATCCACAACTTTTGGAGATATCATGCAATATGTTCTTTTTAGCCCCATCTCTCAATGGTGAAGAATCACTTAAATTTTTTTATAATTCTCGTATCCGGATCTGGATTCGGATCTTCACTGAAATTGAATCAATTCTTCCTAGCGGCACTCCTAACCTGTCCACCAAGTTTCGTCCGATTCCATCAACAAATTTTTCAGATAATGTGCTATATATCGTTTTTAGCCCGATCTCTCAATGGTGAAGAATCACTTTTAAATTTTTAGTATCCAGATCCGGATCCGGATCTTCAGCCAAATTTAGCGTTGCTGTCCTTGGCCGGTCACCTACACATAAAAAAACTTCAGAAAGATTGCTTGAAAACTGTGGCCAAAAATCGTGTGACAAACAGACAAACAGATAGAACATATAGAACAGATAGACAAACAGATAGAAATTGATTTCGCGTGAACGGTACCGATTTTGAAGGTTTTTCGGTTGTTGCTATGGAACCAAAGCGTCCCTGATGATATGTCTTTCGTCTGGAGCGGTGTGACCTGAGCTGATACAGCGAACCTATTGCCTCGAAATGTACGTATGGCTTCTCGTCTAAAGGAACGTCTGCAGTCTGGGTTGATAGCCCCCGACCACTCTCTCATGAAAGTATAAAATGCTTTGAAATGTGAAATTGTTTCAGTGCAAGTACCTGAAGGAAGTATTTAGATCTCAGTGGCTTGTGCTCCTTGGAACTGGCCAAGTACAAGTTTAAGAATAAAACTCTCTGATGTAATGTGGAAGTAAATTGAATCGGGTTGGTTTAACTGTTAACTAAAGTAAGAATAAATGAAATAGAAAAGAATATTGGCAATCATGGGGATTCTTAAGTTCATTGTACGAGGGTGAGAAGTGTATGGTGGTATAATTAGATTAATAAATTGTTTCACAGAAGGACTTGTGTGGACATGGTTTATCAGTGTCAATGGATTTTAGGCAGGATTTATAAACCAAATTCGGACAAACGTTAAACTCTGTTGAAGTCAAATAGGATTCCACAATCGGCCAGGTAGATCACAACGATCACAGACGGGGTGGGGTAAAAAATCCACATCAGGAGTCAACCGATTTCGATGAACTTGACTGGTAGGTTCATACCAGGATTTAGTTGTATGCTTTTGAGCAACGTTGCTATGGACGCCACCGTTGCCTAACAACGGGACTTTGAAATATTTGAAAAATCCGAAAATATTTATATATATATATTTTTTCTCGAAAATCAAAAATCGGCTTCCATGCTTTTATTCACACTATAATCAACCTCTTTGTCAAAAATTTTCAGCCCGATCCGTCAAAACTGAATGACTAGTAATGCAATTATATAGCGACCACCCATGTCGACCACCCATGTCGCCTACCGGCTTGTTGGGTGGTCCGAGACTACCTTATTCTCAGTGTTTCTGTCTGTTGGTGGTCGTCGACTACCCTTATTAACTCCGCCATCGAAGATCGAGTTACTGTTTTCACCCCTTTCTGTTTGTTACTTGCGAAATCTAAAGATTTCGTAAGTATATTGATGACTTCCGTTTCTGTTTGTTTGTATGTTGTTTTGTTTTGTTTGTAGGCACGATAACTCGAGAACGGAAGAAGCTACCAATGTCAAATTACACCAGTGATTCAGGAGGGTGATGGCTAGTGCTGATTAGATTTTGGTCAAAATCGGTCAAAGGTCAAGGTCACAGTGAGGTCAAAATTCGATTTTTGATGGTTTGGTCCAGATAACTCGAGAACGGAAGAAGCTACCAATGTCAAATTACACCAGTGATTAAGAGGTGTATGGCTAGTGCTGATTAGATTTTGGGTCAAAATCGGTCAAAGGTTCAAGGTCACAGTGAGGTCAAACATCCAAAAAATGATAACTCGAGAACGGAAGAAGCTACCAATGTCAAATTACACCACGTGATTCAGGAGGGTGGTGGCTAGCGCTGATTAGATTTTGGTCAAAATCGGTCAAAGGTCAAGGTCACAGTGAGGTCAACATCCAAACATTCGATTTTTGATGGTTTGGTACAGAATCATCGTAGAAACTTCTGGTTTGCGTCGCTACCTCTCTCTAGAGACAGCTTTTATTAGACAAGGTCAGAGGCAGTGACGATTTTCGTAGTACCAGTCTATGACTGCTTGTGTTTGGTTGTTTGTTTGTTTGTGAACAGTATTACGGAAAAACTCCTCGACGGATTTCGACGAAACTTGGTGGGGGATTAGGTTGGTCCAGAGGATCATGCCATTCGATTTTGGACTTGGTCCAAAATCCAATATGGCCGCTATGACGGCCATTTTGAAAAATATTTGATTTTTTTTTTTGGCTTCTACATGTTTTTAAGTGATTTCCAACCCCACCCCACCAAAAAAAATTTTTTAAGAGAAAACATTTTGCAACTTTTTTTTCAAACAAAATTTGATTTTTTTGCATTTCTACATGTTTATAAGTGATTCCAACAAAAAAACATGCCAAAATTATAATTGCGGCTGATTTTGGAACTTCAGGTGGATATACCACGTAAAATAAATTTCTGTCTCAAGGAATCTAGTTATGAGAGAATGAATTGAGTATGTAAAGTTAAAAGTAAAGGGAAAGTTGCAAACTATAACTCTGTGAGCCTGTTGACGTCAAATTAATTGAATAGGATATCAGGTTCCTTGAGTGACCTAGCAGTATTGGCGGCGGAGGTTTTGCACTCTACCAAGTGCTCCCCCTCTAGTTCTCAGTGTTTCCGTCTGTTGGGTGGTCCGCTAGAGTACCCTTTTCTCAGTGTTTCCGTCTATGGTGGTCGATCGACTACCCTTATTCTCAGTGTTTCGTCTGTTGGGTGGTCGGTTGACTACCCTTATTCTCAGTGTTTCCATCTGTTGGGTGTCGGTCGACTACCCTTTTCTCACTGTTTCCGTCTGTTGGGTGGTCGCTAGACTACCCTTATTCTCAGTGTTCCGTCTGTTGGGTGGTCGCTCGACTACCTTATTCTCAGTGTTTCCGTCTGTTGGGTGGTCGTATGACTACCCTTATTCTCAGTGTTTCGTCTGTTGGGTGGTCGGTCGACTACCTTATTCGACTACCTTACCTCGTACCCTTACTCATACTACTTATTCTCAGTGTTTCCGTCTGTTGGGTGGTCGCTCGACTGCCCTTATCTCAGTGTTCCGTCTGTTGGTGGTCACTAGACTACCCTTATTCTCAGTGTTCCGTCTGTTGGGTGGTCCTAGACTACCCTTATTCTCAGTGTTTCCGTCTGTTGGGTGGTCGCTCAACTACCCTTATTCTCGTGTTTCCGTCTGTTTGGGTGGTCGCTCACCTACCCTTATTCTCAGTGTTTCCGTTTGTTGGGTGTCGTCGACTTACCCTTATTCTCAGTGTTTCCGTCTGTTGGTGGTCGCTCGACTACCCTTATTCTCAGTGTTTCCGTCTGTTGGGTGGTCGCTCGACTACCTTTATTCTCAGTGTTTCCGTCTGTTGGGTGGTCGCTCGACTACCCTTATTCTCAGTGTTTCCGTTGTTGGGTGGTCGCTCGACTACCCTTATTCTCAGTGTTTCTGTCTGTTGGGTGGTCGCCTCGACTACCCTTATTCTCAGTGTTTCCCTCTGTTGGGTGGTCGCTAGAGTACCCTTATTTTCAGTTTTCCGTCTGTCTGTACGTATGTTTGTTGTATGTAATGACGCTCGAGCAAGTCAGCCGTCCGTGAACTTGACAGTAGTCATCAGGTCTAGTTGTATGCTTTGACACCGTTGCTTGGAACCAACCGTTGCCTAGCAACGGGCTTTGAATTTTGAAATCCTAAAAATTATTTTCGAATCAAAAGTCAGCTTCCAGGCTTTTTTGCTGCACTATAATCACTCTGTCATTTTCAGCCCGATCCTAAAACTATGCTAGTATGCATTATGTAACGCACCATGTCGCTACCGGCTTGTTGGGGATCGTAGATACCCTTATTTTCACCTTTTTCCGTCTGTCTGTACGTATGTTTGTTGTATGTAATGGACAGCTCTGGAGGCCAGAGGAGTCAACCGATTTCGATGAAACTTGACAGGTAGGTTCACATCACAGGATCTAGTTCTATGCTTTTGAGCACCGTTGCTACGGACACCACCGTTGCCTAGCAACGGGACTTTGAAATTTTTGAAAATCTAAAAAAAAAAAATTTCGAAAATCAAAAATCGGCTTCCATGCTTTTATGGCGCACTATAATCAACCTCTTTGTCAAAATTTTCAGCCGTCCGTCAAAAACTGAATGACTAGTATGCAATTATATAGCGACCACCCATGTCGCCTACCGGCTTGTTGGGTGGTCACGAGACTACCCTTATTCTAGTTTTCCATCTTCTGTTGGGTGTCGCTCGACTACCCTTATTCTCAGTGTTTCCGTCTGTTGGTGGTCGCTAGACTACCCTTATTCTCAGTGTTTCCCCCTCTATTTGGTGGTCGCTCGACTACCTTATTCTCAGTGTTCCCGTCTGTTGGTGGTCGCTAGACTACCTTATTCTCAGTGTTTCCGTCTGTTGGGTGGTCGCTAGACTACCCTTATTTCAGTGTTTCCGTCTGTTGGGTGGTCGCTAGACTACCTTATTTCAGTGTTTCCGTCTGTTGGGTGGTCGCTCACTACCCTTATTCTCAGTGTTTCCGTCTGTTGGGGTGGCCGCTCGACTACCCTTATTCTCAGTGTTTCCCTCTGTTGGGTGGTCGCTGCGAGTACCCTTATTTTCAGTTTTTCCTTCTGTCTCTACGTATGTTTGTTGTATGTAATGGACAGCTCTGGAGGCCAGAGAGTAACCGATTTCGATGAAACTTGACAGGTAGGTTCATACCAGGATCTAGTTGTATGCTTTTGAGCACGTTGCTATGGACACCACCGTTGCCTAGCAACGGGACTTTGAAATTTTAGAAAAATCCTAAAAAAATTATTTTTTTCGAAAATCAAAAATCGGCTTCCAGGCTTTTATGGGCACTATAATCACACTTTGTCAAAATTTTCAGCCGATCCGTCAAAAACTGTATGACTAGTATGCAATTATGTAACGACCACCCATGTCCGCTACCGGCTTGTTGGGTGATCGCTAGAGTACCCTTATTTTCACTTTTCCCGTCTGTCTGTATGTTTGTTTTATTGGGTGGTCACTAGGGTACCCTTATTTTCACTTTTTCCATCTGTCTGTATGTAATGGACAGCTCTGGAGGGAGAGGAGTCAACCGATTTCAATGAAACTTGACAGGTAGGTCATACCAGGATCTCGTTCTATGCTTTTGAGCACCGTTGCTATGGACGCCACCGTTGCCAGCACGGGACTTTGAAATTTTTGAAAAAATCCAAAAAAATATTTTTTTGAAAATCAAAAATAGGCTTCCAGGCTTTTTATGCGCACTATAATCAACCTCTTTGTCAAAAATGTTCAGCCCGATCCGTCAAAAACTGTATGACAAGTATGCAATTATGTAGCGACCACCATGTCGCCTGCCGGCTTGTTGGGTCGCCAAAATAGGTGACCTTTATTGTTGGGTCGCCAAAATAGGTGACCTTATTGTCAGTAATTTCTGTCTGTTTGTTGGAATGTTTGTTTGGATGTTTGTTCGTTTGTCATCAGCATAATTGGTAGTAAACGTGGGCGGATTTTGACCAAACTCGGGTGGTACGTACATCTTATGACCTAGTGCTTTGGTAATTGTGATGGTTGCTAGGGACGCTTTGGTTCCATAGCAACAACCGAAAAACCTTCAAAATCGGTACCGTTTCACGCGAAATCAATTTCTATCTGTTTGTCTATCTGTTCTATATGTTCTATCTGTTTGTCTGTTTGTCACACGATTTTTGGCCACAGTTTTCAAGCAATCTTTCTGAATTTTTTTTTATGTAGGTGACCGGCCAAGGACAGCAACGCTAAATTTTGGCTGAAGATCCGGATCCGGATCTGGATACTAAAAATTTAAAGTGATTCTTCACCATTGAGAGATCGGGCTAAAACGATAATTAGCACATTATCTGAAAAATTTGTTGATGGAATCGGGAAGAACTTGGTGGACAGGTTAGGAGTGCCGTAGGAAGAATTGATTCAATTTCAGTGAAGATCGAATCCAGATCGATACGAGAATTATAAAAAAAATTTAGTGATTCTTCACCATTGAGAGATGGGCTAAAAAGAACATATCGCATGATATCTCCAAAAGTTGTGGATGAATTATGACAAAACTTGGTGGATGAATTGGTGAGGTGAAAAGAACAAGCCAATTGATTTTGGTTAAGGTCAGTGTGCAGATCCAGCCTATTAGTGGGATAAAAAGTGAACTCTTCAGCCTGGTGGAGGGATGAACTCTACAGAGTGCCGTTCCATTTCACCAAGTGTCACCTGTAGGAGTGATTTTCATTTGTTTGTTTGTCCGCATAGAATGTGAGTTTGTATAGTAATTACAGTTGATCCTTCAGAACCGAGACCTATGGAATTAGTAAAGTCATAAACTTGCTGTTCATAGTCTGTCACAGGTTACCACTGGTTAAAAACATCGTTTAAACCTATGATGGTGTTTTGGAAGAGGGTGGAAAATACTATATGGATTGTGTTTTGAACCGAGGTGGAAAAATACTATATTATGGTGTGTTTTGAACGCGGGTAGTGTTTTGAGCTTGTTTTACTGGCACCATGAACAAATTACAAATTTCCACTAGGGTCTTCGGGTTTGGAAGGATCAACTGTAATTACTATACAAACTCACATTCTATGCGGACAAACAACAAATGAAATCACTCTACAGGTGACACTTGGTGAAATGGAACGGCCTCTGTAGAGTTCATCCTCCACAGGCTGAAGAGTTCACGTTTTTATCCACTAATAGCTTGGATCTGCACACTGACTTAACAAAATCAAATTGGCTTGTTCTTTTCACCTCACCAATTCATCCACCAAAGTTTTGTCATAATTCATCCACAACTTTTGGAGATATCATGCGATATGTTCTTTTTAGCCTCATCTCTCATGGTGAAGAATCACTCAATTTTTTTATAATTCTCGTATCAGGATGGATTCGAATCTTCACTGAAATTGATCAATTCTTCTAGCGGCACTCCTAACCTGTCCACAAGTTTCGTCGATTCCATCAACAAATTTTTCAGATAATGTGCTAGATATCGTTTTCAGCCCGATCTCTCAATGGTGAAGATCACGTTTAAATTTTTTTAGTATCAGATCCGGATCCGGATCTTCAGCCAAATTTAGCGTTGCTGTCTTGCGGTACCTACACGTAAAAAAAATTCAGAAGATTGCTTGAAAACTGTGGCCAAAATCGTGTGAAAACAGACAAAAGATAGACATATAGAACAGATAGACAAACAGATAGAAATTGATTTCGCGTGAACGGTACGATTTTTGAAGGTTTTTGCGGTTGTTGCTATGGACCAAAGCGTCCCTAGCAACATCAAATACCAAAGCACTAGGTCATAAGATGTACGTACCACCCGAGTTTGGTCAAAATCCGCCCACGTTTACTACCAATTTGCTGATGAAAACGAACAAACATCCAACAAACATTCAAAAAAGACAGAATTACTGACAATAAGTGTCACCTATTTTTGGCGACCCAACAATAAAGTCACCTATTTTGGCGACAACAAGCCGGCAGGCGACATGGTGGTCGCTACATATTGCATACTTGTCATACAGTTTTGACGGATCGGGCTGAACATTTTTGACAAAGAGGTTGATTATAGTGCGCATAAAAGCCTGGAAGCCTATTTTTGATTTTCAAAAAAATATTTTTTTTGGATTTTTTCAAAATTTCAAAGTCCCGTTGCTAGGCAACGGTGGCGTCCATAGCAACGGTGCTCAAAAGCATAGAACGAGATCCTGGTATGAACCTACTGTCCAAGTTTCATTGAATCGGTTGACTCTCTCGCCTCCAGAGCTGTCCATTACATACAGACAGATGGAAAAAGTGAAAATAAGGGTACCCTAGTGACACAATAAAACAAACCTACAGACAGACGGGAAAAGTGAAAATAAGGGTACTCTAGCGATCACCCAAAGCCGGTAGGCGACATGGGTGGTCGTTACAATAATTGGCATACCTAGTCATCCTTTTTGACGGATCGGGCTTGAAAATTTTTGACAAAGTGTGATTATAGTGCGCATAAAGCTGGAAGCCGTTTTTGATTTTCGAAAAAATAATTTTTTTAGGATTTTCTAAAATTTCAAAGTCCCGTTGCTAGGCAACGGTGGTGTCATAGGCAACGGTGCTCAAAAGCATACAACTGATCCGGTATGAACCTACTGTCAAGTTTCATTCGAAATCGTTGGACTCTCTCTGGCTCCAGAGCTGTCCCATTACAAACAACTATGTAGAGACAGACGGAAAAACTGAAAATAAGGGTACTCGAGCGACCACCAACAGAGGGAAACACTGAGAATAAGGGTAGTCGAGCGGCCACCCAACAGACGGAAACACTGGAGATAAGGGTAGTTGAGCGACCATCCACGACGGAAACACTGAAATAAGGTAGTCTAGCGACCACCCAACAGACGGAAAATGAGAATAAGGGTAGTCTAGCGACCACCAACAGACGGGAACACTGAGAAATAAGGGTAGTCTAGCGACCACCCAACAGACGGGAACCTGAGAATAAGGGTAGTCGAGACACCACAATAGAGGGAAACACTGAGAATAAGGGTAGTCTAGCGACCACCCACAGACGGAAACACTGAGAATAAGGGTAGTGAGCGACCACCCAACGATAGATGGAAAACTTGAGAATAAGGGTAGTCTCGTGGACCACCAACAAGCGGTAGGCGACATGGGTGGTCGCTATATATTGCATACTAGTCATTCAGTTTTTGACGGATCGGGCTGAAAATTTTTGACAAGAGGTTGATTATAGTGCGCATAAAAGCATGGAAGCCGATTTTTGATTTTCGAAATTTTTTTTTTTTTAGGATTTTTTCAAAAATTTCAAAGTCCCGTTGCTAGGCAACGTGGTGTCCGTAGCAACGGTGCTCAAAAGCATAGAACTAGATCCTGATGTGAACCTACCTGTCAAGTTTCATCGAAATCGGTGACTCTCTGGCTCCAGAGCTGTCCATTACATACAGACAACATACGTACAGACAGACGGAAAAAGTGAAATAAGGGTACTCTAGCGATCACCCAACAAGCCGGTAGGCGACATGGGTGGTCGTTACATAATTGCATACTAGTCATAGTTTTTGACGGATCGGGCTGAAATTTTTGACAGAGGTTGATTATAGTGCGCATAAAAGCTGGAAGCTGACTTTTGATTTTCGAAAATAATTTTTTTTTAGGATTTTTCTAAAATTTCAAAGTCCCGTTGCTAGGCAACGGTGGTGTCCATAGCAACGGTGCTCAAAGCATACAAAGATCCTGGTATGAACTACCTGTCAAGTTTCATCGGAATCGGCTGACTCGCTCTGGCCTCCAGAGCTGTCCATTACAACAAAACATACGGTACAGACAGACGGAAAAACTGAAATAAGGGTAACTCTAGCGACCACCCAACAGAGGGAAACACTGAGAATAAGGGTAGTCGAGGACCACCCAACAGACAGAAACACTGAGAAAGGGTAGTCGAGCGACAGACCCAACGGAAACACTGAGAATAAGGGTAGTCGAGCGACCACCCAACAGACGGAACACTGAGAATAAAGGTAGTCGAGCGACCACCACAGACGGAAACACTGAGAATAAGGGTAGTCGAGCGACCACCGAACGACGGAAACACTGAGAATAAGGGTAGTCGAGCGACCACCCAACAGACGGAAACACTGAGAATAAGGGTGTTGAGACCAACCCCAACAGACGGAAACACTGGAGATAAGGGTAGTTGAGCGACCACCCAACGGACGGAAACACTGAGAATAAGGGTAGTCTAGCGCCACCCAACAGACGGAACACTGAGAATAAGGGTAGTCTAGTGACCACCCAACAGACGGGAACACTGAGAATAGGCAGTCGAGCCGACCACCCAACAGACGGAAACACTGAGAATAAGTAGTAGTCGAGGTAAGGGTAGTCGAGGTAAGGGTAGTCGAATAAGGGTAGTCGAGCGACCACCCAACAGACGAAACACTGAGAATAAGGGTAGTCTAGCGACCACCCAACAGACGGAAAACACTGAGAATAAGGGTAGTCGAGCGACCAACAGACGGAAACACTGAGAATAAGGGTAGTCAGCGACCACCCAACAGACGGAAACAGTGAGAAAGGGTAGTCGACCGACCACCCAACAGATGGAAACACTGAGAATAAGGGTAGTCAACCGACCACCCAACAGACGGAAACACTGAGAATAAGGGTAGTCCGACCGCCACCCAATAGACGGAACTGAGCAATAAGGGTACTCTAGCGACCAACCAACAGACGGAAACACTGAGAACTGAGGGGGAGCACTTGGTAGAGTGCAAACCTCCGCCGCAATACGCTAGGTCACTCAAGTGAACCTGATATCCTATTCAATTAATTTGACGTCAACAGTGCTCACAGAGTTATAGTTTGCAACTTTCCTTTTACTTTTAACTTTTACATACTCAATTCATTCGTCATAACTAGATTCCTTGAGACAGAAATTTTATTACGTGGGTATATCCACCTGAAGTTCCAAAATCAGCCGCAATTTATATTTGGGCATGTTTTTGTTGGAAATCACTTATAAAGTAGAAATGCAAAAAAATTCGAAATTTGTTGAAAAAAAAAGTTGCAAAAATGTTTTTCTCTAAAATTTTTTTTTGGGGGTGGGGTGGGGGTTGGAAATCACTTAAAACATGTAGAAATGCAAAAAAAAAACAATTCAAATATTTTTTCAAAATGGCCGTCATAGCGGCCATATTGGATTTTGGACAAGTCAAATCGAATGGCATGATCCTTGACCAGACCTAATCCCCACCAAGTTTCGTCGAAATCCGTCGAGGAGTTTTTCCGTAATACTGTTCACAAACAAACAAACAACCAAACAAACAAGCAGTCATAGACTGGTACTTACGAAATGTCAACTTGACCTCTGACTTGTCTAATAAAAGCTGTCTCTAGAGAAGGTAGCGACGCAAACCAGAAGTTTTCTACGATGATTCTGTACCAAACCATCAAAATCGAATGTTTTGGATGTTTGACCTCACTGTGACCTTGACCTTTGACCGATTTTGACCAAAATCTAATCAGCGCTAGCCACACCCTCCTGAATCACGTGGTGTAATTTGACATTGGTAGCTTCTTCGTTCTCGAGTTATCATTTTTTGGATGTTTGACCTCACTGTGACCTTGACTTTGACCGATTTTGACCAAATCTAATCAGCATAGCCATCACCTTCTGAATCACATGGTGTAATTTGACATTGGTAGCTTCTTCCGTTCTCGAGTTATCTGTACCAAACCATCAAAAATCGAATGTTTGACCTCACTGTGACCTTGACCTTTGACCGATTTTGACCAAAATCTAATCAGCACTAGCCATCACCCTCCTGAATCACTTGGTGTAATTTCATTTGGTAGCTTCTTCCGTTCTCGAGTTATCGTGCCTAACAACAAACAAACAACAAACAAACAGAAACGGAAGTCATCAATATACTTACGAAATCTTTAGATTTCGCAAGTAACAAACAGAAAGGGGTGAAAACAGTAACCTCCGATTTCGATGGCGAGGTTAATAGGGTAGTCGAGCGACCACCAACAGACGAAACTGAGAATAAGGGTAGTTCGTGACACCCAACAAGCCGGTAGGCGACATGGGTGGTCGAATGGGTGGTCGTATATATTGCATACTAGTCATTCAGTTTTTGACGGATCGGGCTGAAAATTTTTGACAAAGAGGTTGATTATAGTGTGCATAAAGCATGGAAGCCGATTTTTGATTTTCGAAAAAATATATATATATAATATTTTTCGGATTTTTTCAAATATTTCAAAGTCCCGTTGTTAGGCAACGGTGGCGTCCATAGCAACGTTGCTCAAAAGCATACAACTAAATCCTGGTATGAACCTACCAGTCAAGTTTCATCGAAATCGGTTGACTCCTGATGTGGATTTTTTTACCACCCCCGTTGTGATCGTTGTGATCTACCTGGCCGATTGTGAATCCTATTTGACTTCAGACAGAGTTTAACGTTTGTCCGATTTGGTTATAAAATCCTGCTAAAATCCATTGACACTGATAACCATGTCCACACAAGTCCTTCCTTGTGAAACAATTTATTATTCTAATTATACACCATACACTTCTCACCTCGTACAATGAACTTAAGAATCCCCATTGATTGCAATATTATTTGGTTCTATTTCATTTATTCTTACTTTAGTTAACAGTTAAACCAACCCGATTCAATTACTTCCACATTACATCAGGAGTTTTATTCTAACTTGGTACTTGGCAGTTCAAAAGGAGCACAAGCCACTGAGATTCTAATACTTCCTCAGGTACTTGCACTGAAACAATTTCACATTTCAAAGCATTTTATACTTTCATGAGAGAGTGGTCGGGGCTATCACCCAGACTGCAGACGTGTCTTTAGACGAGAAGCCAATAGATACATTTCGAGGCAAAGGTTCGCTGTTATCAGCTCAGGTCACACGCTCCAGACGAAGACATTTATCATCATTTAGGGCAAAAGTCTCTTGGCCAGAAAGGACAGGCAATTCAACTTATAGCATAAAACTTACATTTCTAAAACTCCATTTGTTACAATTTAAAATACATTGATATAAATTTTTCCCCACACTCCTCTGGCTCCAGAGCTGTCCATTACATACAGACAGACAGACGGAAAACTGAGAATAACGGTAGTCTAGACCACCCAACAATGCTACAGCCAAAATACTGGCGAAAAAAGTAACAAACGGAACCAAATGCAATACCTCTCCTCTGGCAAGGGTAAAAATGTAATCTTTTATGATAACCATCATGGCTGTGCGGAAAACTTTGTGATGCTGTCATGTCTCCACTTCACAACTGTTTTGGCAGGAAAAACAAAAACTTGAAAACGTGTTACACGATAACAACCCTTGTCCTTCAACAGGTGAAATAAATGGCTGTTCACCACTGACATGCAACATGGGAAAGTGAATTTCTTTTGACATTGGGGGTAGTATGACCACAGTTGGACACAAGCAAAAGGATGCACATATTTTTTTTTTTTAAAGGAAAGGGATGAGGGTGGAACAGTATCCTGCAAATAAGAGGGTTTGT
>CM068956.1:51407578-51421756 GCA_035128595.1 Eptatretus atami | reverse complement strand
TGGCAGAGGTAATTAAATAATTCTCGTATCCATATGCAAATTCGGATCTTCACCAAAATCGAATTAATTCAGCCTTGTCACACACCCAATATGTCCACCAAGTTTCTTCTGAATCCGTCCACAACTTTTTGAGATATTGTGCTCTGTATCGGTTTAGCAGAATCTCTCAATGGTGAAGAATCACGTAAAATTTCTCGTAGTCGAATACGGATTCCGATCTTCAACAAAATTGAATCAATTCTTCCTTGTCACACACCCAACATTGTCCACCAAGTTTCATCCGAATTCGTCCACAACTTTTTGAGATATCGTGCTATATCTCGTTTTTGGTCCTATCTATCAATGGTGAAGAATCACTATAAAAATTCTAGTATTCGGATCCGGATCCGGATCTTCACCAAAATCTAATCAGTTCGTCCTTGTCAAACACCGAACCTGTCCACAAAATTTCATCCGGATCCATCGTTAACTTTTTGAGATATCCGGTACACAAACAGACAGACAGACAGACAGACAGACAGACAGAAAGGGGTGAAAACATAACCTCCTTCAGCTTCGGTGGCAGAGGTAAGAAGAGACATTATTAGAACTGCCACTTTATAACTGCTGGAATGATGACCGGCTACCAAGACGTCCCCCTGTGATGCAACCCCGATTTGATTGGACAACTGATCCTGACCCATGAAGCTTTTTATTATTATGCAATTAAATTTAGAAAGGGATTAATATAAATTCAATTCAAATCAAATGGAAGACCAAATATGTACAGTTCTGCATTGGAGTAATCAGAAGGAACCCGAACAAGTAAAAAGAAAAGATGAAGTCATCAGGCGGAACCTGGATAGGATTCGCATTGCTACTCCTTCCCCCTCAAACCCATCCAGGCACAGCCAGGTTCGCCTTAGTCAATAAATAAATAAATAAATAAACAAACAAATAAAATTGAAAATAACCCAGATCAAAATAAATTAAATAATTCTGGCTGCCAGATCATGTGTCCATTCAAGCTGAAATTCAAAACCTGCATTTCCCATCGCTACGAGATCATAATTTTGAAGTTTAACATCAAATGATTAAGTAGTTCCAGAGAAAACATTATTTAATATCTTTTTTCAATCCAATATAGCTGCCAAACCATGTGACCAATCAATTATTCCTCAACAAACTTGTGTAATCATGGCTTGGGGAACATTTCTATGAAGTTTCCCTTCGATCTCTCCAGCCGTTATGGAGAAGAACATTTTAATATGTTTTCGGGCAAATCCAATATGGCTGCCAAAGCATGTGACTATGACATCATATGTGTGAACCTTTTGTTCCTCATGGATAGGCGGTCATATGTGTAAAGTTTCGCTTTGATCTGTTCAGCCATTTCAGAGAAGAGGATTTTTGAAGGTATTTTTTTATAAACAATATGGCTGCCGAATCGCGTGACCAAGGACGTCATCAAAAAAAAATTTGTGGATCATTTTATACCTAAATGACCCCCAAAAAAATTCTCATACTGATCGGATGCAGCATTCCACATATGCAATAATGACATCATAAAAAAAAAAACGCTCATTCCCCATGAGGAGTACTTGCTGTGTGCCAAGTTTAATTTTTTTCCTTGGTGCGGTTTTGGAGATACAAAGGTCCAAAGTTTTTCCAACATGGCTTACACACCACGTGACCTACTCATGTGGAATTAAAACATTCTCCATGAGTAGTCGCACCGATGGTGAAAATTTCGTCTCAATCCGACAAGCGGTTGTGGAGAAAAACACCAAGGTTCTGTGCGGACAAACAAACGGACCCAAATGCAATACCCTCTCCTCCGGAGAAGTTAAAAACTAGAGTATCAATGGTTCTGCAGCTCACCTGGCTGGTTGTCAAAATGTGGAGTGATGGATGGATCGAGGTAAGAACAAGAGCTGGATTTAGAATTTAGGTTAGCTAGTATTGACATGATGTTCTTAGTAGTGCAACACATTGCTGTCTGTGAACCTTAGTTTGTGAGATATTGTCCACTTCTGGTGTGATGGTGTCACTTCCTGTTGACAAAATGAGCCCTATTTGATAACGTTCAACTCCACGGTGTCCATCTATCATCACTAGTACGTGCCCGTACGTGCAAAAAAAAAACCTTTCAAACCGCGTGCCAGAAACAACAACCACACAGGCCGTTCCTTCGCTCTCTCGTGCCCGTACGTGCGAAAAAAAACTTTCAAACTACGTCCAAAACACCACCACACCAGGCCGTTCCTTCGCTCTCACGTGCCGTACGTGGTGCGCATACGTGCGTGCCGTACGTGCGAAAAAAAAACTTTCAAACCGCGTGCCAGAAACAACAACCACACAGGCCGTTCCTTCGCTCTCGCGTGCCGTACGTGCGAAAAAAAAAACTTTCAAACTACGTGCCAGAAACACCAACCACACAGGCCGTTCTTCGCTCTCACGGCCCGTACGTGCGTGGCATACGTGCGTGGCCGTACGTGCGAAAAAAAACTTTCAACCGCGTGCCAGAAACAACAACCACACAGGCCGTTCCTTCGCTCTCGCGTGCCCGTAGGTGCGTGGCCGTACGTGCAAAAAATAAAAAAAACTTTCAAACCGCGTGCCAGAAACAACAACCACACAGGCCGTTCCTTTCGCTCTCGCGTGCCCGTACGTGCGTGGCCGTACGTGCGAAAAAAAAACTTCAACCACGTGCCAGAAACAACAACACACAGGCGTTCCTTCGCTCTTGTGTCCGTCGTGCGTGGCATACGTGTGGCCGTACGTGCGAAAAAAAACTTTCAAACCGCGTGCCAGAAACAACCACACAGGCCGTTCCTTCGCTCTCGCGGCCGTACGTGCGTGGCCATACGTGCGTGGCCGTACGTGCAAAAAAAAAACTTTCAAACCGCGTGCCAGAACAACAACACACAGGCCGTTCCTTCATCTCGCATCCGTATGTGCGTGGCAAACGTCGTGGCCGTACGTGCAAAAAAAAAAAAAAAATTTCAAACCGCGAGCCAGAAACACACAACCACAAGGCCGTTCCTTTGCTCTCGCGTGGCCGTACGTGCAAAAAAAAAAACTTTCAAACAACCACACAGGCCGTTCCTTTGCTCTCGTAAACGACGACTGGATTGGGCATTATGTTTATCTATAAATGCGCATAATAAATCGAGAAATTATTAGAATACACGAAGTCATCACTATCCGGAAGTCCGTACGTTGTAACCCGTAATGGGGAACGAGGCTGAGGTTCTCTTCCTCAACGGCCACGCCTACGCAGCAACGTGTCCTGTCATCGGTAACTAAGGCGCCCTTTCCCATTGGCCACGCCTACGCAGCAACGTGTCCTGTCATTGGTTTGGTAAATAATTGGCCATAACTTGGGAACCACTGGATTTCAAGGTTTGATTAATATCAACCTTGAAACGGCACATACCTAGGTCCCCAGCAATATCTGGCAAGTTTCAATTAGATCGGATCATGGTTGTCGAGAAACAGCGGTCACACACACACACACACACACACACACACACACACACCACACACACACACACACACACACACACACACACACACACTCATTGCTGGAATTATAGATGATAATATAATGTGAAGTGTGGTGTCTGTCTGTGCGCTGGCTCGTTCAGCTGTCTCTGTTTCGGCGGCCGCTTCCCGTGATGCTGTAAAAAAAAACTCTGCACACAGGTTAACCTCGACATTCTACCAGAAGAAATGCATGATCCACGCAAGATACATTTTAAATGGATGAAACACCATGGAATAACGTTGGTTTATTACCTCCACCACAAAGGTGAAGGAGGTTATGTTTTCACTCCTTTCTGTCTGTTTGTTTGTGTACAGGAATCTCAAAAGTTGTGCACGATCCGGATGAAATTTTGTGGACAGGTTCGGTGTGTGACAAGGACGAACTGATTAGATTTTGGTGAAGATCAGGATCCAGATCCGCCAACTAGAGTTCAAGTGATTCTTCACCATTGAGAGATTAGGCCAAAAACGATATAGTTCTATATAGCATGATATTTAAAAAATGTATTGGGCCCGATATGTTCTCGTGGATCAGGCATTACGTGGCGGAGGTATGCGCTCTACCGAGTGCCCTTCCAGTTAACAGTGTGTTAACATAGGATCTGGACTAACAGGATGGCCTCAAGGTACGCATAGTCGCCTCCAAGCTGTCTAGCCTGGGTTTGATTCTCGACTCGGCTATAAACTCTCATCCCGGTGTTTCACAGCCAGGGTGATTTATCAATGTGTGTGCCGGACCTCCGATGCACATTCAACTGGACGTTAAAGATCCCACGGTGTCCTTCGCAAAGAGTAGCGGAGCTATCGCCAGCACCGTGTCCAAATTATTGCCCAAACTACTGCTGGGAAAGCAATGACAAACCAACCAGTATAATCCTTGCCCAGGAAGCTCCTTCGGCCGAGCCAATCCTGAAATTATTTGAACAAAATTTTCAGTGCAAGGGCAGTCAATTAAGTAGAGAAAAATCTCTCTCCATTTAACAATGTGACCAAAAAAATAACATTTCAAAATGAACTTTAAAGAACTCCAAAATAAGCTTAAATTTAATTATCACTGAACATGATGACGTAATTCCTTAAAGTGGAGGAATTTTGTGTTTCAAAACCCGACCAAGTCATGAGTTATCTGAAAGACAATAAGTGTGGTGCGTGTTGGTTGTTTCCTTGCTTGATACTTGATGCTCAACACTTAGAAAGAATAGAGCATGGGGGTGTGTTCCATTATCAATACGCCTGGTCTTGCTTGCCAAGGCAGCTGTTCCCGACAACAGTTTCATTGGAGTGCTTAAACCACTTGGCAAGTGCTCTACAAGCTGATTGGTTGTTCGTTTGCAAGCCATGACGATACATGGCAAAAGTATCCACACTGTCACTGAATACATTGATAGATGCAAAGTTCAGCACCCAACTACCTGCATTGAGCCACGCGGTGTCTCGACGGAGAGAAGAGGGAGAGAGAAGAAGAGAAGAGTAGAGGACAGGAGGAGAAGAAGAAGAGAAGAAGAGAGAAGGGAGGAGGGGAAGAAGTTTCCTTCTCTATTAGTCCATGAGCCAAGACCCGAATTTTGGGATATCGGTACCACCCGGGGTGACTAATTCTCTTTTGAGGTGTTTATAGCTTGCTCATGTCTCTAGTTTATGTTTTGATATGATAGCCTTGCACACTGGTAGCTTAATGGTCGTTATCACTTCTTGAATAGACACACCCTACCGAAAATTCAGAAAAATTTTAAAATGTCAAATTTGGGGACAGGAATGCCTAAATGTCACTAAATGAATATAGTAATTGTCACTTTTAATACAAGTCCTGTAAATACACACTAAGCATGCCATGGGCTTGTACTTACTATTATGGCAAATTACTCCTCTCAATATCATCTACGTCAGACTCGGAATCTGACTGTTGTGCTACCGCTCTTCTTCAATAGCCTTGTTCTGGCATGTCTGTAACTGCACATGTCGTACACTTCAGGCCATTGCTGAGGCAAGTGCACTTAGGGAGTTCGCATGACCGCACACACTTGCAGGACAGTAGCTGCATAACAGCATCTGGTGCTGGTGAGCCTCGCATCCAGTTGACAGCAAGCTTGCCGTCCTCATCTGTCATCCAGCCGCAGTCTGTTGGGTTCGCAACAAATGCTGGCTCTGCAGACTTCTCCTCCAGATCGCAGCCTGGTAGTTTGCACGTAGTGCATGCATGAGAGGCAGTCCTACAAGGAGGGAGTTGACTTGACTCCACCTCTCACGTCTCGCACAGAACAGCTCATACCGAAGCTTGTTCACCTCAGTTGTGTGGGTAGATGGCAGGTACATGTGGCAGGTGATTTCCTGTAGCTTCTCAAATAGTTCAGGAGACACTTCCATGAGCGCCCAAGTTCGTGAAAGCATCCTGGTATGTCTTGTCCATCTTCACCTGCTTGAGTGTCGTCATCTTCCCCCGGCCAGCGAATGCACTGACGGTATCACAGCCTGTAAGGCATGCATACCAATCAATGAATCACACACGCTGCCTCCCAGTGTACGGCTCAGTGTGGTGATATCAGGAATCTTGTCCGGTTCTTCGTCCCGCACTTCTGGAACAGGTGGGATGGGATCTGTGGCACTGCCCAGACACAGGACCATGACATCTGTATCCTCTGCAGTGATGATGACAGACTTGTACCCAGATTCTGCTGCATGAAGTGCATGGAGAAGGAGCGTGTGTCTGCTTCTTCTTGACTTGACTTTAGCTCAGGAGCCTCTTCCCACTGCTCTTTGGTGATCTTGAAGCAGAGCTGCTCACATGTGACATACAGCTCCTTGCCCTCGAGCTTGTCCCTGTGCTGTGGTTTTTTCCATTCTTCTACAGGAACTTGATGAGACTTGCCTTGTTGGAGGAACTACCGAGTAACTTTCTCACTGCTGGATGTTGTGCCCAGGTTGAATGTTCTTGAAATGGATCCCTGTGCCTGCACTTCTGTTGGCTCGTTCTGCATCTTTGATGGATGTCTCCTTGTAGACGTCAAACACACATCATGCGCCTGCTCTAGCACCCTCATGGACAACGTGACTCAGTGCTGTGCCTGCAAGCTGTGAAAAAGTTTTGTCGTTTCCCTTCAGTTTCTGGACCAGGCTCATCCCATCAATTATGGTAGCAGAGGGCTCAGGGATCACCTCTGCAGGAGAAACATTCCTCTCACAACTCCATTGCTAGGCAGCTTGTTGGTCTTGGGAGAGCCCATTACGCTGGCAAGTGCCATGGCAAAGGCCCCAGGGGATGAGCCAAGACATCACTCATTTTGAGCTTTCTGTTCTCAGCAACAAGGATCATCTGGCCAAATAGGTTCCTGTCAGCCTTCAAGATAGCCTCTGGCATGGCCTTGTGAGCGTGGCTTCATTCTGATGTTAGTGAACGTTCTCAGTTTCGTCTTCGTCATCGTGTCATGAACTGTATAGTTGGCATATCGGTCTCCATTATCACCAAAAAAAATCACCATTAAACATTACATGAACAAACAAACAAACACATTTACATGGAAACCATTCTACATATGTTTGCTCCTTCCAATAATAAATTATCCCAAAATATCACAAAAAAATCACCAAATATGAAATAAACCCTAAATATGGGGAAACTTGAAATATACATCAGAATAACTCTTGTAGAGAATCAAATTAGCTACAAGAGCTGTTGGAATATATTTTTCAATTTCTCCATATTTAGGGATTTATTCCAGATTTATGGAAATACCCCAAATTAATTTTTTTTAGGGTAAATCCCAAAATATGAGGAAATTTGAAAAATACCTAGGAACAACTCTGGTAGAGAATCAAATTCTACATAGGTGTCCAAAGTTCCGCGTTGATCGTGTGATTGATTTTAAAGAAAATGAGGAAAACCCCGAGCGTCACGCTGAAAATCTGTTTTTATGGGTAGCACCCCATTGCATCACAAAATCAGACTAAGCTACCAGTGCGGGAAGGCTATCATCTAATGTATTTACAGTCACTCTATAAACATTTTAAGTACATTCGTGTTTAGTCACCCCAGGTGGTACCGATATCTGGCCTGGCTCATGGACTATATCCATCCTGTCCACCCCCAATCCTTCCCACCCCATTGTTTGTCCAAGTCTCCCTCTATTTTGTCTTTCAACTCCACCGTTGGTGTCCTCCCCCCTCACCACTGTTCCTTTTCTCCTGATCGATTCAGCGTTCCAGCTCTTCGACGAGACTCGTCACTATCCCCCAAAAAACTGTCATCAGTTGGCAACCATTGTGCAGGCTTAATTGGCTGAATGGTCTCTTTCTGTGATGAAATTCCTTTGAAGAGAGGTCATCTATTATATATTGCAAACCGTGGTATCTGTGCGTTCGTCTGTCTCCTGTTTATGGCTGCCGCAGTACTGCATTTGAAAAGCTCAACATTCACTTTTGAAATTATGGAAGAACAGGCATGAATGATGTTGATACTAAATAAAATTTCTCAAGCAGCATATATTGGACAAATTCTTTTTAGACAAATTGAACCTCCACCACTCGATGTTGCACCACTAGTTTATGGTGGGCGGTATAAGTATCTCAAAACTTTGGCTCTGAGTGGAACCAAGAGTGTGACAATTAACCTTTAGTCCATGAAATAATTTAAATTGATAGATTAACTTAACCTTTTCCAAAGACAAAGCAAAGTGTGAATGCAGCCATTTATCACAGTTTGGTCACAATCTCATCAGCAGTTTCGGAGAAGTTTCAAGTGTTTATGGACGGATGGGCCGTCCCATAAGTTCACCTGAATTATGTTCCCTGTGAGCTTAAAAAAAAACAATAATAATAAAATAAAATTGGTGAGATGCTGGGTAAGCCTCGATTTTTGGAATTCAAAAATGAAGACATTACTGCAAGAAAGCTTGTGTCAGAGGAACTGGAGAGGATCAGAGGGCTGAGAGAGCAGAGGATGCTGGCCAATTTAAAAAGGAGGCGATTAGAAATAATAATAATAAAAAAACAGAAAAGGTCACCGACCTGCTTGTAATGGGACGACATGGTGCTTCATCATCATTGCTGCAGATGCCAATAATGTTGGGCTTTAGATTCTATATAATCCAGGAAAGACACGTTGGATGCTGGGGCATATGGCATGAGTAGTTCTAATTTTTCAAAGGAATAACTTTGACTGGAGGAGCTTGCAGAGTTTGCGGCTGGTTTTGGAGGACGTGTTTGCTAATTTTGGATTCATCAACCCAAGATAAGTCGTGGCTAATGGTAAGGCAAGAGGCAACCTCTCAGTAGGTCACCATGGAAATACGTCAGCTTATTTGACGATCCTTCCAGAGTGACAGGGTGACACGGATTTGCCAAATTGAGAGGCAAGTTCCATTTATCAGAACAACATTTGATGAATTACAAATCAGGAGAGAGCGATGCAAGTGCTGTCTGCCTGTCAGTGGGATTGAGACAACAACACAATGGGGAATCGTATGTTTAAAAAAAAAAGTACACAGCAGCATCACAGAGGACTTTATGTAGACAAGAACTAAGACCATCCTCAAAACTGCCTTGGGAGCATACCAGCCTCCACATGGAGGAAAAGACTCCAATGAATGCTTTGTCTTCCTCCACTTGTGCAGTCAATGCATTGCTAAGTGTGAATTCAGCCTTGAATGCTGCAGGCAGTGACTTTGCCAAGCTGAGCCGGATACTAGACTACGTCAAATGCTTGAGATATGAGCGCATGTCCAGGGAGACCTTCCTGATCTCTTACTTAAGATTTATTGCCTCCCATCATTGCTGAGACAAGGGCAGCAACACGTTCAGATTTGAATGACTGGGACAGAATCCAAATTGATGATCAGAGATCAGGCTGTTTTAATAAAGGAAAGACTTGAGATCAGTCTCGATGATGGATTGCATGACAACTTGGAATTGAAAGCAAGTTTACTGCTCTGGAGTTGGAAGAATTGTCTTGTGAACGGAACAAGCAAGGGAATGGTGCCACCGTGACTGAGGAAAGAAATTATTTGGTGAGTCGGCCTATTGATCTGCAAGATTTGTTTAAAGTTTGCCGAAGGGTGGACAAACTTACTGAAGGATGAAAACGTCAGTGAATTAAAGTTGCCCGTCCGATTATCCTCCTGTGTTAAAGCAAGCTTCTTGACTGCAACTGCCTTCCCACAGGATTCAGTGCACCAGCGCTGACAGGATGGATAAGATAGCAGCAGAGGAGATGGCAAAAACCGATACATGAGAGAAATCAGATTTTTATGAAAGTTTTCCCAAGCGGAATTATCAGGTGCTGTGGAGATGGTAACTGAATCCTTTTGTCCCAGGTAGTTGATTAATAATCTGGATATTCCACTTTAAGCTCTTGCCTTATAATATTGGGATGTCAAAGTTCAAGTTGATTTGTATATTGTTTGCACTTCCTCCAAAATACAAGAGATGACCGATGAGGGGTTTTGAAAAAGATCACCAAAATATACTCACAACAAGAAAAAGAGCAATCAGAGATTGCAGACCCTTGCCAGGACTTCTTTTGAGTGGTGTATTTTAATAGGTTTGAGAGTAAATCCAATATGGCTGCCAAACCATGTGACCTATATCACATCACATGTGTGAACCTTTTGTTCCTCATGGGCAGGCAGTCATACGTGTAAAGTTTCGCCTCGATTTGTTCAGCCACTTCAGAGAAGATTTTTGAAGGTTTTAAAATTTTTAAAAATAATATGGCTGTCGAATCATGTGACTGATGACATCATGATTTTTTTTATCAATAGATGACCCTCAAAATTTTTCATACTGATCGAATGTGACATTCTACATATGCAATTATGACGTCATAAAAAAAAAAATCACACTCATTCCCCATGAGTACTTGCTTTGTGCCAAGTTTCAATTTTTTCCTTGGTGTGGTTTTGGAGATACAGAGGTCCAAAGTTTTTCCAGATGTTTTCCAAAGGAATTAGAACATTCTACATGAGTAGTCGCACCGATGGTGAAAATTTCTTTTCAATCCGATAAGCGGTTGCGGAGAAAAACACGAAAGGTCTGTGCGGACAACAAACGGAGCCAAATGCAATACCCTCTCCTTTGGTGAGGGTAATTAGTCCAAGGCACTGCAACAGGTTTTCTAATTTCATTTTTACTATATACAAAACATGGCGTGAACAGGAAAAAAAAAAAAAAAGAGTTGGAAATTCAACAAAGGCAGTGTCCAAAAAATATTAGGTAAATTTTAATGAAGGTAAAATGTTCAGCAAAGTTTAAAAACTATACGTACAGGACCCTAATAGGGTTCAAACATTGCTATGAGGACAAAACACGGAACACCTTGTGCAGTGTTGGCAAGTGCAATATCACTGCATATCAGGACAGGTCGCTCCCTCTGTGACTTGTTCAAAGGAGAATTTGAGGTGCTCCCAAAAAAATTGCATGCAGATGACTGAGATTTACAGAGAATAGTAAAAATTAATGTTATTATCAAGAAATTTGATTCAAATATAACTCCAACATTGTTTTCAATGAATATCCCATCGAAAATAAAATTTGTTCAGGGTTCAATTGTGTGCATTTTGGAAAGAACAATAAATGGTGGCAGGAACTGAGCATTAACAAAAGGAATATAAATAAAAAATGCACACACGGCGGAAGATATTTACACCCAGGATGAACGACGCCAAATCTTATTCAGGTTAAACATCGCAGTTCAACAAAGGGTTTTCAAAAAGTGGCCGAAAGCAAAGTTATTGCAACGGGAAAATAAAATATAACAATGATTCATCATTTACAAGTTCCGTTAGAAATGAGACTTTTCCTCCCCACGGTAGTTTTGGTGAGATGGAAAGACAAAAACAAAACCAAATAATAAAAGAAATAATAAACAATTGCAGCAACAAGGAGAATGACAGAACAATTGTGTAACGATCAGTCGATTTTATCATTCTGATAATTGCACAATGCTTTTATTGTCATTCTCCATCTTGATGCGATCGTATTAAATCAGCCATTCGGTTTTTATCAAATACCATTATTTTTAGTAAGTCTTCCTGCATTTTTGTGCTTCCACAATATTACGCTTCGGAGTTGATAAATTGTGAAGGGATGGAATGGCAGCCACATAGCGCAGACGTCTGATGGCCGGTCTGCTTTTTGGTTCGTTTTGAGATGTGCGAACACGGTGAGCGGTCGCCTTGGACACAGCTGGAAGGGAATATATATTGGGAACAGAAGATGGAGAGTGAAAAATAATTAGGAACACATGTCGTGGGGGTGAGGATCGGATGCAGTAAGAGTACAAATAACAGAGGACAGCTGTTTAAAAAAAAATAGTGTCTCAGAGTGCAAATAAGTGGCCTTAATCACATGTCATGCATGGGTTGTCTACATATTGCGTATGCAAAAGTGGCAGAAGGTTGCAAACATCTTACCACCCCACCAACCCACTCCCTCCCCCTCCATTTACTCCCAAACACCCCTCCTACTTTCTCACCCCTTCTCTCCAACAACCTCACTACCTCTCATTACAATTTTGTTTTTCTCACTTTCAAGCACAACCAACCACCTTAGCAGACAGAGGCAATAAGTAGATGAAGCATTAATTTTACGTTTCCACGGATCGATTGCCAAGAAATAAATTCTTCTCACAGGGTATGTGCAAACGAATTTTCCACAGTATCCATCAATGATTCATCTTCGGTGATATGACAGAGGCAATTGAAATGCCAATGCAGTATGGTTCTGATGCCACGTAATCATCACCCCCATTGCACACTATTGTTAAATTAATTTTATACGTTCCTCCAAATGTATGCAAGTAAATTGTTGGTAATATATCGATAAAACACCACAATAAATTAACAAATATAGCCTTTGGATCATGTGCATTAGTGTGATTCACAGCTAAATTCTCACACTAGTCATTCAGTGCATGTCTGCCATGTCCTGTCGTCCTGCTGACTCAATGTCTACATGTTGCCTTTTCCCCATCATAAAGTACCTGTTTCTACTCTTCCATGAGCTTAGATTTGGTGAACAAAAAAACAAACAAAAAAAAGATAACTGGGTAACATTTTCAAGTTGTCAACTTCATGTTCAAAGTATGTCAGTAGGGATTTGGTTGGAGCCAAAAAGAAATAGTGCAGGCTGAAATGAAAAATAACAATCCACAATACATAACCATTACATGGGATTTCAGTGGGTTAAAAATGGGGCGGGGAGCAGTGGGTGGGAAAGAGCCTTTGGGATGGGGGAGGTTGCGCTGGCAGACGGGACCAGTCGGAATGGTGGGGGGGGGTGCAGACGCAGGCGGGCCTGGGCGGCGTGGGCGCAGGCGGGCCTGGCAGCGCAGGCGGATCAGGGCAAGTGCGGCGCAGGCGGGACAGGGCAGCGCAGGCGCGGGCGCAGGCGGGCCAGGGTAGCGGCGGGCGTGGGCGGAGGCAGGCCAGGGCGGCGCGGGCGGCAGGCGGGCCAGGGCGAGCGCGGGCGCAGGCGGGCGCAGGGCAGCGCGGGCGCAGGCGGGCCAGGGCAGCGCGGCGGCAGGCAGGGCCAGGGCAGCGCGGGCCGCAGCGGGCCGCAGGGCAGCGGGCGGGCGGCAGGCGGGCCAGGGCAGCGCGGGCGGCCAGGGCAGGCGGCGGGCGGGCCCAGGGCAGCGCGGGCGCAGGTAGTGCGGGCGCAGGCGGGCCAGGGCAGCGCGGGAGCAGGCACAGATGGGCCAAGGCAGCACAGACACAGGTGGGCCAAATCAGTAGGGGCGCAGGCAGGCCAAACCAGTATGAGGAGCATTCAGCCAGTCTTTACAAAATTTTTAAATGTATGCATGAATAATTCTCACCAGAAAAGTGGCGAATCTTTTCCAACCGATTCACAGGTGGGCCATTGGACAGCATCTGAACTCTACTTTCCCGTGATACTGATGCTCGGTTCATGCTGGCAATGCAAGGGAAAGTTTTGTATCAACGGGGAAGATCAAAACAGGATCAGAATATTGAGACTGAGAATGTTTCGTTTAACTATTTCAAGAAGTTTGAATCATAACACAATTATCATACAAAAGTATACGCAGAGCTGCGTGGCCTGTTTGTTGATGTGCTGGTACAAATCCTTCAAACAAATTTGGCACCTTCCATTTTTACTTTGTATCATTTACACATATTACAAGCTTGTTCTATTATTTCATCCTGGTGCTCCAAAGATATGATGACAAGAAATAAGACACCAAATGGTTGTTACCCATTCGGATTAAACAAATAATGATGGCAATTTAAATTCCTTGAGGACAAATAATTTGAAATTCCAGTAAAAAAAAAAAAAAGTTGCAAAATGAAAGTGAAATTCCAGTTTTTGGTTTACTTGTATTAAACGAAGAAATGTTTAAAAAAAAAAAGTGTGGAGGCTGTGGAGGTGAAGTAGCCTCTGACATTGTCGCTACACGCTGCTCAAATGCAGAAGTTTCTGAAATAAGTCAACAAAAAGGAGGACAACATGAACCTGGCAAACCAAGACTTGTGGCAAAGAACTCTTACTCTTTGTAGTAAGCCTCACTCATGTAAAGCCAAAAAAAAAGAAAAGAATCCATCATGATTCTCAATGATGTTTAGAGCTTTAGATTCTGTGGAATTTCCAGCGACGGGACCGAAGTAAAAGGTGCGTTACTCTCAATGCAAGCATGTCGATGTT
>CM068956.1:51373510-51386010 GCA_035128595.1 Eptatretus atami | reverse complement strand
ATTGGCTGACACCAAAACCACCACCGTTTCATCCAAATCTGTAACTTTTTGAAAATCAAGTAATTAATTGAAAAATAATCGATTAATTGATTCATCAATAAATAAATAAAATAACCTTTATAGCCAAATCACTTGTTCACCGTCACCTCCAAACATCAGTTTCCAAGCTCAAAAGGTGCCTGAGATATTGCCCAGATGAGAAAGAAAAGAAAAAAGTATTAAATAAATCGATAATAATTAAATAATTAATCAATTAGTTGATTAATCATTTCTCAATCATCTTGAATCTCACAATATTTTATCTGACCATCAATACGGCTTTCACAAGGCAAGATCGACAGGTGATATCCTTTCTTACATTACGAATGTCTGAGTCTCTTCTTTGAGAGACTTTGGGGAATCCTTTGTTGTCGGTTTTGATATCTCAAAAGCCTTTGACAGAGTTTGGCCTCGGGGTCTGACATCCAAGCTTCCCTCTTTCCTCCTGTTCTCTCATATCGAGCTTTCTCTCTGACCGCTCTTTTCAAGAAGACAATTTTCAAGATTGGAACAGCCTTATAAAGCTCTTAAATATAGCTGGGCTCAATCTCCAAAAGAAAAAGAAAAAAGGGGTTAAAAATGAATAAATAAATAAACAAGCATCCCTTCTGTGATTAGACAGCAATTCTGTGGAAAACCAAATCTCTCTGATCAAGTCGCAGGAGCAGAAAATGTTATTTTACTTGTGCAACGCAATCCTTCGTTACTACAACCAACAAGGTTATAAGGTACGACAGCAAAAACGCGACAGATCATTGGACAGAACCATAGAACGTACGGGTATCCTCTTTTCTGGTCTCAGAGATTTCAGGAATGATAATGTTTCGCACACCTCATTGAATGATCCTATCAGACCATATTTTCAGCTGCGACTAAAGATGCAAACATTCTTAAGCAAAAAGAGGAGGAGGGTTAATTTGCTCACTGGTCAACTTGTGCATTTAAAGTCAATTAAAGAATAAAGAAGAAAAAGACATCGTGCAGAGCACGATACTTGCAAAATTCACCCCCCTCTCCAAAGGTTGCCATGGATACATAAAATTGTCCATGTCATTAAGATTAAAATTGACACTCTTAATCAAAGCTCAAGTCAAATGGATGAAAATTGATTATTTTTAAGATCAAAATTGATTGTAGAAGTTTGACCTTGAGTTTACCTTTGACCTTTTGACCTCAAAAATAGTTGGCTTCCCAATTCAGTGATGTAATATGCAAATCTTGTTCAAGTTTCAAGTTAATCGGATGAAAAAGGAAGATTTTAGAATTTGACCTCAAGATGACCTTTGGCCTCAATCAAAAGGCTTCTCAGTTGAGACTACCTCCACAACTTGGTAAGGTTTCATGACAATCAGTTTGGAATTGTGACCGACCTGTAGGCGATTGTCTGTCTGACTCAAACAGAATAACAAAATTGACTGACCAATATATTTGAAAAATGTTCGATTTTGCAAGTAACAAACAAGAAAATGATGTCGTGCATAGCACAATACGTACTTGCAAAAATCCACCCACCCACCCCCCCTCTCCAAAGGTTGCCACGGATACAAATTGTCCATTTAGTTAAGATTAAAATTGACAATCTTAATCAAAGCTCAGGTCAATCGGATGAAAATTGCTTATTTTTCAGATTGAAATTGATCATCTTAGAAGTTTGACCTTGAGTTCTCTCTTTCGAGTACAGCCTTATGGCTGCCGGTTGCATCATTGGTTAGGGATGCGGCTATGCCACTGATGCAGTGTCCCTATTACCAGTGGGCTGGTACTCATTTTGCAGACCTCGGAAGGATGACAGGCTGAGTCAACCCCACCTGGTATTAATTCAGCGGAAAACGGGGCTCGAACACAGGACCCTAGGATCCCAAGTCAGCCACCGAAACCGCTAAGCCAACACCAGGCTGCGACCTTGAGTTGACCTTTGACTTTTTGATCCCAAAAATAGTTGGTTTCCCAATTCAGTGACACAACATGCAAATCGTGTTCAAATTTCAAGTCAATCGGATGAAAAAAAAAAAAAGACGATTTTAGAAATTTGACCTCAAAATGACCTTCGAGCTCAAAATCAATAGGCTTCTCAGTTGAGACTACTGGCACAACGTTGTACAGTTTCGTGAAGATCAGTTTGAAATTGTGACCTGTGGGCAATTGAAACAAACAAACAGAGACAGACAGACAGAAACACAAAATTGACTGGCAATATACTTGAAAAATCTTCGATTTTGCAAGTAATAAATAAAAACATCCAAAACTAGAGGGGGAACACCCGTAGAGTGCAAAACCTCCGCCGCCAATACTGCTGGGTCACTTAAGTGAACCTGATATCCTATTCATTGTAGGTCAAAACGGATCAGACTCTACTGAACCACGATTGAATAAACTAACTAGATCGACGCGCATGTAGAAATGCCAAAAAAAAAAAAATCGAAATTTTTTTGAAAAAAAAGTTGCAAAAATTTTTTTTCTCTAACAAATTTTTTTTGGGGGGGGGGGGGGGTTGGAAATCACTTAAAACATGTAGAAATGCAAAAAAAAATTCAAATATTTTTCAAATAAAATCGAAATTTTTTTGAAAAAAAGTTGCAAAATTTTCTAAGTTTTTTTTTTGGACCAAGTCCCAAATCTAATGGCATGATCCTTGGACCATACCTAATCCCCACCAATCGTCGAAATCCGTCAGGAGTTTTTCCGTAATACTGTTCACAAACAAACAAACAGACAGGGATGAAAACAGTAACCTCCATCCATCTTCGATGGCGGAGGTTAAAAATGCTGTTTAGACATAGTACATGAAGGTGCTCATTGAACCTTTCATTAAAATTTTCAGTTCTACATATGGCGAAATCAAATCAATGGAATGCGAGTTTCACGGACAGCATTTGGATGCATGGAGCGTTGTGAAGACAGACGTATCGGGAGGTACAGGAAATGTCGAGAATTAAGCACCAACAGAAACTATATTTATCATTTCCGGGGTTTAAACTCGCATCTCTCATGTCAAGTGGGCACGGATCAGCTATCCCTTCAACTTCTTCCTCCTCTTCCTGAAATGCAACTTTCACATTGCTTTGCAATGACAATGCACAGTTGAATATTTTAAAGCACAGTTTAAATTATAGACATCACCAACATCGAAAGAATCTCAGCTGAAACTTAAAATCGATATAAAAGACCGTAGAGCAACCTACTTTTCTTTCATGCCTTGGGCATCATCGAGTTGTCCACCTTCATGGAAAGTAGCAGATGCAAACTCTATGTCGTGCGTGAACGTGGAGTTCAGCGGTGCTATTCCGCAAGGGATTTCCTCCTCAGGGAGGGGAAATACTCCATCCAGGGCATGGCTGATATTGTCACAAGGGCAAAAGGGAAACCTTTGGTGGCCAGGTGACTGGGGGTCCTGGAGTACCTGACGCTTGGCACGCTTAACGGCCGGAGAGTAGTTGGGACTTAAACCAGAGATCTGACGCTTGTGCCAACGGGGCTTTTGTAAATGGGGTTGTGTATTTCTTCTGAACACTTGGCACCGTGTTCATGCCTGGCAAGTCACGTTTTAGACGTGTGAAAGTTTCTGTCCTCGTTTCCAGGTTTGAAGATGCTGTGAAAGAAAAATTGGGGTTTTGGGGGAGGGGGGGGGGGGAGGGGAAAGCATCAACCATTGAGAAAAAATACTTGGAAATACAACAGGGCTTGAGCAACACCAAATATGGAGCCACAAGATACATCAATGCATGAAGATGTTAGAAAGATCCACTGAAAATAATAAATTATTTGGAAAAATGAACAATTCATTCCATCTGGAGAAATTAAGCTTGTATTACCCACTACACCCACTGAAAAAAAGAAACATTCCAAAATGCCATTTGAATCCCAATGCCCATTACACCACCAGAGCACAACGAAAAGTCTGCCTTTTTTCAACACAAAGCACTGCCACAACATCCAAAACAAACAAAAAAAAGCATTGTAATTCGAAGCTGAATACCACAGCAAGCTGTGACATGGAAAGAAACCCCGCTGTAGGCAGGGCACGCACTAAGGCACCACCTCAAAAACAACAACACAGATACTTTTCCCACGCCCTCGCTGCACGCTCCACATGCAGATCGGAAATCCGAATTCGTTCAGGGGCTTGCTCAAATTACAAGCATGCTTGCCGCGGAAGCAAGATCAACATGGAAGTAAACTTGGGCAGAAAACACGAAACACGGGTCTCATTTTGAAGTACTATTGCCTTGATTGGTGGGGTAGCCTTATGGTGGGTGATGTATGTATTCACTAAAAAAATATATTAAAAAAAATCAAAAAAAAAATCGCATGATCAGTCAGGTATCCTGCTTATTGAAAGATGACTTATTATCAAGATAGGTCATGTCACAATTAACTAATCATAATTAATCTTCCTACTCATAAACATGGAACAGAAGATTTAAGCATGGGTAACATAATCAGAAGGAAAGTGCTCAGAACGGAGTACAATTCAGATATCAACCAAAAGGGGAATATTTTGACGAACAGGAGCACCAGCAACTCGAAGTAAGCAATGCACAGAAAAAAAAAGAAGTAAAACTTTCGGCTCGATGGCATAAAATCAGGTCACAAAAAAAAATTCACAACAATAGCTGCACTCTGGCCGAGCTAGATTGCTAATAATCTTTCTGTCATCGTTGACAGAATGTAAAACTGATGGCAAGGCTTGTCTTTTTAAAACTTTCTGGAGTCCGAGAAAGCAACACCGATGGGAAGGCCATAGAAGCGTCCATCAATTCTGTTTAATTTGGGCTCAGCATGAACAGACTCAGAAATGAATCTTACTTCCACCGTCAAGTAATGCCGACCTAAAAAAAACACAGGTTTGCATTTACCTACCAAGCCTTTGACACAATTCTAATCATTTTGCTGCACTTTCGTAACATGCACCTTTCACCCTTTTCCGAACGACCAATTACATTTCAGAGACAGCCCAGTGTTTTGCCTGTTTGAGAAATGGCATGGCATATAAGAGAGAGGGAGACATCCCTTTGACATTACTTTGCATCGCCAGCCCCAGAGCAATGACCACTTGGCTTTTCACAAGTTCACAATAATACCAGTGATGGTCAATGCATTGAAAACACCCCCCCCCCCCCCCCAAGTTAAAGTGAAGGGACACCAAAAATGCAAAGGTAATGAAAAAACAAAATGAAAAAGAAAACTTTTCCTGGAAAAGACAAGGAATCAAAGGTAGAAATTATAGTAGTTCATTACCTCTGCCACTTAAGGTGTACAAAGGGCTTTACACCCCTGTTTGTCTGTCTGACTGCCTGTATGTGAGCAGGAGATCTCAAAAAAAAGTTATGGACAGATTCGGACGAAACTTGGTGGACAGGTTGGGTGTGTGTGACAAGGTCATATTGATTAGTTTTGGATAAGATAATTTTTAAAGTGATTGTTCACCATTGAGAGATAGAGCCCAAAACAATATATAGCACGGTCTCAAAACATGCGAAATGGACAGATCTTACCTTCAAATAAATAAAAAAAAAAACACATTAAAGTCTGTGAAAGTTCAAAACCATCAATGGCAAAAGTGAAAGTCTGCATGAAGAATACAAGACAACTGAAGGTGAGGTAGACAGTGGCACACCTAAAGAGATTGACACAAGAAGTCGACTCTTAGCATTTTATAATACAGGTTCAGGAGGGAATAGAGGAAGTTACGAAGCACTTTGGAAAACTAAGACAAGAGATGAAGCTCCAGAGAAGATAATATACATCCAAGAGTATTGAGGCAGGTGGCAGAGCAGATAAGCAAGATGTTAGCCAATATCTTTAACACCTCATTGGAGCCAGCACAGGTACCGGATGATTGGAAAGTAACAAATGTAACCGTTATTTAAAGAAAGGATCGAGAGTAATTGAGGAACTATAGACCTGTTCGTTGGACTCCAATTAAGGGGAATATGTTGGAGACATGAATTATTATGGATCAGATGGGGAACCATTTAAATAACTTCAAACTAATTAAGGGTAGTTAGCACAGATTTACGAAAGGGAGGTCATGTTTCACAAACTTGATGGAGTTTTATAAAGCAGTTTCTGATTGGGTGGATGAGGGGAGTGCAGTGGATGTAATGGTATACGTATCTGGACTTTCAGAAGGCATTTCATAAGGCACCACGAAGAAGGCTGTTGGCTTAGGTGATGACTTGGGAGAAGATGGCTGGCTGGGAGGTTGTAAGTAGGATCAGTAAGTACTTTGACCGTTACCTCAAGGATCAGTACTAGGACTGTTATTATTCGCAATCGACATCAACGATTTGAACAGTGAGGATACGAGTTGGCTTTCCAAATTTGCAGATGCCACCTTTCAAGGTAAGGTAGACAGCACAGAGAGGGGGGTGATTCGATTCAGGAAAGTCTTGATATACTTTCTTACATTGGATAAAAGATAAGCAGATTCAGTTTAACATAAGGAAATGCAAGATGATGGGGATGGCTAAGAAGGATGAAAATATGAACGATATCTAACACGATCTCAAAGTTATGGACGGATTCGGATGCAACTTGGTGGACAGGTTCGGTGTGTGACAAGGATTCGATTTTGGTGGAGATCTGGATCCAGATGCTTGAATCTTTTAAGTGATTCTTCACCATTGAGAGATGGGGCCAAAACAATATACTGTACGTATATAGCATGATATTTCAAAAAGTTGTGGACGAGTTATGATGAAACTAGGTGGACAAGTTGGGTCGGTGGGTGACAAGAACAAGCCAATTAGATTTTGGTTCACGTCCGGATGCAGATCCGACATGTCAGTGGGATACAAAGTGTAACCGGTTCAGCCTGATGGGGGTATGTACTCTATTGAGTGCCATTCCAGTTGATGCAAGCTTTTGTAATGTCACCTGACTCGATGTATATTGGCATTATTTTTTGGGTTATGTGAAGTTGCGACACTGGCCAATAAAAAGAAATCAATATTCCTCCCACTTTTCCCTTCTAACCACTGCCTGTTCACAGAATTACATCTCAGCATCCAATCGCCTCATGATGTGAGCCAACCTGCTCAAAAGTAGAAAAGATGACAGTTACAAGTTTAAACGAGAGGGCTCGTACAACACATTTCCCCCACACAGTATTCAAGTATACACTTCAATTGAAATAAAATAATTATTTTAAAGTTGGTTTAAAAAACAAAAAAATTCCAGAAGTTTAGCACGATTGAAGCAGTCTTACACACCACCTTATATTATTTAACATGTCCAAGTACAGTAATACCCCAGTTTATGTTGCCCCTTTTTCACAAAAAGAAAAGAAAAAAAAAGGCATTTCGCAAATACGTCGGCATGTTATAAACACCATTTCTGAATATTCGTCATGCCAACTCACACTTATGTCGTTTTAAAAGCCATACCTTTTATTCTTGAGAGTTTTCAAAACTTACAAGACTGCTAAAGACACCATAATACATGGCTAAAATCACAAATCGGGAGTTTGCAAGATGCTGAAAGAACTACTGTACTTTGCTTCGCACATGAAGAAATGTACAATAGATTGGCTCAGAGACATTGTAAGAGTGTTACATTAGAAGTGAAATTAGATGTTATTCCTCGAATGGATGCTTGTAATAATGGATTGCTGAGTTATCAAGCTTGCTTCCGATCGATAAATACGCCCATGTTCATTGAAGAAGTAAGACGACGACGTACCACCACCTTCAATCGCTTCCAGGTTTTTCATTAATCAAAAAAAGGGTAATGCCATTGATAAAAAGTGAAATATAATACCTGAAGTAGCGACGTGAGGAACGCATCACCACCGCCACCCTGCCCCCCCCCAACCCCTTATTCCATTAATTATTAAGAGAAAAATTGCTTTGATTTTTGTTGTTTCAACGTTGAGACTTTTCAGAAACGTATCCCCGATGTAAACATACTGTACTGCAAAAATGGAGGTTTTTGAAAACAATAAGAAGGCAATCTGTAGTCTGCACTGCTCAAGTATATAATTAAATTTAAATAAAATAAAGATTGCAAAGGTCATAAAAAAAATAATTCCAGAAGTTTACCGGCGTTGACAGTGGCTATTACATCACCCTATCAACCATGTGACATTAGTTATTCGTGCCTGTTGCTTTATGATGTTCTTAAAAACAGGAAGTTTCCTGTTTGGAATGATTTTCAATTTTGTTTGACTGCCAGGTAGGCAGAGGGGCTTTCAAAAACGTGGTGGATGCAAATCCTCGAAACCACCATCCTGACTTCCGGTCTGGCAACGCCGTGGAACTTTGATTGGGAGGCAAGAAAGTTCATCTCATCTTCACGTTTCAAAAAAATAAAAAAAAATACCATAAAATTCGTAAAAGTTTCTGCTTTTACCTGTTGAATGCGACAAAATACAATCAAGCATGTTCAACTTGTCAAAATTATTCCAAGGAAGAGTTGTCGTTGAAGACAACATCAGATATGTCTGCACATGTGTAATCTTAACTGGTCTTCACGCAGTACTGAAGCTGTTTTCATGATAAATGACATGAATGATGGTTTGGACTTGACTCCTGCTTCCAAAGCCTAACACGCTCTGCTAAGCGCCAAGTCGGTTTTTAATAATGCTCATTTCATTAGAAGGATATGTAATTACACAGACATCTAAACCCCCCCAAATTTTCCCAATTAGATGGTGAGGATACAATGCTCTCCCTGAGGGGCTGCAATAAGCACTAAATACCACTGCCAGATTAGTCATGCAGAAATTCAAGCATTACTCTTATTCTTACTCGCCTCATCAAGATCCTAATCGATTATTGGCAGAAAAAAGAAACAACTTTACTTGAGCAACCTCACATCTCAGAACACCCTGAACACCCCAACGAACCAAGATCTGGCTTGATGATGTGACAAGAAAAATGTGAAAATTGCGGAAGATTTTTTTTTAATTTTTTCATGAACTTCGTAATCATGGTAATTTCCTGTTCGATAGTTGTTCCACAAGCTTTCTCAGAAAGTTCAGTTTTGCTTCTGAAAATGATTACAACTCTTCCCAAAACTTATTCTGACTCATTTTACAATACTCGATGCATTACGAGTCATGAAGCAGTATTTATATTCGCAAAATTTGTGGAGACCCTGCGGTGCACCATGCATCAACATTAGCGCTGCCAGCAGTGATGCTTGGCACAGAAGCCAAAGGAACTTTGCCGTTGGTAAAACAAGGAAAGATGGAAGGCAGGACATTAGGAGGAGAGAATCAGAGAGCTGGATAAGCAACAGCTGTGAAGGAAGCGGGTGGTGGTGGAGAGACCCCACATGTTTTTAATAGCTGGGGCCAGTAGGCCAGATGGAAACATGCTCGCAGCCAACAAAGTTGTAAATATAAAATAAAATTTTATGAAAATAAAATTATACATGTTTAGAATGTGCCAAAAGTTCTGCAAACGAGATACTTGCAAGAGTCCAACAAAAGCAAACTTCATATTTTGATATTCTAGTGTATGTAATTAGTAAAAAAAATATAACATTTCCCAACTGATATATTGAAATGACAAAGGATGTGTGCGCACACATATGCAGACACACACCAGAAGTCTGAAAGCATAGTGCAGAGGTAACATACCTATTAAGCTGTCGACCCTGAGTTTGATTCCTGAAAACTACAAACTTTCAACTGGTGCTTCGCAGGAAGGGTGTTGCATCTCAAAGTGAATCATCCCTCGGATGGATGTTAATATGGGTGTTCCATCTGCTCGCATTAGTGGGCAATGCGAAAGGTCCCACTGTGTCTTTCACAAAGAGTAGGCGAGTTACCGTCGGCATCCTGGAACAAATTTCAAATTCCTGCCCTGACTACCGCTGGGGTGGCAAAGTAAAACCACCCAGTGCAATCCTTGCCACGAGAGCACTTTGGGAAAAATAAACCTGCCTGAGGCAGAGCACGAGAGAGAAGTTTCATTGGATGAACGCGGCAACATCATGGACATGGTACAGAAGTGTTTAGTCCAACACAATACCTTATGCAGACAATCTTTTCATAAAATGTGGCCAGAAATTACTTTGGTTTATGCGGAACGGCAATTGCGCAAGTAGTTAGTTTTCAAAAATAAAAATGCCAGGCAATTTAGTTAACACATTTGTGTCTTTGCTCTCATTTACAATATATTATATGTGGGAAAGAAGCAGCCAGGTGTGATAAGATACGAGATCTTAAAAAGAGATGGTTTTCTTTGATTTGAAGTTTGAGAACAGCTACTTCTTGGCCCAGAAGAATCTGGTTTGAATGGAGACTGCCATGGCCACTACCTCCACGACTATTCCTGCACACAGGTGGTCTATTATCTGCTTCCTGGTATAATTGCATTTACATGTTTGCAGATCTTACAGGCATTGAATGTGAACCAGGCAACGAATATGCCAACATTCCTTTCACCGTGACGGTGCCAAGAAGGAAAACGAAAAGAAAACAAATAAACGGCTCAATGATCATGCAAAAGATCACGCAGCCCCATCTAAACTGTTCTTGTAAAAGGGAAGATCAGACAAAATTACACATTAATTGGCAAGAATACTGGAACCAAAATGTGACAAAAATGTCAGCGTATTGAAACAGAATAAATCGGTTTTGTAAAACCAATGGATTTCACGGTGTTGCAGAAGCGTACCCTTTGGTGGGAGTTCAACAGGAAAGTCCTCGCGCTGGTTGTAATCTCCTTAAGCGGGCATCAGGAGGAGGAACGGAGCCCTCCCAGGGCCCTCCTTTTTACTAGGATCCCAAATTTTGAGGAACAAGTCATGATGTTTTAGTAGCAGAGCTCATTCTGTTCTCATGTCTGTCCCAATGCGCTCTTTTAAGGCTTGTCACTTCAAACCAGACATCCTCCAATTGAAGTAATATTTCCTGGTATCACTTTCAGATTCTCAGCAAGGTTCCGATTTATCACTCCACTTACTCCGACTACCACCGGCAGCGTCAGCTCTCTTGAATTCGTTTTCCAGATCTCATTACTTAGCCATTTTTTTTTAATGATCAAGTGTCATGTACTAGCAAACCAAAACAAATAAAAGTCCAGACACTAAAGGTATTTGACGTGTGGCTTTAAGACATCATTGAGAAATCACTAAACAGGTTCATGGTAACATTTCTTGAACAGCATTTTTTTTTTTTTTAAAGTTAGGGCACAGTGAATATGGGCATGCTGTACGATGGATGCTGCTGTACTATGCTGTACGCTGTACGCTGTACATGCTGTAAAATGCTGTAAAAAAAAATGCTGTACTATGGATGCTGGAAATGCTGTCATGTTCAATGGGTGTAAACCTCAAGCTCAAAACACAATGTGCTCACTCAATGTAAAATCATGCAGTTTGGACTAATAAAAGCCATCAAAACATGGAGAAACTCCAGCAAATCTGTTTGCTGCAAATCAGCAAATAAAGTGAATGACATTAAATAAATAAAAATATAAAAAACGCCTTCAGGCATTGCCTCTGGCTTTAAGATTCTGAAAGTTGCCATCTGTAAAAAACAGACAAACAAACAAAAAAACAAGCAGTCATAGACTGGTACTTACGAAATAGTCAACTTGACCTCTGACTTGTCTAATAAAAGCTGTCTCTAGAGAAGGTAGCGACGCAAACCAGAAGTTTCTACGATGATTCTGTACCAAACCATCAAAAATCGTAACGTCGACCGAAGCAAAAATCTCCATTCTCCACGCAATTATTTTATCAAAGTCACAAAACCGTAATATTCGGCCATCCACCAACAATCTTTACATAATCCGACGGCTTAGCGAGTCAGGCATGCGACGATAACCTTTATTGGGAAAAAAATGACTTTTAAACACCATCTTTATCGAAAACACCGTCAGCGCGCACACGGAAAACCATTACGTGATGAACGCCACCTCTGCTCAAGTGCACTGCACCACGTGACGACCCGTGACGGGCGAGTGAAATATTTTTTATACAATCTTAAAACGTCTCAAAACATCCGATTTTTACCAGAATTTCGACAACCGAGTTTTAAGCGTCCTAAGCGGATCACAAAAACCGAAGACAAAATTAAAATCGAAGTTAAAACGAACTCGTAACGTCGAGCGAAGCAAAAGTCTCCATTTCTCCACGCAATTATTTTATCAAAGTCACAAAACTGTAATATTCAGCCATCCACCAACAATCTTTACATAATCCGACGGCACTCGCGCAGTCCATCGGGTCGTCACCGTGATGCAGTCGCACCGACAATATCACAAGAGCAGCCACACCGCGTTTGGCGAAAATTAGAAGGAAACATTCCCAAAAATGATGCCCGATTTGAATTTCCAATTTTGCACACTGTTAAGGTATTTTCCACAGTCGCATCGCGCGCTGGGAGGACACACAGGGTGTTTTCGATAAAGATGGTGTTTAAAAGTCATTTTTTATCCCAATAAAAGTTATCGTCGCATGCCTGACTCGCTGAGCGAACGAGTCTGTTTCGAAAACACATGAGT
>CM068956.1:51362358-51373485 GCA_035128595.1 Eptatretus atami | reverse complement strand
AATTCGTGTGTGCGCTATGAGTTATTTATCATCAGATATTAATCTCGCAACACAACCCAACAACCACAACTAACACGGCACCTTCCCTGACTCAACCCTGGTCGCCATTTGCCACGGTTTTGCTGAAGGCGTGGGCAGCAGCCTCCATCGCCTCAGATCCAGCGCCGCTCCAAGGGGCATGGACGTTTCCTCCAGCAGCTGAGCGAAGTTGAGCTATCCCATTGTGCCAGCCAATGGAACCGGCGGCCGAAGCATACTCGGAGCCTCGTCCCAATCAGAGGCGAGTGGCGAGGAGAACCGCTCGGCCTCAAGAGAGTAGAAGTGATCGTGCCTGCTTCGTCTGCGGTGTTGGTGGTGTTGGCTTCTACTACGGTCTTGGTGGTTTGATTTCTCGCGGTTCTTGTGGCGATCTTCGTTGTCGTGGTGCTGGGGTCTCGGTCGTCGTCTGTGGCCTTGCGGTGCTTCTTTCGTTTTGTGGCGGCCGAGCTCTGGACGTGGCGTGTCTTCGTCGGGGTTCGAGTCCACCTGGTGGTTTGGAGTCGTGTGACGTACACGCCGGAAGTACCCCGCCCGTCTCCGAGCGCGAAGTTAAATACCCTTGCGGTTCCGCATGATCATTTGTGTCTGGTCTTGTGATTGTGTTGTGTGTGTGCTGTTGTGTCGTGTGGGTTGGTAATGTGTGTGTGTGTCCGTGGTGCCCCTCTCTAAGTAGAAATCTTTAGGTGGCCTTGTTCATTGTACATTACATTTCTTGATTCGTGTAACTTGCTTCTGTGTTCCTTCCAGTTATTGCCTATTGTACAAATAAACCCCTTTAAACTGTCCAGTCGTTCTTGCTTCTCCCATGGTACACAGCACGTTGCGATTTCGAAATTAGTCGAGGCTTCGTGCTGTAATGTTTAATCATTTGGACCGTGGATCTTGGTAAATCCCCGCTCGTTACACCGGATCTGGCTCGGTACAACGTCGTTCGCCCGTTCTGTCGGGTGTGTTTTCCCGGTAGTTAATGCGTGGGTACTTAGTATATTGAAATTAGAATACCCTACCCCACGCCTTCAAAATTATGGCGAACACGGTCCGCCTAGACCCGTAACCTTTCGGACATATCCGAGAGTCACACCTAAATCCGGTTACTTCAGTGGTAGTACGACTCCACTGCTCACCATGTCGTTTATCGACCGAACCCCGCCCACAACAGTTATAGTTAACCTATGGGTAGATTAATGTGTTATATTGTATGACCTTGTCTATGCCTTGGGAAAAAGTAGCACAGTATTGTTTCTACAAGCTTTCGCGTTAGTTGAGTTAGCGTCCTTCACTTTTGTTGACTTTTGTATTTTACCTTTATTTAAAAAGGTGTATCACAAAGTGACTTCAGGAGCCAGAAACATCCATGGATTGTTCCTTTCCGATGGGTGGGCGAGTGGGGTGGCGGATGAGGCAGTAGCGTATCTTGCCAAAAAAAACTTTAGACCGTGGTGGCTGACTATGATTGTGTTACAGCTTATACGTCCATAGACTGCCGAAGGTGGCTGTTCTGTGTTGTTTTCTTACGAAATCTAAAATTCGTACGTATATTGATGCTTCTTTCTGTTTGTTTGTGTGTTTGTTTTGTTTTTTTGTAGCTACGATATATACTGATAACGAAGAGCTCCATGTCATAATTACACCACGTGTTCAGGAGATGTATGGCCTTGATGTGTGATTAGATTTTTTAATTTGGACTGTAATAGTCGCTCTCTTTCCGGTTCTCGTTCTCATGGCTTCACAAAAACATAAACAAAGAACACATACCCGACAACACAACAGGAGTCGTCCATTAGGCTGATTCATCGAGACTTGTATCTAATCTCCGTATTTTTTTATTAGATGGTTGTGAGGTTTTGCGCTTCGCACAGATACAGTCTTCTCGATGATTCTTTGGTTTTGTTTGTTTTTCTGTTTGTGTTTACGAACCAGAGAACTGGAAGGTAATTAGTCCTTTCGCCAATGGCTGCAAATTGCACTGTCTAGCGAATGATTCAATTAGTGAGACCGCCTTTGACCGATTTTGCAAAAGGTTCAGTATGGCTGTGCTGATCCAGAGATTTTTTGGCTGCTGCCATGTGTATCAACGATCCATCCACTCGTACAGCGTTCTTTGATCAAAATCGGTGGGTAGTTGGCCTAAGATCGAACCGTCGCTCCATCTCATCTATCATGGACTCTGGTGTGTTCTCTCTCATTCAGGAAAGGCCATCACGCTCTCAACTGCCAGTCGTGGTGAGGTTAAACATCCATGTTAACTATGATGGAACTTAACCGGAGACCGAAGGAAGTCAGTACTTCCTCATATGTCTTCACTTACATTCGTACACCACTATCTTATTTTTTGAGTCAGGAGTGTGTTACTCTCCGTACCTTATTTGGGTCTGACCATGGTCTCTACAATTAGCTTCGATTACATGACTTTGTGGCTCAAACTCGTTCAAATCATGTCAATACGGCTCAAGTCACATTGAGTGTCAAACATCCAAAACATTCGCATTTTGATTGTGTTTGGTACAGAATCTCGTATAAACTTCTGGTTTTGCGTCGCTACCTTCTCTAGAGACAGCTTTTATTAGACAAGGTCAGAGGTCAAGTGTGACGATTTCGTAAGTACCAGTCTATGACTGCTTGTTGTTGTTCTGTGTGTTTTTGTGTTGTGTGAGTTTTTTTGGCACGTAACTCTGAACGAGAAGTCCTTAATGTCATTACAGTGATCACGAGTCCGAGGTATCTAGCGCGATTAATTTTTGCAACGTCCAATCAATTCACATTGATGAGCTACACTATTCAATCGTGAAAATCATAATGCGTCAAACAATTTGCTAATTCTATTGTGTTACTTTATATGTCGCTATGAACGCGTTCACTTTCTCGTGACGTTCGTTTTAACTTCGATTTTATTTTGTCTTCGGTTTTTGCGATCGCTTCTCTAGACGCTTAAAACCCGTTGTCGACTAATTTCTCGTAAAATCGGATGTTTTGGAGACGTTTTTAAGTATTGTATAAAAAATATTTCCATCGCGCGTCACGGGTCGTCACGTGATTGCAGTGCGCTCGAGAGATGCGTCGGTGAGTCCACGTTAAGTTTTCCGTGTGCGCGCTGACGTGTTTTCGATAAAGATGGTGTTTTTAAAATCATTTTTTATCCCAATAAAAGTTATCGTCGCATGCCTGACTCGTGAGCCCGTCGATTATGTAAAGATTTGGTGGATGGCTGAATATTACAGTTTTGTGACTTTGATAAAATAAGTGCGTGGGAGAAATGGAGACTTTTGCTCGCGTCGACGTTACGAGTTCGTTTAACTTCGATTTTAATTTTGTCTTCGGTTTTTGATCGTCTTAGGACGCTTAAAACTCGGTTGTCGAAATTCTGGTAAAAATCGGATGTTTGCAGACGTTTAAGATTGTATAAAAAATATTTCACTCGCCACTCACGGGTCTCACGTGTGCAGTGCACTTAGCAGAGGTCGTGTATCACGTAATGGTTTTCGTGTGCGCGCTGACGGTGTTTTCGATAAAGATGTTGTGTTTAAAAAGTCATTTTTTATCCCAATAAAAGTTATCGTCGCATGCCTGACTCGCTGAAGCCGTCGGATTATGTAAAGATTGTTGGTGGATGGCTGAATATTACGTTTTGGACTTTGATAAAATAATTGCGTGGAGAAATGTGAGACTTTGCTTCGCTCGACGTTACGAGTTCGTTTTAACTTCGATTTTAATTTTGTCTTCGGTTTTTGTGATCGCTCTTAGGACGCTTAAAACTCGGTTGTCGAAATTCTGGTAAAAATCGGATGTTTTAGCAGTTTAAGATTGTATAAAAAATATTTCACTCGCCACGTCACGGGTCGTCACGTGGTGCAGTGCACTGAGCAGAGTGGCGTTCATCACGTAATGTTTTCCGTGTGGCGCGCTGACGTGTTTTCGATAAAATGGTGTTTAAAAGTCTTTTTATCCCATAAGGTTATCGTCGCATGCCTGACTCGCTAAGCCGTCGGATTATGTAAAGATTGTTGGTGGATGGCCGATATTACGTTTTGTGACTTTGATATAAAATAATTGCGTGGAGAGAATGGAGATTTTGTCTTCGTCGACGTTTACGATTTTTGATGGTTTGGTACAGAATCATCGTAGAAACTTCTGGTTGCGTTCGCTACCTTCTCTAGAGACAGCTTTATTAGACAAGGTCAGAGGTCAAGTTGACTATTCGTTAAGTACCAGTCTATGACTGCTTGTTTTTTGTTTGTTTGTCTGTTTTTTACAGATGGCAACTTTCAGAATCTTAAAGCCAGAGGCAATGCCTGAAGGCGTTTTTTATATTTATTTATTTAATGTCATTCACTTTATTTGCTGATTTGCAGCAAACAGATTTGCTGGAGTTTCTCCATGTTTTGATGGCTTTTATAGTCCAAACTGCATGAATTTACATTTGAGTGAGCACATTGTGTTTTGAGCTTAGTTTACACCCATTGAACATGACAGCATTTCCAGCATCCATAGTACAGCATTTTTTTTACAGCATTTTACAGCATGTACAGCGTACAGCTACAGCATAGTACAGCAGCATCCATCGTACAGCTTGCCATATTCACTGTGCCCTAACTTTAAAAAAAAAAAAAATGCTGTTCAAGAAATGTTACCATGAACCTGTTTAGTGATTTCTCAATGATGTCTTAAAGCCACACGTCAAATACCTTTAGTGTCTGGACTTTTATTTGTTTTGGTTTGCTAGTACATGACACTTGATCATTAAAAAAATGGCTAAGTAATGAGATCTGGAAAACGAATTCAAAGAGAGCTGACGCTCCGGTGGTGTCGGAGTAGTGGATGATAAATCGGAACCTTGCTGAGAATCTGAAAGTGTACCAGGAAATATTACTTCAATTGGAGGATGTCTTGGTTTAATGACAAGCCTTAAAAGAGCGCATTGGGACAGACATGAGAACAGAATGAGCTCTGCTACTAAAACATCATGACTTGTTCCTCAAAATTGGGATCCTAGTAAAAAGGAGGCCCTGGAGGGCTCCGTTCCTCCTCCTGATGCCCGCTTAAGAGATTACAACCAGCGCGAGGACTTTCCTGTTGAACCCCACCAAAGGTACGCTTCTGCAACACCGTGAAATCCATTGTTTTACAAAACCGATTATTCTGTTTCAATACGCTGACATTTTTGTCACATTTTTGTCTATTCTTGCCATTAATGTTGATTTGTCTGATCTTCCCTTTTCAAACATTTAGATGGGCTGCGTTTATCTTATGTTGAGCCGTCTTTAGTTTTTTTTTTCGTTTCCTTCTTGGCACCGTCACGGTGAAAGATGTTGGCATATTCGTTGCCTGGTTCACATTCAATGCCTGTAAGATCTGCAAACATGTAAATGCAATTATACCAGGAAGCAGATAATAGACCACCTGTGTGCAGGAATAGTCTTAGGTAGTGGCCATGGCAGTCTCCATTCAAACCAGATTCTTCTGGGCCAAGAAGTAGCTGTTCTCAAACTTCAAATCAAGAAAACCATCTCTTTTTAAGATCTCGTATCTTATCACACCTGGCTGCTTCTTTCCCACATATAATATATTTAAATGAGAGCAAAGACACAAATGTTTCTAAATTGCTGGCATTTTTATTTTTGAAAACTAACTACTTGCGCAATTGCCGTTCCGCATAAACCAAAGTAATTTCTGGCCACATTTTATGAAAAGATTGTCTGCATAAGTATTGTTGGACTAAACACTTCTGTACCATGTCATGATGTTGCCGCGTTCATCCAATGAAACTTCTCTCTCGTGCTCTGCCTCAGGCAGGTTTATTTTCCAAAGTGCTCTTAACTGAGATTGCACTGGGTGGTTTTACTTTGCCACCCCAGCGGTATCAGGGCAGGAATTTGAAATTTGTTCCAGGATGCGACGGTAACTCGCCTACTCTTGTGTAAAGACCCAGTGGGACCTTTCGCATTGCCCACTAATGCGAGCAGATGGAACACCCAATATAACATCCATCCAGGGATGATTCAATTTGAGATGCAACACCCTTCGCGAAGCACCAGTTGAAAGTTTGTAGTTTTCAGGAATCAAACTCAGGGTCGACAGCTTAATAGGTATGTTACCTCTGCACTATGCTTTCAGACTTCTGGTGTGTGTCTGCATATGTGTGCCACACATCCTTTGTCATTTCAATATATCAGTTGGGAAATGTTATATTTTTTTTTACTAATTACCACACTAGATATCAAAATATGAAGTTTCTTTTGTTGGACTCTTGCAAGTATCTCGTTTGCAGAACTTTTGCACACTTCTAAAGTATATTTATTTTCATAAAATTTATTTTATATTTACAACTTTGTTGGCTGCGAGCATGTTTCCATCTGGCCTACTGGCCCCAGCTATTAAAAACATTTGTGGGTCTCTTCACCACCACCCGCTTCCTTCACAGCTGTTGCTTATCCAGCTCTCTGATTCTCTCCTCCTAATGTCCTGCCTTCCATCTTTCCTTGTTTTACCAACGGCAAAGTTCCTTGGCTTCTGTGCCAAGCATCACTGCTGGCAGCGCTAATGTTGTGCATGGTGCACCGCAGGGTCTCCACAAATTTTGCGAATATAAATACTGCTTCATGACTCGTAATGCATCGAGTATTGTAAAATGAGTCAGAATAAGTTTTGGGAAGAGTTTAATCATTTTCAGAAGCAAAACTGAACTTTCTGAGAAAGCTTGTGGAACAACTATCGAACAGAAATATACCATGATTACGAAGTTCATGAAAAAATAAAAAAAATCTTCCGCAATTTTCACATTTTCTTGTCACATCATCAAGCCAATCTTGGTTCGTTGGGTGTTCAGGGTGTTCTGAGATGTGAGGTTGCTCAAGTAAAGTTGTTTCTTTTTTCTGCCAATAATCGATAGGATCTTGATGAGCGGAGTAAAATAAGGTAATGCTTGAATTTCTGCATGACTAATCTGGCAGTGGTATTTAGTTGCTTATTGCAGCCCCTCAGGGAGAGCATTGTATCCTCACCATCTAATTGGGAAAATTTTTTGGGGGGGGTTAGATGTCTGTGTATTACATATCCTTCTAATGAAATGAGCATTATTAAAAAACCGACTTGGCGCTTAGCAGAGCGTGTTAGGCTTTGGAAGCAGGAGTCAAGTCCAAACCATCATATCATATTTATCATGAAACAGCTTCAGTACTGCTTGAGACCAGTTAGATTACACATGTGCAGACATATCTGATGTGTCTTCAAGACAACTCTTCCTTGAATAATTTTGACTAGATTGAACATGCTTGATTGTTTTTGTCGCAATTCAACAGGTAAAAGCAAAAACTTTTACAATTTTTAGGTTTTTTTTTATTTTTTGAAACTGAAGATGAGTGAACTTTCTGCCTCCCAATCAAAGTTCCACGGTTGCCAGACCGGAAGTCAGGATGGTGGTTCGAGGATTTGCATCCACCACGTTTTTGAAAGCCCCTCTGCCTACCTGGCAGTAACAAAATTGAAATCATTTCCAAACAGGAAACTTCCTGTTTTAAGAACATCATAAAGCAACAGGCACGAATAACTAATGTCACATTGTTGTAGGGTGATGTAATAGCCACTGTCAACCCGGTAAACTTCTGGATTATTTTTTTTATGACCTTTGCAATCTTTATTTTATTTAAATTTAATTATATACTTGAGCAGTGCGACTACAGATTGCCTTCTTATTTTTTCAAAAACCTCCATTTTTGCAGTACAGTATGTTACATCGGGATACGTTTCTGAAAAGTCTCAACGTTGAAACAACAAAAATCAAAGCAATTTTCTCTTAATAATTAATGGAATAAGGGTTGGGGGGGCAGCGGATGGTGCGTGATGCGTTCCTCACGTCGCTACTTCAGGTATTATATTTCACTTTTTATCAATGGCATTCCTTTTTTTGAATGAAAAACCTGGAAGCGATTGAAGGTGTGGTACGTCGTCGTCTTACTTCTTCAATGAACATGGCGTATTTATCGATCGGAAGCAGCTTGATAACCCAGCAATCCATTATTACAAGCATCCATTCGAGGAATAACATCTAATTTCACTTCTAATGTAACACTCTTACAATGTCTCTGAGCCAATCTTATTGTACATTTCTTCATGTGCGAAGCAAAGTACAGTAGTTCTTTCAGCATCTTGCAAACTCCCGATTTGTGATTTTAGCCATGTATTCTGGTGTCTTTAGCAGTCTTGTAAGTTTTGAAAACTCTCAAGAATAAAGGTATGGCTTTTAAAACGACATAAGTTGAGTTGGCATGACGAATATTCAGAAATGTGTTTAAACATGCCGACGTATTTGCGAAATGCCTTTTTTTTCTTTTCTTTTTGTGAAAAAGGGGCAACATAAACTGGGGTATTACTGTACTTGGACCTGTTAAATAATATAAGTGGTGTGTAAGACTTGCTTCAATCTGCTAAACTTCTGGAATTTTTTTGTTTTTTAAACCAACTTTAAAATAATTATTTTATTTCAATGAAGTGTATACTTGAATACTGTGTGGGGGAAATTGTGTGTACGAGCCCTCTCGTTTAAACTTGTAACTGTCATCTTTTCTACTTTTGAGCAGGTTGGCTCACATCATGAGCGATTGGATGCTGAGATGTAATTCTGTGAACAGGCAGTGGTTGAAGGGAAAAGTGGGAGGAATATTGATTTCTTTTATTGGCCAGTGTCGCAACTTCACATAACCCAAAAAATAATGCCAATATACATCGAGTCAGTGTACATTACAAAGCTTGCATCAACTGGAATGGCACTCATAGATACATACCCCCTCAGGCTAACCGGTTACACTTGTTATCCCACTGACATGGATCTGCATCCGGACGGAACCAAAATCAATTGGCTTGTTCTTGTCACCACGACCACAACTTGTCCACCTAGTTTCATCATAACTCGTCCACAACTTTTGAGAATATCATGCTACTATAGTACAGTTATTGTTTTGGCCCATCTCTCAATGTGAAGAATCACTTAAAATATTCAAGCATCTGGATCCGATCTCCACCAAATCGAATCCTTGTCACACACCGACCTGTCCACAAGTTTATCCGAATCCGTCCATAACTTTGAGGATCGTGTTAGATATCGTTCATATTTTCATCCTTCTTAGCCATCCCCATCCACTTGCATTCCTTATGTTAAACTGAATCTGCTTATCTTTTATCCAATGTAAGAAAGTATATCAAGACTTTCCTGAATCGAATCACCCCCCTCTCTGTGCTGTCTACCTTACCTTGAAGGTGGCATCTGCAAATTTGGAAAGCCAACTCGTATCCTCACTGTTCAAATCGTTGATGTCGATGCGAATAATAACAGTCCTAGTACTGATCCTTGAGGTAACGGTCATACTTACTGATCCTACTTACAACCTCCCACCAGCACATCTTCTCCCAAGTCATCACCTAAGCCAACAGCCTTTCTCGTGTGCCTTATGAAATGCCTTCTGAAAGTCCAGATACTTATACCATTACATCCACGCACTCCCCTCATCCACCCATCAGAAACTGCTTTATAAAACTCCATCAAGTTTGTGAAACATGACCTCCCTTTCGTAAATCTGTGCTAACTACCCTTAATAGTTTGAAGTTATTAAATGGTTCCCCATTTGATCCATATAATTCATGTCTCCAAATATTCCCCTTAATTGGAGTCACACGAACAGGTCATAGTTCCTCAATTACTCTCGATCCTTTCTTTAAATAACGGTTACATTTGTTACTTTTCCATCATCCGGTACCTGTGCTGGCTCCAATGAGGTGTTAAAGATATGGCTAACATCTTGCTTATCTGCTCTGCCACTGCCTCAATACTCTTGGATGTATATTATCTTCTCTGGAGCTTCATCTCTTGTCTTAGTTTTCCAAAGTGTTCGTAACTTCCTCTTTCCCTCCTGAACCTGTTTATAAAATGCTAAGAGTCGACTTCTTGTGTCAATCTCTTTAGGTGTGCCACTGTCTACCTCACCTTCAGTTGTCTTTATGCAGGACTTTCACTTTGCCATTGATGGTTTTGAACTTTCACAGACTTAATTGTTTTTTTTTATTTTATTTAGAATTGTCCATTTCGCTGTTTTCTGTATATTCTCATCTCTCAATTTATATCTTAATTCACCACTTTTTTTAACTTTTTTGATATCTTTTATCAGTCAGACAGACCAACAGGGGTGTAAACCTAGTACTGTATTATCTATATTATGCTGATCTCCTTTCCAGGAAAAAGTTTTTTTTCTTTTGTTTTTTCATTACCTTTGCATTTGTGTCCCTTCACTTTAACTTGGGGGGGGGGGGGTGTTTTCATGCATGACCATCCACTGGTATTATTGTAATTTTTGAAAAGCCAAGTGGTCATTGCTCGTTGTTGGTGTCGATGCAAGGAATGTCATTTTAATTTTGGGATGCTCTCTCTTTGCATATCTCTGGCTGTAATTGGTTCGTTCGGAAAAGGTGAAAGGTGCATGTTACGAAAGTGCAGCAAAATGATTAGAATTGGTCAAAGGCTTTGGTAAATGCAAACCTGTGTTTTTTTTAGGTCGGCATTACTTGACGTGGAAGTAAGATTCATTCTGAGTCTGTTCATGCTGAGCCCCAAATTAAACAGAATTGATGACGCTTCTATGCCTTCCCATCGGTCTGTTCTTTCTTTCCCATTAGACAGAAGGAGGGATTCTAACTATAAACACATACTTATCAAAATAACTAAGCTACGGGGACAGCTGTCTGTGTGCAAAAGGCTTCCAGATTCGTAACAATACAATGTCATACAATAAACGTTGGAAAGCAATGGCCATCAATATAACAGCACCTTGTTAGGTCAGCTCGCTGACCTAATATTGTTGCGGGGCCGGGTATCGGCTACGAGCACGACCGCTAGATGGAGCAGTATAGTCGGCTCGACCGATCGCATGGAATTTAGATCGTACTTTTTCGGAAAAGTCTGAGAAGTACGGGTCCCTTATGGGACCGTGAAGGGTCAATATTTCTACCACGTGGTAAAGGGTTATTTGCCAATCTTCAAAATACCTAGAGACCACGTGGCGATTTACCGAGTCTTCACACCCTCGACGGCACCCGTACGGAACG
>CM068956.1:51339659-51354867 GCA_035128595.1 Eptatretus atami | reverse complement strand
CTGTGTCAGAGTGGCGACCCGTCCAGGATTGTGCCCAAAAGCCCAGGAGACTGCTTCGGCAGCACCAATTCTCTGTACAGAGTGTGGTCCCAAAGGATTTGGATTTGAGGCCTTTGTATTTGGTCATTTTCTTGATTTCTGCATTGTTAGTCCATAATCACTGGCATTAACACCTCAATTAGCAATGCCTTCTTTTCTTTCATTTTTTTGTACCCAAGTATGATATCTGGTCGCAACGCTTTGTTTTCGATGTTCATGCCCGATGGGCTCATAAGGTCGTACGTGAGTGGTACTTCCATGTTTTTAGTGATTGCTTTTGGTTCATTTTCTACAAATTTTCTGGAACTGGAATATCAAAGTTTTTGCAGATGTGCTGGTGGATACTTTATAAACTATGTTGTGTAGTGGTGTGTACAGATGTTCTGCCGTATTTTTGTTGCTTTTTTGTGTTCGGTCATTAAGCGTCACATATCATTCTCTTTGCTAGCCCCACCTCCACCCCTCAACCTGTCTTTTTTTTTTTTTCCTCCTCCCACCACGCTTCTCACTCTCTGTCCCCTCCTAGTCCCCCCCCCCCCTTTCCTAATAAAATGCAGCACTCTCCTGCCACACTCTGTCACTCTCTCGCTTCTCTGCCAGTGTGTGTGTGTGTGTGCGTGTGTCTAGCAGTGAATAGCAACGTTTGGTGAGGTGTCGCTCTCCAACTTCCCCCTCCTTTTCGCTCTCCCTCCCCCTTCCTCATCCTCTCTGCCTCCCATCCCCCCTCTACCCCTACACCTGCCTCCTCTCTCTCAATCCCTCTTTCTTTCTCCCCCCCCCCCGTTATTGTCCCGTCATTGAACTGAATGGCGTTTGTATTTGCTAGTAAATAAATAGATCTCTCAACAGTGCCTAAGCCTTTGTGGCTTTGTGAAAGGTCATATTAAATGATCCCAGACCTCATTCCTTAATGGGTAGAGGGGAAGTGTTTTAGGCCCCCACCAAAATATTTTGAAAAAAAATTGATTTCTTCAAAATGCCAACAGGATTAGAACAGCACTGGCAATGCCAGGTATGCCTGCAAGTTAAAGTAAAAACAGATTATCTTCTCTATACCATTGGTGTATTGGCCTTGTGCACGGTTTGGAATTGTCACTTATAACTGTAGCACAAGTTAAACTCATGGCTGTTGGAAATTTGGTGCAAACCTCGCTGGGATGGTTAAATTTGTGATACGTTTCTCCAGATTTCACACTTGGCCGCAATCCTGTTTAAATGGTGAAATTACTACAGGCGACATGTTCGAGTTTCTGGACGTGAGAAACTGAATTAAAGATCTGCTTGGCTTTCCGGGCGAACGACGTACGGTCTCGAAGGATCATATATCGCCAAATTTGTGATCGTCTGGGTGGAAGATTTGACATAATGTCCACCCCACAGGCCACAACAACAACATACATATACATATCATATGACGGAAGGCTTCATCAACAAGGACAGCCAGTCCACTTCCATCGACTCTGAAGATATACATCGCGCAGATACATCACAGAACAAGAGGACGACTTGTGGGTGAAGGATGAGAACAGGATCTCATTAGGTTTAGTAAAGCTAGGAGGTAAAAATGAGAGAGACCAGACTGGACAGCAGACTTGAAATCCTGTAGGTAAGAACTTGAGAGTGTCAAAAAGGCATTTCACAAGCAAGAGGGTAGAGGGAGATAAATGAATGGAGGTGACCATGAAATTTAGATTTAGGGAAAATAACAAGGAAAGTGTTTCCGGAAGAATTCCTGCGGCCTGCTGGGGCAGGGATTGGTCAGAGACAATTGCACAGGAGAACAAAGACCAAAACATAGCTGGTACAAACAAAGTGCAAGAACATACAAATTGGATGACCCAGCACCAGAAAAACTTAATCAAGGAAGTTCTGAACAGCAGTGGGAAACACCGAATCAGGAGATGAATCCCCTGACCTCATCCTTCGGCTTTTATACGTGGAGTAACCTAGAAACAACGATGTACCGTGGAAAGCCTGCAAGCATCAGAAAACTTCAACAGGTGGTTACAGATGCTCTCAAGGTACCTCCAGAACACCATGGACAAGTTCAAGTGATCACAACAGAAGATGATCACATTGGGGCATTTTAAATAGAGCAAGGGGACACTTCTACAGCATTAAAAGCTGAATCTAAATTTAATAATGCAAAGTTATAAACGATTATTTTTGCACAAACAATGTGACAACCTTGTATTCCACACCACGTCTTCATTCTCTAATATTGCTTCACCAAAAAAAAAATTTCAATGAGAAGAAACTGGAAGGGCACTCGGTAGAGCGCATACCTCTGTCAAACCGATTAGTTTACGTTTTGTACACCACCGATAGGCTGGATCTGCACCCGGACCTGAATTAAAATTTAATCGGCTTGTTTTTGTCACCAAACCAACACATCCACTAAGTTCCGTCCGAATCTGTCCATAATTTTTTGAGATAGCCTGCTGTATATCGTTTTATCCCAATCACTCAATGGTAAAGATTCACTTTAAAAAAATTCTCGGATCCAGCTGCGGATTCAGATGTTCACCAAAATCTAACCAATTCTTCCTTGTTACATGCCCTTCACAAACAACCAAATAAACAAACACAGACAGACAAACAGAGGTGAAAACATAACCTCCATCCACGTTCGGTGGGCGGAGGTAAAAACTCGAGATGGAGTTTGCTTCATTACACACCATAGGATCAACTTTTGCAGTGTTCGAGGGCAGCAAATAGATATGCAAGTGACTGTTCAATACGTATTGTTGAGTCGGACACCCCACACCCCACAGTCGTGAAATGCATTTATTTTGTGGCAAAAAGCTCAATCTAGGCTTACCTTGCTGATGCGGCAATTTTGATCTTGGAAAAGTTAGAAACTGCACCAATGAAAAACGTGGGAGAGGGCTTTCAGAAGAGGTGGTGCGAGGCGACACAGTATCCTGGTCTGCCCAAGCAACACCGTGCATGCGCTTTACGAGGCTTTCAACAGCTGTCATGGCGTCAGACTCTTCAGACCCAGCAAGGCCTGTGCTGTGGAGTGTATTGAACTGCAAGCGTGCCATGTGTAGGAGTGAACGCATCAGCCTGAGTGGGTGGGTGAGGAGGATGAAAAGGTGATTCAATGCTATATGCATATCCATGAAAATACCAAATGTCTTGTTAGGGTTTCAAAACATCTATAAAAGGTGCATTACTATGGGAATGCAAGGTTAATTCAAGAAGAAACAGAAACATGTTAAAAATAAATAAAAGAACAACACACAATTTGAGAGCAGGATTTAGAGAGAGAGAGAGGAAGAAAGAGACGAGAAGAGAAGAGAGAGAGAGAGAGAGAGAGAGAAGAGAGAGAGAGAGGAGAGAGAGAGAGAGAGAAGAGACAGAAGACAGACAGAGAGACAGAGAAGACAGAGACAGAAGACAGACAGAGAGACAGAGAGACAGAAGAGAGAGACAGAGAGACAGCAGAGAGACAGAGAGACACAGAGAGACAGAGAGACAGACAGAGAGACAGAGAGACAGACAGAGAACAGAGAGACAGACAGAGAGACAGAGAGACAGAGAGACAGACAGAGAGACAGAGAGACAGCAGAGAGACAGAGGCAGACAGAAGACAGAGAGACAGACAGAGAGACAGAGAGACAGACAGAGAGACAGACAGAGAGACAGAGAGACAGACAGAGAGACAGACAGAGAGACAGACAGAGAGACAGACAGAGAGAGACAGACAGAGAGACGAGAGACAGACAGAGACAGGACAGAGAGACAGAGAGACAGAGAGACAGAGAGACAGAGAGACAGAGAGACAGAGAGAGAGAGGAGAGAAGAGAGAGAGAGAGAGAGAGAGAGAGAGAGAGAGAGAGAGAGAGAGAGAGAGAGAGTAGGTCTCTCCTCCAAGATTCTCAGCCCACTCTCACGCAGTCATGGGCAAATTCAGATCGGGAAAGGATCTCGTGAGCATGTCTGTATCCCACCCTTGATGCTTCAGTGAAGACCCTCACACATGCTTACACTTTTCTCTATTATCCCATCCTGTGTTTCCCGACTGAGTCCGCTGTGTTAGTTCAGTGCATATAGAAAGTCGAGACCCCCTTTCAAAATGTTCACCTTTTCTTGCCTTATAGCCTGGAATGAAATTGTATTAAACCAGACTTTTCCACCTTCATTCACACATCGTAACCCACAACTTCCAAGTGAAAAACAATTTCTACAAATTTCAGAAAATCAATAAAAAAAATACAAAACGAGAATATCTTGGTTGGATAACTGTCCACCCACCTAGTAAGAATCTTGGTGGATAGGACCTAAACTAGGAGCAATTATACACGCAGTGAGGTCTGTTGGGATACGGTCGTTACCGCTTTGTCTGTACTGGCGCTAACTTTGCAACATGCTTGATGGGCAGTATTGCCCAGTGTTCTTCAGGTCTGTAACAAAACTGTTCAAGCTCAGTCAAGTTGCATGGGCAGCATTGATGGAGAGCAATGTTCAAATAATGCCACAGATTTTCGATTGGATTTAGGTCGGGGCTCTGAGTGGGCCACTCAAGGACATTTATCTTTTTGTTCCTTAGCCACTCCAGTGTAGCTGTGGCTGTGTGTTTTGGGTTGTCATGCTGAAAGGTGAACTTCCATCCCAATTTCAGCTTTCTTGCAGAGGCCAGCAAGTTTTCCTCTCAGATTTTTCTGCATTTTGCTCCATCCATTTTCCCTTCTATCCTGACAAGTGCCCCAGTCCCTGCTGATGACAAACACCCCCATACCATGATGCTGCCACCACCATGCTTCACAGTATGGATGGTGATCTTTGGTTGATGTGCTGTGTTGGGTTTGGCACAAATGTAACATTTTGCATTTGTGCCAAAAAGTTCCATCTTGGATTCATCAGACCACAAAACTTTTTGCCACATGGCTTCAGAATCTCCGGAGTGTTTTTTTTTTCATACCTCAAACGGGACTCAAGGGGGGCTTTTTTCAGTAATGGCTTCCTTCTTGCCACCCTTCTGTACAGGCCAGACTTTGTGAGTGCTTGGGATATTGTCACATGCACACAGTGACCAGTCTTTGCCATAAAGGTTGCAGCTCTTTCATCGTTGCCATTGACCTCTTGGTGGCCTCTGATCAGTCTACTCCTTGCTTGGTTAGCCAGTTTGGAGGGACGGCCTGATCTAGGCAGGCTCTTCACGGTACCATACCACTTCTTCATGATCATCTTGACTGTACTCCAAGGGCTATTCAAAGTCTTTGAAATGTTTTTATATCCATCCACTGATCTGTGCCTTTCCACATCTTTATCCCGGAGGTATTTTGAAAGCTCCTTGGTTCTCATGGTTGAGTCTTTGCTGTGAAATGCACTACCCAGCAGAGGAAACCTACAAGAACAGCTGATTATATTCTGAAATAATCAATCAATACAATTTAACACAGGTGGAGACCAATTACACTTGGTGTGTGATTTTGAAGGTGATTGGTTACACCTGAGCTTTTTTTTACAATTGTGATTGTTAGGGGGGGGGGGGGGGTTGGACATTATCCAACCAAGATATTCTAGTTTTGTGTTTTTCATAAATTTTTTGACATTTGTATAATTTGTTTGTCGCTTGGAAATTGGGTGGGTAAATAAAGGTGGGAAAAGCCTGATTTAATGCAATTTAATTCCAGAATATAAGGCAACAAAAGGTGAAAATTTTGAAAGAGGGTGTAGACTTTCGATAGCTCACTGTGTAACAAAGTACCATTTCAGCCAGTTGACCTCACCGTCCAGTTATGTCTTATTATTGCTTTTACCTCCAGTGTCCTCATCCCATCCCTTATGGATTAAACGGGTTTGCTTTTAACAAGTTACTGGGTATTTTGTGCCGTGGCTCTCCATCCTTAAGCATAAGTAAATCCCACCCCCCTCCACCGCCCCATTAAGCCAACTGCGCATGCTGAAACGGCCATGCGGTGAAATTAGTAAAACATCAGCATCACAGCGGATTATCCTCACATGTGCATTCACCTCCACTTTGTCATCTTGGGAGAGAAGTCTCCAACAGTCTCAAGTCGTCTGTTAGGTATACCAAGTCCGTTCCAGCATATTCACTCCTCCATGAGCCTTAGAACACAGTTTAAATTAAACAGCCTCACCAAAAACCTCTGCATCTCCTAATGTTGTTCGTTTCCTTGCATAATCCAAGAGAAGACCTCCCACTCCCTTAATATAAAAGCAAGCACTTCATTATGAGCTTGGCTATCTTTCCCGCCAAATCCTCTCCCAAGCCATCTCAAAGTCAACATGTCAAGATAATCAAGGTGACAGGCCAAAGCTGCGGCCAGGCAGATCTCCTGTCGTCCGCAATCTACCACACTCCATGCTTGCAGCTAACGAGCACAGAACTTATTCATCACAGATGGCCTCCATGCCTCCCTCTGGGCTCCAATAGTTAACTTGGCACGTACCGCCAAGGATAAGTTTACACACTACAGACGATAAGGCTTATCAGCACAAATAACATAAAATAAAGGTCTGCGCTTTTTTTTATTTGGTGAAGACAAGTGTCGGTGAATGTGATGAGAATATCACACTTGATACCTGCAATCGTCAGCAAAACTGCGATGATATACACAACTCTCATCTTGTAACATGCAGGAACTCTCACCCAGAGCAAAATAACACTAAAATAGACCTGCCGAGTCAGAGTCCATGTGCGTGACCAACTTTAGTGGTTTACATTTGAGCTTGCATGCAGTCCATGTGCTCAATTCAACTTAATGAACTATTTGGCTCAGGACTGAGAGCCCAACTTCAATGCTTTTCACAGACTAGCAAGCAGCAGCTCTTCAAGGGAGCATACTCCTTTGGAGGGGGGGGGGGAGGGGAAGAAAAAAGAAAGGAAGCTTTCGTGACTGTGAGGAGGCTTGCGTGGTTTCTAAACTTTCTTCGTACATCAAAATGAAAGGAGGGGATTAAAGGCCTGATAGTTAAAGGATGGAAATCTTTGGTTCAGAAAACACTTTGCTCAGAATACCATCGATAACAGCCAAAATAAACCAGGCACAGATTTCTGAAACGAGGGTTAATCAGGTACAATGGTACCAATTGTTGGCAGCGAGAAAATTAAGCACAAGGACTCGGTGGCATAATGCGGTTGAAGCGTCAGTTCTGAATACGGGAGGTTGGTGGTTCGAACCGCGTCCGAATCATACCAAAGACCTTAAAAATGGAAGATGCTTCCTTCCTTGACACTCACTCATTTAAAAAAGGATAGAGCACGGCCAAACAACCATAGTTTGGCAACTATTGCGCAGGCTTGATGGACTAATGGCATCCCCTTGCATTGAAGTTCCTCATACAGGAACTCATTATTGAATGTACAAACTGCGAAGCTTTTAAATTAACAATATAGCTCGACGCATCAAAGCACACCAACAACGGAAATGCAAGAACCTTTCGCTGACAAGATACGTCAGATGTGGTCAATATTATCCTCACCTCTCTCTCCAATTTGATAGTTAAAGTAAGCAAAAACAAAAATGGAGAGGAAAAATCAAAACAAATAAAAAGGTAAAGGTAGAAGCAAACAGAAAGAGGAAAAAGAACCGAAGAAAATAGTGAAGGAAAGAAAAATTGCAGGAAATGCCTCTGTGACATGGTCTCTTTCATCCAGTTGCCAATGTGCTCAAGAGCTGCTAACCATGAGCTACCGGGGCCTTCCGTTGGAGATGCAACCACAACGAGAAAGCAAAATGCACAATCGTGCACGCTAGTTTTAATGAAAATGTCCAATAAAAAAAAGTAAATAAATGTCTTGTAAGGCTCAGCCACCTAGTATTTGGGGGGGGGGGGATTTGAAGTGAAAATGTCATTCAGTTCACAAAGAGCTGTGAGGTGCAGAGTGGAACTGGTCTTTTATAATGAAAGTGAGAAAAGGTATATCGTTTTTAGAGAGGAAGCCCTGAAGATTCACACCATAAAGGACAGCTCCAAAGAGTGAAAAGAAAGAAAGAAAGGAAAAAAAAGAAAATGCCAAAAAGCTCAACTTTAAAGCAATATGCTTGAAAACACTACTAGTTACTTTGTAACCATATAGCGGCTGTTCTTATAATCGGCCGCCCGCAGCCTGAGGCCTGAAGCTGGAACGACAGCCTTCAAAAGGGCCGTTTTCCCGCCTTTGATGTCGACGTCGACATGAGGCGGAACGTGGTGCCTAGGGCGGCAGAGTGAGGGGGTCGGTCAAAATAGCGACCAGGCCGGGAGGTGTCTCAAAGGGAATTCTTGGGATTTGGAATCAAATCCATTTCACCTTTACATCTTTATCTTCCTCACATAGTCGATCGAAACGCAAAAGGAAACAATTGCGCATTCCACCGATTCCAATTCCTACATACAGACAAAATAGTAAAATAGCAAAATAGCAGTCAATTCAAAAAAGCACGTCTCAAAGTTAAAGCTTCTATCTCACCCTCACGACTTCCCAGTTCCCAGCAGCCTTCTCCTCATCTCAACATCAAATCACAGAACTACCCCCGTAATCCGATTTTGCGCTTTCAAAACCAATTATGAACTCGGTTGACAATGACTCGGATAGAGACGAAACGGACAAACTTTCAGACATGGTGCAAACGCTCTACGATTGACAAAATTGCCATTTTTTTTTTTTGACGCATCCTCACAATTTTGTTTTGCCAGGAGGCGTTTCTTAAATCTTCACATGGACAGATAAATACACCAAATCGACCCTGGCCGCTCGTCTTTCACAAGATCACAATGTGTCAAAATTTGGATTGTAAACCGTTTTGTGTTCCATAAAGTTCTCCCAAGAAAGCTGCTGCAATCTTATCGATCGATAGATAGATTAAATTAATAAAATTTTAACAAGAACCTTAAGAGCCCGCAAGGCACATGACAAGCCCACAGTATTTTTATAATCAAATAACACCTGTTGAAATAAAACTTCAATATACTACAAATGGGTTGGAGGGGTGGGGTGAGGTGGTGGGGTGGAGGAAATTGGGCTTGGACATTTAATGTTTAGTTATTATATTGTTCATTGCCTTGGCAACAAGATGCTTAATTCTGGCGAATTCAAACAATTCCACCTGTGGAAATAAATAATTTACTGTGCTGCTGTTTAATCAATAATTCCCAAATATAATGGCAGACTTATTTTGTCTGAATCCAGGGCAGTTTGTGCAGAAATGCACCGAATGCAGTGTTACTATGCCAGCGGTTTGTGTTTATACATTTATTTTGGAGCACACAAAGTGCGGTCAAGTAGGAATGCCAGCATGGTGATGCAGTACAGGTGTGCAGGGTTCAAGTATCCTCTACCCACGTGCAGATTGGATGGAGCGCCAAACTCTGTACTTACCTTGCAGTGGAAAACATGAAGATTCCTGCTATCAAACTATATATATATATATATATATAATATATATATATATATATATATATATATATATATATATATATATATATATATATATACACAGGGTGTCCCAAAAGACTGGATCCAAGGGGATAATACACAATTCACACTTAAATTACACTGAAAGCTCAAAAAAACAATTTATACTGAAGCATGAAGAGGACCACTATGAAGCCGATCAGCAACACTTCCCAGTATCTTTAAAATGTAAACAACACTTTGGTGACGAATCTTAGAGTTGGCTTTGGCTTCTCAGGGTGTTTTTCATGAAATAACACACAGGCCTCCTCGGCTTATTCCAGAAACGTGGAAGAACACCAATTCCACCTTCTCTTGATTGGTATAGTGAGCCATCAGGGTTGTTTCATGACTGAAATTATGTAAAACAGACATTAGAAATGTGTTTTTTAACTTTTAGAATAAAATGCCTCGATTTCCTATGGTTAAGGACATCTGGAACACCCAATATATATATAATTATATATATATATATATATATATATATTATTATATATTTTATAAATTTGGTTACGAATTTCGGTGCGATCGGCCACGTAACTCCAATCGCGACCGGCGTCGCCCACCGGAACGGACAATTCAGTCATGACCCTCCTTGGAACTACCGCCAGGAGCTAGTCACGGGTGGGTCTTTCGACCCACCACAATCGTGCCAATCGGCCACCCGCGCAGGATAGGGTTGTTCGCCAAACTCGACCTACCTAAGTACCTGCGCGGGTAGTTAACCGGGCGATCGTACCTCGCCGCTGGCCGCCTAGGACATGAACCGCTTAAGCGGTCCGTTCCGTGCTTCAGTGATAACCGAGCGGTGTTATCGCCGGCCCCGACGGACGTGATTATTACCGGGTGCTTACACCCTTCCACTAATTATTCCACGAGGAAAGGTGGCACTTTCAACGAAGGAAAGGACCAAACGACGGAATACAGTTCAAACAGCACATTTATTACACACTCAGACAAGGGCCACGTATTTACAGTCAAAGCAAGGCAGAGAAACATGCAGTATGTACAGCCAAACAAAGGCAAAGAAGAGTTAATTCCGAATAAAGCAATTATTTACAGCACAGTCACTTGCACAGTTCTACTTACAGGACACGGCGCACACGGCATCCATACAAAAACCCGAAAAGAAAGTAGGGACTTCCCTTGGTGGCCGTCGAGTCCTCCTCCCACGACCGTTAGCGTGGTCGCGCCTGCCCCGACCTCTCTCGCGCCCGGCGAACCCTCTCCGGCACTCCTCGTTCGGACGCGCAGGTCCACCACACAACGGCGCTGCCGCGTCTCCCGTCCGTGCCTCCTGGACAGGCCGCTCGCCAAGCCGCGAGCGCAGGACCAAGACGACAGGAAGACAAAGACGAAGACGAAGGCCAAGACGACAAAAGACTCAGCAACTCTCGAGACAAGACTCAGCAACGAAGACCCAGGCAACAAAGCTCCAAGAGCAGACGAGCGAAGAGGAAGAGGGCGCGCCCGCCGTGTCCGTCTTTATGGAGTGGGGCTCCGCCCTTCGCAGCGCGGGGCTCCGCCCGTCGCTCCGCCCCGTTCTCGGCTCCACCTCCCTTCGAGGCGTTTGAGAAGCCTTCGAAAGGGGGCGTGCCCTCACTCCGACCGCCTCACGCCGCGCATCCACCAATCGGGAGCGAGCCGCCCCACCCTTCCTTCACACCAAGCGCGGGGAAAATTCAGGCGGAAGAATTCAGGCGGGAGAAGTCCGTTCAGGCCCGCAAGAGCCTTTCTTGCAGCAATCCTGCGTCCTTCCTGTAATGGCTCGTGCCACGGAGATCGGCGCCGCGTGGTCCGTGAGGACGGCGTTCGGAGTGCGGGAAGTGGCGAAGATGGTGGTGGTGGATGTGGTGAAGGTGGTGTGTTGGTTTGATCCAAAATAACGACAGAACAGAAAAACGGCTATCTCAGAAGTCGCAGCCCGGTGAACACGGAAATTCCCTCTAAACAACGGTGGGGAAGTCTAACTACACAGATACTTATCGTCATAACTGATCTAAGGACCCTTAATGGTGTATTGCGAATTTCCACACCCGTAACAATATATATATATATATATATATATATATATATATATATATATATATATATCTATAATTCCAGCTGTGTGTGTGTATGTGTGTGTGTGTGTGTGTGTGTGTGTGTGTGTGTGTGTGTGTGTGTGTGTGGGACCGCTGTTCCTCGACAACACTGGTCGATCTAATTGAAACTTGCCAGCTATATTGATGGGGACCTGAGTATGTGAGTTTTCAAGGTTTGATATTAATCGGACAAGTGTTTCCCAAGTTATGGCCATTTATTTACCAAACCAATGACGAGACACGTTGCTGCGGCCATTTATTTACAAACCAATGACAAGACACGTTGCTAGGCCATTTATTTACCAAACCAATGACAAGACACGTTGCTGCATAGGCGTGGCTGCGTAGGCCGGTGCGCGGCCGGCCGACGATGACGTCACGGGCCGTGCCGGTTACGATGGGGAAAGGGCGCCTTAGTTCCCGTGGCGTAGGAGTGGCAATGATCAATGGCAATGGATGTATGGCAAGCAAAGACAGGGAGGTAAACTTGATTTTAATTAACTCTGTGTGTGTAAGTATCACAGCAGTTGTTCTTCAATACAAGCGATAATTCGTGAAATGCATGTGAACATTCGTACGGGCACGCACCACTTCCGGATAGTAATGACTTACTGTATTCTAATAATTTCTCGATTTCTTATGCGCATTTATAGATAAACACAATGCCACAATCCAGTCGTCGTTTACGAGAGCGAAGGAACGGCCTGTATGTGTGTTTGAAAGTTTGTATTTTTTTCTTTTGGTTGCACGTACGGCCACGCCACGTATGGCCACGCGAGAGCGAAGGAAAGGCCTGTGTGGTTGGTGTTTCTGGCTCACGGTTTGAAAGTTTTTTTTTTTCATGGCCACGCACTTACGGGCAGGTACTAGTACATATAAAATATATATATATATAAAAAATATATATGTATAAAAGAATATATATATAAAATATATATCTATAAAAAAAGAATATATATAAAATATATAAATATATATAAATATATATATAAAACAAATATATATATATATATAAATATATATATATATAAATATATTTAATATAAATATAAACGAGTAATTTGACTGCGTGCAGTCGATGGGTATGCCTCCGCTCTCCCACCAAAACACTTGAGTATTGACATATTTGACCCATGACCTTTATCATATATGGCCCAAAATCTAATCAGTTAATTGCCCTGTCTAACTTTACCTTTGTACCAAGTTTGATGAAATTCTGTCCAATATTTCTTGAGTTAGGGCGTAAACAGTAAAATTTCAGATTTTGACCTTGACCTTTGACCCTTGACCTTTATCACATCTGGCCCAAAATCTAATCATTTAATTGCCCTTTCTTACTTAACCTTTTTACCAAGTTTGATGAAATTCTACAATTTGCTTCTTGAGTTATCGCGTAAACGAAATCCGGACGGATGAATGGACGGACGGACGGACAACCCGGAAACATAATACCTCCGGCACCTTGGTGCGGAGGCATAAAAAAAATATAAAATATATATACATACATAAATATATACATATAATATATAATATATAAATATATATACATATATATATATAATATATACATATATATAAATATACATATATATAATAATATATATATAATTATATACATACATACATATATATATATATACCGGGCGTAGTGGCGTGCGCCTGTAATCCGGATACTCGGAGGCTTGGGTTGGAGCATCGCTTGAGGACGGGAGCTCTGCCTGCGCTGGGCCGTGCTATGAGAGGGTGTAGGGCAGCCCGGAATCATGGCGAAACCCAATCCTTATCCCTGTGTCGTAAGAGGCGACCAGGGTTGCGTCAGGAAGGGCATCCGGCGTAAAACCTGTGCCAAATCCAGTATGCGGATCATAACGGATGATCCGCTGTGGTGACCCCTAACGGGAGCAGCCGAAAGAAGAACAACAACATATATATATTATATATATATATATATATATATATATATATATATATATATATATATGGATACAAACAAACACAACATAATAGTGACCGAAGCTTTTCATACTGCACTCTTCAGTTAAATCGCAGCAAATGAAGAAGGAAGTGAAGGCGTGTGCTTTATACGCAGGTCTCAATAAGGTAGACGCTAATTGGTTCAACCGTAATGATGTCACGGTTAATCCGAACGCCCATTGGTCGGCTCATCAACTTCACCTCGAGCTCCCATTGGCTGGAGCAGAGTGTGTCGATGATTGACGTTTGCAACCACAACCTGGTAAGAGGGGGGATGGGTTTCCCGAAGGTCCATTCACTATTTGTTACCGCACTTCCCTTGATCTTTCCATGCTGAAAGAGACACAGAGATCGTACAAATTCCTTTTGACGACATAGTATTGGATCGGTGGTAAGGATGAAGGTTGCTTCCAACATACGTAAATGAAACGAGCTCCGCCTCGCTCAATATCCTGAACATCTCTGCATTGTACTGGTCTGCACAGATAGGGTTGGCAACCAGGTGCCGTGCAATGGCAGATGAAGCAGGTGCAGTGGCCGGTGTTGCTGGATATTTCTACATGCTCGCACTGGTTGTGTTCTAACCCTCACAATCTTTCTTCGAATCGCCAAGGACGTGTTGCTTGATCCGATCAGCCAATCTTAGTGTTGTGCGGCCCACGTACCGAGCTTCACATCGGCACTTAAACTCATAAATAACATTGCTGATTTGTGAGGTGGGCAGCACATCCTTGTTGACTGACGTCAGCAAACGGCGAGAGGGAAAGATTACTCGGGTTGCACAACCAGAAACGTGTTGGACACAATATGTTTGATTTGTACTTCAAACCTTCATGATGATTGCCCTTTCCAGAGCAACCTGATATAGACTGGACATTTGCCTGACCAATCTTCCAATCTTTTTCGTGTTGAGAAACTAGTGTATGTATCTCTTAACTATATGCTCAGGATAAGCATTCTCACCGAGTAATTCATGATTTTATACTTGGAATATACTTGGAAATTCCACTGCATTACTTGGAATTCCACTGCAGCACTGGGAAATCCCACACTGCAGCACTGGGAAATCCCACTGCAGCACTGGAAATCCCACTGCAGCACTGGGAAATTCACTGCAGCATGGAAATCCCACTGCAGCACTGGGAAATCCCACCTGCAGCACTGGGAAATCCCACTGCAGCACTGGAAATCCCACTGCAGCACTGGGAAATCCCACTGCAGCACTGGGAAATCCCACTGCAGCACTGGGAAATCCCACTGCAGCACTGGGAAATCCCACTGCAGCACTGGGAAATCCCACTTGCAGCACTGGAAATCCACTGCAGCACTGGTAATTCTCCATCATTCAGGCCATACACGTGCATGAAAAGCCATGCACCAAAATAATCTGGGGGCTATATATTCCAATAACTAAAATCCGTTGATTGAAACGCACATTACTAATCACTTTTTATATGTTTCCAGTTGGTAACATGCCAAGAACACCGATATGAGGAAGAATTTCCCAGCGATTACCAGAAGTCCGTGCACAAAGGAACGCAAGACGACAGCTGCAGTTGCCAGCGGTCCACGAGCCTACATGAATGATGAAAATGTGTTCTTCCTTGAAACAGATATTGGAGAAATGGAAATAGCATGCAACTACTGTGAGGCAAAAAAAATTCGCTGGCAGGCCACCAGGATTTTGCTGTGCAAGTGGAAA
>CM068956.1:51299801-51336992 GCA_035128595.1 Eptatretus atami | reverse complement strand
ATATATATATATATAAAAAATATATCTTCAATCTAACATACATCCATTTACACACATATATACATAATACACACATATACACACATAAGCAGGCCCAAGCCCCAAAGACTAAATCCAAAGCAGTATTTATGACGGTTCAGCGCCATATTTGCACAATATTTCACGAGATGATGGATCGATCAAAGGTTTACTTGTAAACAATGCAAATGTATGGTATTGTTATTGGAAGATTGGAAGGATTTTGTAATGTACAAATGTAACAAAGTACCTTTTTGCTTCGTTGATTTAATTTTTTAGGTTCAAGTAAAAGCCCTAAACTGTTCTGATGTTTTATACATATTAACTCTTCCCCCCCCCCCCCCCCCCCCCCACCTCATGGATATATTTGCACTTTACTAATATAATGGCACAAATCTTTTTCTTTAATGGCCAAATTATTCCTACACTCTTGTGAGTTGGCCGGGGGAAGCTTGGCCCAATCTTTCCAAAACCGGCTGGCCAGGCCTGACGTTCGACTAAGGTTAGGGCAGGAATTTGGAATTTGGCCATCGTGCCAGCGATAGCTCACCTACCCTTTGTAAAGGACACCATGGGATCAAACGTCCACCAAAAAATGCCGGAAGACGGGACGCCCAGTTTAACGTCCATCTGATGGACAGAACACACTGACCAATCACCCTGCCTGTGGAACACCGGGATGACAGTTTATAGCTGGGTCGGGATTCAAACCCAGGCTAGACAGCTTATCGGCGAGTGTACGTACCTCTGAGTCATCCTGCCAGCCTCACTATATCACAGCAAAAATACAATTATCAAATGTCACTGGTATCTTAAAGTTAACATGCCAGTGTCAGATTACTGGTCATATGCTCTGACGATACGAATTATGGCAGCATCTTCAACTAGAAAAGTTATAGAACATCTTACCGCATGCAGTCTTGAGAAAAAGGACATGGCAAGGGTCTTTTAAACTCCGAGCATAATCCTCATTTCTTATGAGCCGCCATTTTGTCGAAATCTCAATGTTCCCCAATGCTGAGAGCACTCGGCAAATTTGATTGGTTGAGATGGCCTAAAATGATGTAATTTTTTTTTTAAGTGCCAACAAGGTGATTTGTGTTCTGTAGTGTTCAAGTATGTAATTAAACTGAAATAAAATAAAAGTTTTGAAAAGCTGTAGGAATTATTTTTTCTTCCGAAAATTTTCTGCCGTTGATGCAATATCTTTTACACCACCTGATTTAACACATTACATTAGTTGTTCAGGCCTATTGTTTGGATCCTTTTATGGCATCCCTAAAATAGTAAGTTTACCGTTTGGAATCATTTTTAGCTCGCCTGTTCGAAGAACAGAGAGCTATAGCGATGCCCCCGGCGTGAGCGTGAGCGTAGGGTGAAAATGTTAAAGTTTTGGTGCAAGTTATTTTTTCCTTTCTAATGTTTTTATCTACCACACTTTTTTATACGTATTATGTGATATTATGTGATACCAGCGTATTATGTGATACCGGTCGTCCGTCTGTCTGTCTGTCCGTCCGTCCATCCATCGCTCTGTTCCTGTCCGCACTCTAACTCCCAAAGTTTTCAACTTTCACGTTTCATATTTGGTACATAGGTACAGACTGTGGAGTCGGTGTGTCGTGACATACGTTCGTCATCTTAAGTGGTTGCCATGGCAACCAGGATGCTGTTTTCCATCCGTTCCTGTCCGCAAATCTAACTCCCAACACTACATATTACTTTTTCTTTACATGCATTTCTCATGGCAAGGCAAGTACCATAAAATTCAGACCATTGAGCGCATCGTTATATGAGCCGCATCCCCTAATTTAAAAAAAATCTGGAATTTAAGCACACACACAAGCCGCACTGGTTTATAAGCGTCAAATATTGCACAAAAAAACCAAGAGCAAAAACGTCCGAAAATTAGCCACAAAAGTGATCGATATTGCTTTGAGTCTAAACTGAACAGTGGAAACACCCCGACCATCCACTCTCTGTGTGTTAACCCAGTCTTCAAGTTCGTCTTCCAGTTCGGGCCATCGGCATTTCCTACCTCTGAAAGCCTTTGATGACTTTTGCAGGCGAGAAAGTTCGCCCTCTGTGAGTTTTGAATTCCTCGTGTGGACCTCTTGTTTACGATTTCAATAATCAAATACATATATTGCTTTAAAAATTATTTGGATCAGACTTCACTGCAATGCTTTATAAAAAATATTATTAGACTAGTCTTTTAAAAATGAAAAACGATAATGATAAACAGGCGAGCATTGGGTGGCTTTGACACCACTCTGGTCAATTTTGTACATGATTGCCAGACTAATTAAAAAAAAAAAAATTACTCTGTGCACGCATGCTCGGGATGAGATTCCGTACAATTTGCCAAATTCAGAGCCAAAGTACTGAGAAACTGCAGGTTCATGTTCCGATTCATATTTTACAGTGTACAAAATATAATATTAAAATGAAATTACAAAATATAAAATTAAATTGAAATCAAGTAGTTACTCGATCATAAACTGACGCTTGAAAACAGACCGCCAGACCAACACAGTGAACCAATGGCTTAACCTCACTTTTCACTTTGAGTGTGGGGTAATAATAGAGTTCTGCTTACATCAGAACATAGAAAGCTACTGTGTGGGATTATGAACACAGATGGACAAAGAGAATATCCCAAGGTGGTGGACATGAGAAAACAGTGCTCAAAACACAGCCTATAGATGCACCCTTTATAAGGGGGGGGGAAAGTGTCCCAGTAAGTGAGCAGCAGAGCAAGGCAACAGTCCAGCAATCGAATGATCCAGCTTGTTCCACTTTGCACAAGGTTCAGCTTTCTGAGAGCGCAATGTTTGATGCGGCCTGGCTGAGCGCACACATGAAAGCAATTCCACCCGTGAGCCGTGGAGGCAGCTTCTCCTATTGGTTGCATGTTGTTTCTCATTCCCAAAACTTGCACGCTCACAACCCTCCATAAAATAAATACAAATAAATAAATAAATAAAGAACAAAATCGTGCAAAATAAAAAAATAAAAAAGGTTATCACTCATCATAAGAAATGTCCATCTCTTTCTCAAAAGGAAATCTCTCCCCAAAACAAAACCCCTGTAATCCTTTGTATGGCTGTTTAGATGTACACACATCTTAACAACCTCTGCATCTGATGAATGTTGTGGAGCACAGAAGAAAAAAAAAAAACCAGACACTCTTCAACGTCACTAGATATACCTGCACCAACATTATTACATCATTATACAAACTTGTACCAAGTTTGATTTAAATCCCTGAACCCAGATACAAAATATTAAATAATTCTGGCTGCCAGACCATGCATCTGACTAGGCTGAAATTTAAAGCATATATTCACCATGACTACCAGATCATAATTTTGAAGTTTCATGTCGATTGATGAAGCTGTTCAAGAGAAAGAATTTTTAAAAGATTTTTGTTCAATCCAACATAGCTGCCAGACCATGTAACCTATTAATTATATTTGTGAACATCATCATATCCCCAAGGCTTGGGGAACATGTGGGTGAAGTTTCCCCTCGATCGTTCAAGCTGTCTGGAGAAGAGGATTTTTAAAGGTTTATTCTTCAAAAAAAAGCTGCCAAACCATGTGATCTTATGATGTCAAGGATGGATAACTTTTTGTTCCTCATGGATATGTGATCATACCTGTAAAGTTTCACCTCTATCTGTTCAATAGTTTTGGAGAATATTTTTGAGACCTTTATATATATTAAAAAAAAAATTGGCTGCGAACCACGTGACCGATGATGTCATTAATTTTTTTTCACCCAAACAATTTAGCTCTACATGACCCTAAAAATTTTTCATACTGATCAGATAAAGCATTACACATATGCAATTATGAAGTAATAACGAAGCCATCAATGACATCAAAAAAAAAGCACAATCATTTCCCATGGGGTATACTTCACATGTGCCAAGTTTCAATTTTTTTCCATGCAACGGTTTCAGAAATAGAGGCCCAAAGTTTCTCATTTTTCCAACATGGCTGCCACGCCAAGTGACTTTCGACGTCATAATCATGACAACATTCTACATGAGTAGTCGCACCTATGGTGAAAAACTGTGTCAATCGGATAAGCAGTTGAGTTGCAGAGAAAACAGAGAAAATTAGCAAGGACGTACGGACAACCCAAAAACAGAATGCCTCTGGCAATTTTGTCAGTGCAAGAAAAGAAAATTGGAGGGATCTAATTTTATCTTGACATCAATCAATCAATGAATCATTGATCCCTCCCTCTCCCCCTTCAATTGTTCAAAATCAAAATTACATTCCTAACTCTCCAACATCCTTTCTTCCTTGAGGGCAACCAATCGTGTCACCCATCGTGGTGTCATTTCCTTCGCGTTGGTGTCACAAACTAATGTGTTACATCCCTCATTGTTCTTTGTATACTTCAACGACATGTCAGCGTGTCTGTGCAATTTATTTCGTCAATGTTTCGGATAATTGTGTAGCTTTGCAAAAAGGTCTTCCAAGTGCATCATAACACATTTGCTCACCGTTTTTGTGAGCACGATCAATCATCAAACAATATCTGTTGACTAATCATTTTGAACAGGAGACTCAATATATGCAGACAAGATGGAAATCCAACGACACAACTGGGATTACCATGACAAAATCTAAATCAGTTGTTCACCCTCAAGACTGTCATTCGGAGGTTGGTGGATGAGAGATTGGAATGCACTGATCTTGGAATATTTGGGTAAAGGCATTACAGTTGTCTCAATAAGTATTATGTTCAGCCCATTGCTCATTGGGATTGAGTGATCTGTCACTCCCCAAAGTTGTCAACAGACATACAGCAATAATAATTACAATATTTTCATGACAAGTTGCAAAATACAATCTCAATAATCTCCCTCACCAAGGCAGTGCTCATCACTCGATCCGATGGTGTCATGCAGTCAAAATACCTGCCAAAGGAGAATCTGAAAGTAGATGTGAGGCTATCAAATCTCCAGCAGCTCCCTCTCAAAGGCTAAAACATTGTTCTTGTAAAAAAAAAAATATATAATAAAAACAGTCTTAAATCTGTGATATCACCTGCCTGACTTTGCATGCCTTCGTAGCTCGTGATAAGAAATTTGCAAAACCCACAGGTAGTTAGAGCCCAACAACTATAATGCCATTTTGGAATCTCTGCTATCAGACAATGTGGCCTTGCAACACCTTGAATCATATCGGCCTACGGAAGAGAAGCCGTAAACAGATAAAACTCTGGCCAGATCGTTTTGCCAAACAGCTGTGGAACACCAAGATCAGCAGTAGGATTCTGCAACAGATAACTGGTCTTTGCAAAGGTCCACAACCCAAAGGTACCTCTCAATAAGTGGGTGCCTGCTTCACAAGCACTCCCACCTCAAAGCTATTCAAGTTCTCGACTAAAATTCCTCCCAAGCCATGCAAATGATCAAAGGGGATAGTGTTGTTTCCGCAAGCAAAAGGGTACAGGTGCTTTTCAAAAAGCAAAAAATTCGCATGAGATTCAATGACAAACCATAGTCTCAAAGAAAAGATGTTTGCAGACAGTTAAAGGTGGCATCACATATTTTATTTTATATATATATATATATATATATATATATATACAGTAACCCCCGTTCTCTCGGCGGGGGTTACGTTCCAAACCTCCCACGCTAAGTGAAAATTCGCGATGAATGGACGCCTCCCCAAAAAATCGATTCGACTGTCTGGTCGGTTTGGCAGTGAGTGGGTTTGAGGTGCCGGAGATCGACTGGTCTGGTCTGGTCGGTTTGGAAGTGAGTGGGTTTGAGGTGCCGGAGATCGACTGGTTGGTCTGGTCGGTTTGGCAGTGATTGGGTTGAGGTGCCGGAGATCGACTAGTCTGGTCTGGTCGGTTTTGAGGTGCTGGGTATTGTGCTGTATGGGCAGCGGAGCCTGGCGAGGCGGGGCAAAGTGGTGGTAGTGGTCACGTGGTCCGCGGGGCATAAAGGTGGTCGCGCCGCTTGAGGCGTAGTAGTCCGGCTATGGTAGCGCGCTTCAGGATACGCAATAAAGCAGAGTTACAGCAGCCCTCACGACTCTGCGAGTCTCACTGCTCTCCCGAGCCCAACCCGAGTACACAAAACAGGATTGAGCAATGCTCGATTCCCAACGGTCACAAATCCTTAGTTTTCCCTTCCCGAAGCATATATAGCGACGCACCTTTACCTTACTTCTCCTGGAGCGTCCAGAACCTTTCCTCTGCGCTGTCCGGTTCCTGCCAGAACCTTCGAAAGGTGCAGAGGCGTTTGGGCGCATCGTTTGGGTCGTCGTGGAGGAAAAAGTAAGAAAATATCGAAGTTCACAGCAAACTTTGTCTCGTGCGTTGCGTTGAACTGGTGAGCCACTACCACGCGTTTATAGCACCGTTTTATGTGCTTAAATAATTATATTTATATACATTATTACCGATGGTACCGGGGGAATCCGCAGAAAAAATTAGTTACGTTCCAAGGGAAACCCGCGATGAAACCGGGGCCGCGAATAGGTGAACCGTGATGAAGCGGGGGTTGACTGTATATATATATATATATATTTCCACATACATACACATACACATATTCCATTCCATTGGGACCACACTTTATGCAGAGCGTTGGTGCTGCATAAGCAGTCTCCTTGGCTGTTGGGTACAATCCTGGACAGGTCACCACTCTGACACAGGATACCAGGAAGCCTGCACTCATTTTGCTGACCTCGGAAGGATGACAGGTTGAGTCAACCCAACCTGGTATTCATTCAACGGTGGTGAAGGGGCTCAAACTCAAGACCCTTTGATCTTAAGCCAGCCACCTTAACCATTAAGCCAACACCAGGCTTATGGTAAGAAGGATCACAGGTAAGGATGGGACTTCAAGTCGGCAGTGCATGAGATGGCCAGTGCACTGCATGCTTTTAAAGCCCAGGAGGCAAGTGTAATTGAACATGCTCCATAAATGGAAGGTGGTTCCATAAACGACATAAAAAGGAACAAACAAGTTGTGGTGAGCGATAAGGCTGGATATGGAAGTTAATCAGGAAGGGGTTACTGGAAAAACTAGTGTCCTGGAGGAGCTGGGGAGGGTCCGAAGGCTAAGAGCACACAGGGAGCTTGACCAGAGAAGAAGCCGTTTGAAAAACAGCACCCCAAAAATAAATAAATAAAATAAACCAATGTCACCCGTAGGGTGATCCGTATTCTGCAAAAGGTGACCACGTGTGACTTCTTTAAGGTCACACTGAGGTGAACAGAGCTGCTATCCACCAGGAGCGACTCCTTGAGGAATATCTGCCTACGAGAGATTCCGATGGAATCGTTCCACAGAGTAACCATGAAAAATATGCGTTTGCCTCAAAACGTCACCAAATCACGTCATAATGTCTCAAGCTTGATATATCTAGAAAGCACTCATCGAGGTGTTCAATTTGAGGTACTACACGATATGGTTCCTAAAACATGAAAATTTGACCTTGGGGTCAAATATGTTTGACCTTAGGCGTTAACCATGAAGGTCAAGGCCAATCGCCACCAAAAATTAATCAGCTGAGTGCCAGACCATGAACTATATTCCCATGAAGTTTGAAGACGATCCGATCAAAATTACTCAAAAAATAAGGGTTTCGTCGACTCCCCTGATTTGCGACAAAGTGACCTTAACCTTTGACCTTGACCTTCAAAATTTTATGCGCTGAAAGGGACCTCTATAGGCCTCTGATATGCGAAGTTACAAAAATTTCAATGATAACTGTGCTCTGCAGAGTGATTTATACGTGATTACAGATAATAAAAAAAAAAAACAACACAAAAAAAAACACATGAAGGTCAAGGCCAATCGCCACCAAAAATTAATCAGCTGAGCGCCAGACCATGAACTATATCCCATGAAGTTTGAAGACGATCCGATCAAAATTACTCAAAAAAATAAGGGTTTTGTCGATTCCCCTGATTTGCGACAAAGTGACCTTGACCTTTGACCTTGACCTTCAAAATTTTATGCGCTGAAAGGACTCCATAGGCCTCTGATATGCGAAGTTACAAAAATTTCCAATGAAAACTGTGGTCTGCAGAATTTTTTTTCGTGATTACAGACAAACAAAAAAAAAAAAATAATAAAAAAAAATTACAGACTGACTAACATATCTTGCAAAAACTTCGTTTTGGCAAGATATAAACATAGGCCACTGACCTGCCTGTGATGTGAGAGCAACAAGCTTTGTGCATTTGATTACCTGATACTTTTATGCTTTATTTAGAATTAGCAAATACAACCTGTGGCTTCGCTGTTGGGGTGTTGAAGGGGAGGGGTGGAAAAGAGAGAGGGGACGGAGGAAGGTGGGGCGGGAGAGGAGGGAGAGGAGCAGAGTGGTGAAGAAGGGAAGCTAGGAAGGGGAGAAGAGCGAGGAAAGAGGGTGAGGTGGGTAGGGCAATGCCTCACGAAACATGCTATACACTGCGGAAGGAGGGGTGAGAGAGGGAGAAGGGAGAGAGGGAGAGAGGAGAGAGGGAGAGAGGGAGAAGAGTGCTGCATTTTATTTGGAGGAAGCAAGGAGGGTGACACACAGAGAGGGGGGGGGGGAGGAAAAACAACAAACAAAAAAAAGAGATAGGTGAGGGGTGGAGATGGTGTTAGCAAAGATAGTGATATGTCATGCTCAATGATGGAACACAAATAATAGTAAATTTAAAAAATCTCATGTCAGAACAGCTGCATGCACGACACCTCACCAAACGTTGCTATTCACTGCGAGACACACGCACACCACACACACACTGGCAGAGACAGCGAGAGAGTGACAGAGGTGTGGCAGGAGAGTGCTGCATTTTATTAGGAAGGGGGGGGGGGGGCTAGGAGGGGACAGAGAGTAAGAGAAGGGTGGTGGGAAGGAGGAAAAAAAAGAGACGGTTGAGGGGTGGAGGTGGGGTAAGCAAAGAGAATTATATGTGACGCTTAAGGACCGAACACGAAAAAGCAACAAAAAAATACGACAGAACATCTGTACACACGACACAACAGAGTTTGTAAAGTAATCTGCTAGCACATCTGCAAAAACTTTCATATCCCAGTTACAGAAATTTGTGGGAACATTAACCGAAAGCATGGACTGAAAACATGGAAGTACCGCTCACATACAACCTCATGATCCCATTGAGCGTGAACATCGAAAACAAAGAGTTGCGACCAGATATTATAGGCCATGGGCCAGACAGATATGGTGCTCCAAAAATTTTAAATGTTAACATTCATATTCGTGTTCAGTATATCCAGGGGATTCAGAAAAACATAGGTTTGCTGGAGGTGGGGGGGGGGTGCACTGTGGCCATATCTGGCCATGGCCTATCATACTTAGGTACAAAAAAAGAGAGAAGGCGGCATTGATTAGTGAGTGTTATACCAGTGATTTTGGCCGAAACAATGCAGAAATCAAGAAAATGACCAAATGCAAGACCTCAAGAATGAAGTGAAAAGATACTGGAAGCTGAAGAATGCTAAAGTTGTACCATGATCGTTGAAGCTTTGGCAATGATGACAAAGAACCTCACAGAGATATTAAAAACCATCTCTGGGAATATTATTACAAACGAACTACAGTTGGAATCTCTCCGGGGCTCAGCGACGATCCTGAAGAGAGCCCTCGGCACAAAACTTTGAGAACAGAAAACTTCACAGCTTGATCCATGAATCGTGACCCCTTACTGAATAAAGGTGGACACTTTGAGCCCACCCTGGAGGACTCCATTCCACATTCTGAAACTCGCATATGAAGATACCAACAACACACACACACACACACACACACACACACACACACACACACACACACACACACACACACACACACACACACCTGGGAGGCTCTATTCCACTTTCTGGACCTGTATATGGAGATAACAACCAACGACCAATTACCAATAACACACAACAGTGCCAAGTGCCATTGGAGTCATACATTATTATATAATATATAATATATATAATATATATTATATATATATAATATATATATTATATATATATATATATATATATACACACACATACGTGCAAAGGACACACACATGAAGTAAATAAAAACGACCAACGCAAAGATTTACCTTTAAATCCTCTTTCAATGAATGCTGTTTCAAGTGGGTAATTAGCGAAATTCAATTCAAAAATGGACCAAGCCACAGAACACAAAATGTGGATCTCTACTCTATGCCTTCACAGCTAGAACAAACATGGCGAACACCTGGTCGGATGGACCTTATTGTATTTTTAAAATATGTATCGATGTCAAAGTGAGAGGTGGATAACAATAGATCGCACAAAAAGGTTAAACAAAGCGACGTCCTGCAAAAGTAAAATTGCACATTTTCAGTGGATGAGACACCTCCCGAGGCAACCACTGCACGGCACCGCGGGACCCAACGCAGGTGGAAACGTACGTCCAATCGATGTGAGATTGAAAGCACATGTACTTTTTTCCCAAATCAAACAACCAAGCAGTTTGGAGATCACTGGCCAAGTGCCTTGAAGGTTTAAGGAAACACCCCCAACGAAACGGTCGATATGAAATGGCTCCCTTGGCACGCAATTGGCAATCACCGAACTGTCATATTAAGCATACACCTCCCGGAGAGACCCGAAATGTTACACATGTCTGAATTGGACAAATGAACACTTTCCCAGAGTCAGAACTGCTTGCAAGTTCGATTCTGGAGCTTAAATTTTGTAATTATTCTTTGCTTAAGAGATACTCGTGGCGATCGCACGTGCAGAAATGAAAGAAAACAACAAACGCCGACGTCTCCTGGTGTTCATAAGCAGTGCAATGTACCCAGAGATTCATAGCTATGACGAACAGGTTGTTCCAAGTCAAGGTAAAGTTGAACATGCCAAAAAAAAACTTGACGGCTTCAGACCCCAGTGAGGTTACCCAGGAAACACCTTTAGACCCCAGACCGTGAGGTGGCCGAAGATCACCTGATGAAGGATATAATTAAATAAGGCCATTAATTATCTTCAAAAGGGGTGTTTTAATTAACCCAAACATCCAATTTTCACTCCTGCTATTCCTTGGAGTTTTCTTAGTATGCATGCAAAGTTTCAGCCTGATTGGTTTTATGGTTTTGGAGTAATGGAGGACGGACACACACACATACGCACACGTAAAAGACTAGCAGGGGTACCTGCTTTGCCGGAAAATGCCGGGTCCCTCCACTCCTGCCCCTTCCATTCCACTCCCTCGTCCAACCCCACTCCTTCCTTCGGATTCTCACCCCCCCATCACTTTTCCTCCACCCATCTCCTCCCACCCCCTACCCCACCCCTTCCCTTCCCCTACACCACCCCTTTCCTGTCCACAAAGGAACTGTCACAGGGTTTTTAACACATTTGGGAAAAAGAAATTTAAATAAAACCCACTTTCGATTCCGACCAACCTCTAACTTGCATGCGTCATGTCGAAATGAGCCCCCTTGAGGGACAAATTCATTGATACGGCCGAAATAAGTCATGGTATAGAATATAGATGTTTATCCTTGTCGTCATGTAATGAATCTGGGGTGTGTTCAGTTACCAACTTTCTTGTAGAGCACTCAAGCAAGCACTCCATGAGAAACCGTTAAGGAACGGCTGGCTTGGTAAGCAATAGCTCGCTGCTTGGTAACTGAATACAGCCAGGACATCTCGAGAGTATACAGTACATAGAAAATACTGACAAAAGGACAGTTTGTTTGAATTAATGACGTTAAATATTAATCATGAGTATTTTCGTAATGAAAACGTGCTTTGTTCAGTTTTGAACAGATTGTTTTCATTTTGAAAATGGACATAAACTCAGAGGTGATGTTGAGTGTACGAAAGTGGATGTGGACGTACAACTTAAAATGCATGTGCATACAACATATATCTCTCTGGAATTTCCCGCGGCCTCATGACTAATTACGGATGCATTTCACTCTACCAAGACGATTTCCTCTAATGTTTGATTTCACTTCACGTAATATGTGAATTACACATCCATCAGTTTGTTCATAAGCCTTGAAAAGTCGGGCGAACCCACAGAGCTATGCGGAGGGAAAAAGTTGGCTGCGATTTCTGGGCGACTGGAGGGAAAGGTATGGCCTTGCCAATAGGTGGTGCTTGTGACGCTTGGGGAGAGAGAGAGGAAGGCAGAGCCTGCAGAATGGGTGGCGCGTATGACCTGCAGATACTAACTCAGCTTTATTTGTAAGCTATACAAGATAAAGTTTGTGATGTCAAACAAAATTGCCCATCCCCTCCCCAACCCAAAAGATATGTCAACAAAATGTAAATTCCACGAGTATAAAAAATAAATAACTTAATTATTACAAGCACAAGTAATAGCTCGACTCCATCACTCATTTTGACAATTCTGCACATTGTCCAAACAGTGGACACGGAACTCAGGGTGCCAGATTGAAGTGCTGGAACTCAAGTTCTCATGGCTAAACTCCACAGTTTAAAAGGAAAACATTGCAGGCCTCACCTCTCTGTATGTTCTTTGTCCTGCTCCAATAATGCAACCAGTTGCATCGAGTGGTTGAGGTGACCTTTTAAAAAAGCGTTTTCCTCTTCTACAAGCCCTTGAGTCAAATTGGACCATAGCACCTGCAGGCCACATCATGAAGCGAGTAATCAGCAAGGATGCCACCATCGCCAAATACCCAGGCATCAATAGATTACACAGGCCAAAAGTCATGAAACATTTCAATTCCTGAACAATAACTGGGCCTGGGTCTCACCTTCGACATGGCAATATCGGTCTGTAAACGCTGCAGCCTGGCATCCTCCTTCGCGAGTCGGTCCTCGGCATGTCGCCGCTGCTCTTCCAGATAGTCACAACGGGTGCGACTAGCCGCAATACAGCGTTCCAGTTTTCCTGTAGCCTACACATAAAATAAAATAAAAACAGCACAAAACATTAATTTTCAAATATTTAAGCAAGTCTGAATGTTTAATACCAATTAAAGGTCATGATTAAAGTACATAGAGAATATACATACACACATATATATATATATATATATATATATATATATATATATATATATATATATATATGTTGCAACAACTGCCCTTCATCAAGACCAATATACTCTACATTTCTTGAGCAGAATCAAGTCAAATTTGACGAGACGAGGCAGTCAGAAATTATGCAGCCTCAGTCACAAGTCAGCACATGATTGGCAAAAAATATCACAAAGAGGTTCTCGGCTTTCTGTCATCTGATCACGGTCTTGCACAATCCGCCTCGCTGACGGATTTAGCAATCGTTCCCAACGGAATACAGAGCCGTTGTGAATTTCATAAACACTGGCGCCGATACATCTTTCACAAAAATCAACTTTTCTCTCACCGAGACGTATACAAGTTCAGCATGATTTCATCCGTTAAGTTTACATTATGTACAATAATTTTTAGCATGAGTACATAATGAGAATCTTCTCAAAATGTAGTTATACAAGTTGTTGTTGTTGTTGTTGTTGTTCCAAAGCTGTGGGCTGACAGGATCGCAGAGAGGTAGGCACACGACTCGAAGCTGTCTAGCCTGGGGTTGATTCCTGACCCAGCTATAAACTGTCAGCCTGGTGTTTCACAGGCAGGGCAATTCATCAATGTGTGTGCCGTCCCTCTGATGGACGTTAAACCGGCGTCCCGTCTGCTAGCATTCGTTGGTGGACGTTAAAAGTCCCATCGTGTCCCTTGTGAAGAGAAGGCGAGCTATCGTTGGCACCATGGCCAAATTCCAAATTACTGCCTGACGAGTCGAACGTCAGGCCTGGCCAACAGGTTCGTGAAGACTCAAGCCAAGCTTCCCCTGGCCGGCCCCACAAGAAACATGGGATAATGGTGGCCTTTAAAGAAGAGTTGTTGTTCCAAAGCTTCGCAAAGCACTCATGTAGCTTTCCATGTGCCTCTTTCATTACCCTGCAATGTGGGTGGATTTTGTCTTTGGATACAGTATTGAAGTCTGTTGGCCGTCTGGGTTGCAGCAGTTAGTCGCATCGCAGTCTCAGAGAATGGTGCACTCAAAGTCATTCCCGAAGCAGGTGCATTGTACTGTGCTGCAATTCCATTCGCAACCACAGGTCACAAGTTCTAGATAGCTATCTGGAACAAAGGGCAATTTTGTCCATACACTTGGAGGAAAACAATTATTTATTTTTCTTTTAGGCAGAGGTGTCGGCAGGAGAAGTGGTGTTTATCAGCTCGTTGCCAACAGCGATATTTTTGCTGAGTACTTGACAGGTGCGATGGGAAGTTCAACGACATCTCAAAATCCTTCTCGGCCTTGACAAAAAAAACCCAAAAAACTGGAGCCTATCAAGGTCTATAGTTTGTGCCACAGGAGTGGCTCACAAGTGACACACAAACCTCTCGGCTTTGATGAGAACACCATCACAACCAATTATATTGGCAAGGAAGGATCATTTCTGAAAAAGATTTCCAGCATGACTTATTCCCATGGCCATTGAAGGATAAGACCGAGGAGGTTGTCCTTTGCAAGTTCTGCAAGTCACTCGTTTACGGCACATACGGGATAGAAACTTGGTTTGTTTTTTATATTTTAAGGAGCGAGGCTCATGGAAGAGCAAGGAAAAAAAAAATGCATGTCCTTTTATGTCCATAGTATGTCCTGGAATGGCCAAGTTTCAATGCCATTGGAAAGATCATCTCATGTTTCAGCCACTTTGTGGGACAAAGTGCATCAGCAGAAGCACGAGATCTGTTTCAAGAGATGACTAGCATGACTCTGTTGACTCTTTACGCATGCAGTACCAGGCTCATGTAAGCCTCATGCTTTCCACCAATGGTAACATGTCTCTCCTGGTTGATTGTGCATCTGTAGGATCAGTGAAGCCAACTCGTACCAGTGATGTACAGTAGCTTCTTACCCCTGGTCAAGAGTACTTTGGAGTGGAACTTGGCAAAAAGGGGTAATGGTCTCATCTAAGGCAATGAACTGGCTCAAAACCTGTTGAAGTAAGACATAGGGACAATCAATGACCTATATCTTGCACACTCGCTTGGATCGTGTAACAGCCTGTACAGATTCCACTCCAAAGTAGTGATCAAACGTGACAACAATTGTGTTCTGAAAAATTTCATGTCACAGACTGTACAATTACATCAAGGTAATCGCCCAACTTCAAGTAATTCATGAGGCTTTCCAAGCAAATAGAGGACAGGTATACTGCTCTTCTCTGGTTCTTCATTTTATATTTATATTTCAATCGGAGCCAATGATTTGGAATTCCAGAACATATAAAATCTATTAACTGCGTCATGAGCATCTCAAATCATGATTTTTGCAACTCACCCTGGAGGTGAGACCATCGCAGTGGAAATATGCTCCCAGTATCTTACAGGTCAGAGAGACACCGTAATTGCTCCAACCTTGCAATGCCAAACTTGTCTTTGCCCAAGCCATTTCTGGCGACGCAGACGGTTCGAATCCACAATTGCATGTTTTGTTCATGAATTCCATTGCTAGATCAGCAGAAACTTAGTCGAGGAATCTTTTGATTCTCTTTGCAACAAAGTTCCCCGCAGCAAACTCGGCATTCACCGACGGCACTGTCCTCCCGAGCCCTTTAATACCAGCAGGGTAGACAGTCCCCCACCTGGCATAGTTTGTATGCTCATGGATGGTGAGTCATGGCAGCAATGCAACAAACGCTTTCAGGTGCAGGTTCCAGTGCCATCCTCTTAAACCTGATGAAATTCTGCAATTTTCGCTTATGGTGAGGCAGCTAATCTATTCAGGCAATCTTGACCGTCACGATCATCATCAAAAGGTACAATCCCTGTGAAAACAGAACAAAAGCTAACAGAAAGATTAGGTACAGCAATGTTAAACACGTTTAGAGACAGGAGGGGGGGGGGGAAGTGGGGAAGGGTGAGGGTTAAATGTTATGCTAATAAAATAAATAAATAAATAAAATAACAACTGTTCATCACATGTAGTATTTGATGAGAGTCATGCAGGGAGGTTGATAACAATAAACACTTAACCTGGGATGTGGACAATTACCTACAAGTTCACAATTGTGGATAGCATCCCACCCACATCATGTGTGCAAATGATCAAACGTGGATACCTTGCTTAAACAACAACAAAAAAATGCCATCAAAGTATTTTATTTTCTGGAAGAACTTCATACAAATAGCAAGTTCCTGGGGTTTGCAAGGTTTTGTCCATCACCAGATAGAGTAAATACACAGGAGTTTGATCCCCTACTCCCTACATCATTCTCCAAAAACACAAGAGAAAACCCTACAAAGCGGCAAGGCAGCACAATAAATACACAGCAAAAACGAGTCTGCTCACCCACCCCAAGTTTGTGGTGGTTGTCCACCTGCATCAATTTCTCCCCATATTCTCTCGATTACATGTTTCTCTCCATGAGTCAGTCTCGTCCTCCTTATTCAAGTCTTTCAAAAGCGACGGCCATTATAATCTTCGTCAACCTTCACCAGTTTGCCTGTCTGTGAGCAGGACATCTCAAAAAGTTGTGCTCAAATTCGGACAAAATTGGGCAGAAATGTTGGGGGAATGACAAGGACAAATTGATTCGATTTTGATGAAGATTCGGAGCTGAAAATTTTAAAGCGATTCATCACCATTGAGAGATGGTGCCAAAAACGACATATAGCATGATATTCAAAAGGTTGTGGACCGATGACAAAACTTGGTGGATGAGTTTGGTCGGTGACAAGGACAAGCCAATGAGATTTTGGTTCAGGTCCAGATGCAGATCCGGCCTATCAGTGGGATAAAAACGTAAGCTGTTCAGCCTGGTGGAGGTATGCGCTCTCCCGAGTGCTGTTCTCGTTACATCATGCACTGACACACACATCCAAGATCTCTTTTAGTGGGGCAACTTAGCTAAATATAGCATAACAATTGTGCATTTTGTGAGGAAAGCACCAAATTTGGCACACTAGTAGCCTATCATATTATGAACAGATTTGGATATTGGGCCATCTCAAATTCAGCCGCTGATGGCTGTGGCAGCCATTTTCCACTGCCATCAAAAATTTTGAGATGGCCCAATATCCAAATCTGTTCATAATATGATAGGCTACTAGTGTGCCAAATTTGGTGCTTTCCTCACAAAATGCACAATTGTTATGCTAAGTTGCCCCACTATTTGACATGCTGATCATTTCCGATTCTGTTCCTCGTTTTCGTATTATTCCTCTTTCTGCATGTCCATGCACAAAACTAGTCCATCCACGCAACCAATTTCCTTGTCGTACATGTTATAAACTCCTGGTGTCTCATATCGAATAAAAAATAAAAATAAAAAACTATCGAGAGCTCAGAGTTAGCTATTCTACACACAAGGAAGTACAAATTAAATAGTCAGCACGGCTTCTGGCCAAAAACCTATGCAGCATCGTTAATAACCACAGGTTAACACCAAATAGTTGGATTAACATCCTCCCTCAGGATTCCTCTGAAATGGCAAACCTTGCCTGAACTGCAGCACCAGAACCCCCACTCAAAAGTTGCCTTCAACACAGTAAACATTTCGGCTTAAACTAACAATGTAAATTCATTTTTACGATTTAAAAGTGAAACGAAAGATAGGAAAGGGAGGGAAAGGATTTTGGATAGATACAAAGTGAAAAAGTAAATAAAGAAGATTAACAAAGAACAGCTGCGGGGGGTAATAAGGAGCAACGATCACGACATTAACATAATGTAGTCGATTGAGATGGAGTCTGAGAGGTAACGAGGAGGAAGAAGTCCATGGAACATAGAGTAGACACGCAAAAAAATGGAACCTCAAAGGTGGGAAGTTTTATGGCATAAACAAGAAAAGAGACAAAGAGGAGAAAAATAATAGCAGGGAAATAAATAATGGGGAGAGCGAAAGTAACAACGTGCGTCAGCCAAGTCCCAGGAGAAGCATGGAGAGACGTCACGGGGCTCCAGCCAGGCAGGCATTGACAACTAGTAGGCAGATTGATGGGGAAAAAGGCAAAAGCCATGGCTAGGATTAAATAAGCCAAAGACTCAGGGTGATCAATGATAGGGGATTGGCTATTAACCATTGACCTCAGGAGTTTAAATATGCAATGAGTTGTTAACTGGAATGTGATTTCCCAACTGGAAAGGAGGATTGTTAAACTGCAGCACGCAGGTGACCAAATTGATAATTCGTACAATGAACAAGGATTCCGAAGCACATGTAGATCGACCCATGATGCCAAAATCGTACGATAATAATGTAGAAATCAAATCACCCCGCCCACACCACCCCCCGACCACACTCCAATTCAGAGTAAGTGCATGAGGTGCGATTGATTAAAACATGAACAAAGTACAACTGTTATGACACAATAGCCTCGACAAATAAAGTAAAATTAAAAAATCTCACCTGTGTGCGAAGGAAGCGGTTCAGTTTGGCATTTTTAATACGAAATGGGAAAAGCTTAGAAACGAATGAAACCCATTAGAATTACTCTTTTGAAGCACCATTTTGAACCCTTTAGGATTACCCTTTCAAACCCATGAGAACCCTTTAGAATGACTCTTTAGAATTAAACGCAGCAAGATAGAAAGGTTGTTCTTCATTTTTTACGGACGGATGGACGGACAGACAGGCGAAAGGTCATAGCCAAACACTGAAGCAGCTTCGCCACTTAAAAATTGCAATGTTTTCACAAAAGGTGAGCCAAGACCAAATCTTTAAATAAAGGGCGCCTGGAACAAAGTGGTCATTGATCGATTTTGCATTATGGAACAGCACTGGAGACACCTCCTCCCTCCCCCTGCAGCACTCCTTAACACTTGGACATCCCCCCCCCACCATCACAACCCACATGCGTTACGTGGACTATGTGGGTTTTATGAAAGACGATTTACCGGTACCTTGAATATGGTAGCTTTGGTGTTAGATATACATGTAGATATAAAATATATGAAAGAACTGCAATTATAGTTATTACAATTAAGCGTGTAAAAAAATAATGATAACTGCCTCTTTGTATCTCCTTGATAATTTACGGAAACTTGACCACTTGTGGTTATATCACGAGCCAAATGGTAAAATATGGTACCGTATAACCCACACGCGATTATAGCCCACAGTTGGAATTTTTGGAACTTTTTTGTTTTAATAACGTATAACCCGCAGGTTATTTGCGTGAAAATACGGTACATTTCATGTCCAAGTAATGCCAGCAGATGAGACATCCAGCTTAACATACATTTGAGAGACGATGGAATTTCAGATGCACGAACCCAGGAGTTTAACGTCGGGTTGCATCCCAAATGGGCTAGCTTACACTCTTCCAATCAGGACGTCAACTCACGTTTGTGCCTCATTAATGGAAGCAAAGCGGTTGAATTCCACTGGTAAGAATAGATCAAAATGACACAAAGTTAATAAATTGATTACCTTGACGTCTCGAGAGAACGATTCAATCGAGAATATGATAACCAATTGTCCTGCAAGTCGCAAAAAAGAAACTAAAACAAATAAGAACCTGTTAATCGGCAAAAGCTTCGCACTTTCCGAGTCTTTCACAGCATCTGCTTTGATCCAGAAAATTTAAGGTGAAAATGTCATTTTGAACAGAAACCAAATGTCACCTTATCAAGGCTCTCCTCGGAGCAGAAAATTCGGATCCTCTCTTGGTCCCGCTCTCTCAGGTACGCACGTAGCTCCATCTCCTTCAGCCGGGTCTGAGCATGTAAACGGTCTCGATGCAGACTGCAGCGCTGCTTAAACAGGTTCTGCATGGTCTTCTGCAGCCTACAGAGAAAGTTTGGTGGCAGGTGATGCAACATGGAAGCCAACTAACATCGTTTACATATGACAAAATCATGCCGACGACGAGAACGTGAACAAAATGATGAAACAAACCAAATAATGTTTTATAAAATAACAGCAAGTACCACATGAGTCATCCAAGGAGTTAACATAGCGACTTTAAGAACAGACCACCTCTACACCACCATGCATCTCCCTTCGCACACACACACACACACACACACACACACACACACACACACACACACACACACACACACACACACACACCACGAACCAATCATCAGTGACAAAATGCAGAAATTGGCTCCCTGTTGCCTCCAAAAACAAACAAACAAACAAAAAAAGTCTCATCCACTCCCCGAATAAGCAGAATCCAAAAATAAAGCAAAATAAATAAATAATCTGTGATCATAATGCCGGTAATGGTGCCAGATGAAGAATGTGTATTGGAAAACAGAAGGCAGGCCTGAGAACACACATCTTAGAATACGAATGTGTGATTATTGCGGCTTGCGGTGCAGTGGCAATCCAAAATGTCCAAACAAATCCAGAAAAGGCTCTTATTTAAATCCCACACACCAGGGGCAGGGCATTTGAAAACTAAACAGAGGCGAGCAACACGATATTAGGTGCAAAAATGCAAAGCATTTGCCTAACATGAACAAGTCATGTCCAGATGAAAGGAGGATGGAAATAAATAAATAAATAAATAAATAAATACTAATAAGCCTGTGAGCAAGATCTCAAAGCAATGATCTTAATATGGTACAGTTTACGTATATATCACTGGAGTCTTGCGTCTATGAAGGTAGAAAGAGGTAAATGTGATAACCCCGATACCCCCTCCCACCCCTTTGCTTCAAGAAGTCAACAAAACGACAATCTAAAAAAGAAACGGCGAAAAAATATTCTCATGTGAAACCTCGCTTACCCTGATGTTGTCAAGACTCCAACTTCAGGACAGACTGACAACCTTAATTATGTTGTTGACCTTACATTTCGATTAGGGTTTCCAAAAGATAAATAAATAAACGGCAAAACACCTGCTCACTTATAGGGGATAAATTACTGCTATCTGTTGAACCCCGTGGAAAAATGGCCACACACCAGCTGGCTTGAGTTCGCATCAAACCTTGGGTGGCCCAGCATATAAAATAATAAAAACAAGTTCCATTCTCAAACAAACGGACACAGTTTTCAGTCCGTTAATCACAAATGATACCGAGATGAAGAAAATAAAGGGGTGGGGGAGAACAATTACCACATAGCAATTAAAAAATTATAAAAAAAAATTTTTTTTTACGTGAACAAGTCAGCCGTTGCCCCCATTCCCCATCCCGCCTGCCATTTTCCCACACTATCACTCGATCGCTTACTGCAAAGTCTGTGCACTACAGGGCTCATTAGTGACGGAAGGCTGAATGGGTTCCATTTCCCTCTCAACTTCGTATGAGGATAGTTTCTCCTTGAGTGCTGCAACCTGAGGAAGAGAAAGAAGCAAATGGCAAAACACCACAAGTGAACCTTGAAAGAAACCAAACATCAATTGCTCAAGGATAGTGCAGGATCATGATGCAAACTGTGTTGTCAGAAGAAGAAGAAAAAAAAAAAACATAATAAGAAAAGAGGATCCAAAGATTTGGATTTTGGTGTCCAGAGCTTTCGAAAACACTTTTCTGGGAGCAAGCACTTTGGCAGCCTGAAACTTCCGCTTAAAATACCGTCACCCACATCCCCTTCTTCAAGAGAGAAACCAAAAAAAAAACAGCCGACTTGCAATTCGTTAGTCTTCACATCGATTTTTTTTTAAATTTTTAACCTTAAACAATTCCAAGCCCAAAACACCAAATTGTTTCCTTCTCAACATAGCCGTGCTTTTTGGCTCGAAGATTCACACGGAAGATTCGTTACAAATTTGTGGAGACGAGGGTTTGACATCTTTCAACATTGGCATTAAGTTTACAAGTTACTCCGTGCAAGGAAGTGCAGAGCAAAGGCGTGTGTCCAACACCGAGACGTCGCTTGTAAACTTCTGCCTGGGACAGCTCAACCCTTCTGCACCAAGCACCGACGTTTTGCACTGTAGTCTGGTACCGTTCACTGTGACAGATTGTACAAGTCATGCAATGGCCTGAGGTTCTTCTCCACCCCATGCTCCCCCACAAGCCCTCTTACCTGCCCAGTCGGGTGCATGACTACGTGTGCGCATAGCCTTTTCCTTGCTCACCACGTATCGAGTATTGTGCCGATTGCGTTTAACAAATTATTTATTTCTTTAAAAAGGCATGGTGTACCTTGTGTTCCCACCATTTTGCAGTGCCAACATCTATATTATAAAAGGAGACGTGTCTCTGTCTGTCTGTCGTGTTATAATTTGAGAATGGATTAACAGAATTCAATGAATCCAACAACGGTGGATTCAGGGAACTCCCGGGAAGGTTTGTGATGCAAAAACAAAAGGAAAGGGGGAGTAAAAAAGAAAGAAAGGAAAAAAAAAAGGTGGGTTTGTGAATGGGTATACACATAAGCACACATGTCGAAACTGCAAACACCAACTTGCAATGCTGGTTTTCCCCATACGGAGGGCAGGATCTCCCAGGAATCCTTCTTTGGTCTTGCCCAATAGATTAGCCACCACAGCCAAGATTGATATTCCCGCCAGCGAAGCGACGGGTCTTAGATCTAGTTTGTATTTCATTGGGATCCTTGGAGGAGAAAATTGGTGGCATGGTAGCAATCCTGATTTATAACAAGCATGGTGCTGGACTTTGCCAAAGCATGGACCAGTGTTTACCATCGGTCCTGGAGTAAAAATGACCGCTTGGTTTCATCCTCGCAACATTCACTCAGTAGAGCCGGCAAACGCCTATAGGGGGTCTGCAACCTGCTACTCCGGAGCCACATGCGGCTCTTTATTTAAGCACTTGATCAATCAAACCCACTTTTTCTCATTTATTTTCAGAAACCCCTTTGTGAGTGTTGTGAAAGGATAAAATATACTTTAGAACTTTGACAATTACAAACAGGAAAATGCATCCGATTACAGGCAAATTCTGCGAGCACGATTACACAATGTGCTTCGTGCATATTCCGCTCCTCAGCCTCAGTTTAGAATTTGAACCCCTTTCTAAGAATCTAGCAACACCCTGAACCTCGTTGGGAAGGTAAGTGAGAATCCCAATGTTGAATGACTGGTTTCTAAATAACAAACGAGATGTTGTTTTGATAACTTCCCCTTCAATAGAGGGTGTCAGTGACATCACCACATTTGCGATCCATCTTGGATTACAATAAACTGAAACTGAAACTACATGTGACTGGCTTTGCATTTTTATTAGCCGATCTCAAACCACACACAAGCCCCTCCCAACCCCAAGTCCTCAACCCCCCCCCCCGACTTCCAAACATCTCAATCTCCCTCTTCCAACTGCATGCACCCCCATCCACAACTCTCTGTCCTCCCCTCCCCATTTCTTCCCCTTCTTAACAATGTTACATGAAGACACACAGGGAACTTTGGCACATGAGAAGGCCATTCAGCCTATCATGCCTGCGTTGTTCCTGTCCCCGTTTGTTAAGAACAATGTTAAAACTAAATAAAGATTGAACGTTAAATTCATAATCACTTCCCCCTTTCTTCCCTTATCCTCACTGTAATTCACGGACCGGTGTTTGTGTGTTATTTGGTGCGCTACTACTCCTCCAGTTCTGGGCCAATTACATCCAGACTTGCTACATAGGATCAGCGTGACCCAAATTAATGTACAGAGGTGTATTTATCTTTGCCAGTGGTCTTGGGGTGGGGGAGGGAAGAGGACGCAAATTCTCTATGTAAATGTGTATCATGTAGCGCCGCCTCCAGGTTTTCCCTGGTATTACAGAGTCTCCACCATTACAGGACAGTATTCCTGTCCCCACATTTTCCAGTGCAGTTAGGTGTTTTGAATTATAAGCAATAGGTATGTTTTTACTTCTTGCAAATAACCCAGATTTTTTTTTTGACTACAGAGTGCTGTCAGTTGCCTATATACTGCCCAAATAAAGGTATGTATCAGAAGAACGGTTGCATACTTCGAACAAGATCACCCATAGGGCGGGTACTCTGCAAGCATGCAAAAAGTTTGCAGACCAGACATCAGTAAAAATGTATCGAATTATATCGATGTGTGTGTCTGTCCTGTTAATCAATTATTGAAATAGCGCTTGCATGCATTACGGCTCATAAGAATTTCATCTTTGACAGAATTTACTACAAAAAAAAAAACTCTTGTTCTTTGATTACAAACCCCCTGTGGTTAGGCATATTTGACTGGGGACTGTAGACACAACAATATTTCCTTTATTTATATATTTTATTAAATCTGATCACCTCGGTTTAATAGATTTTATGACCAATTACTTTTTGTAAGGACGACGGATTTTGAGGCACCTTCACTGTATAACCAATGGACGAATGAAATGATCGTTCCCGCAATTTGTGCAGCCATGCTCCCTAAAATTCTTCCCTTCTAGAGCCATCAAAGTTCTAGATTTTCTCCCAATCTCCAGACTTTCTGAAGCTCTGCTGGCATCATTCACCAACTCGCACCAAATTTTCAGCAAATCCTGTCAAGCCGAGAGTCATCAACGTTCCACCCTCATTCCATGGGAAAAAGAAACACCATTCCATTGCATCGACCCCGCTCCAGGAACAACTCCATTTCTGAGAACACCGGTTTGACCGAGCAATTGCCTATTTCCATGTTGACATTAATCTTTGAAGAAATGAATATCTCAGCCATTTTAGATTTTTTTTTTTGGTCCTGACCAGAAATTGGTTGCTTATGTAACCAAGTTCAAACAAATTATTTGGTCTTAAGAATGGAACTTCCATCATATTAAGGTCAACAGAGATGAGCAAACATTCATCAAAAGGATGCCACCAACTTCCTCAACGACAGGAAAATTATATTCCGAATATGCAGTCAACATTCACATTTGGTTATCAAGATAAAAAGTACCAATGATGGTGCTGCGAGGATGGGGGCAAGGAGAGGTGTGCAGTGATGTTTATTTTTATTTTTAAATGAACGTTGTCAATTAAATACTGTAATTTAATGTCTTGATGACAGGAAAGTATAAAAACGAGAGAAATATTACTGTTCGAATAACATATTCCCCAGAACACTTAATTAGAAATTGGCAAAGCAAAGGAAACTCTACCTTTCCTCAATCACCGCAACTAATAAAGCCCAGAAGGTGACACTGCACTGTTGAAGAAATCAGAGTGCAATTAACAATTACTCCATTTGTGAAAAAGACAACGTTAACCTGCATCTGCACGCTCTGGTTTTGAGGGCATTAATCTTTCACAGCATGTTGTGTGTAGCTCTTCTTAAGCCTGGGATTACATAACATGGGGGAAATGTATCAAATAAAAACGTAAGCCTCACCTCCTCCTTCAGATCCTTGTAGGCTTTAAAGTAACGGCCGATGTGTTTTTCAGAATGCAGGACATTGCTTTTCAACTAAAAACAGCAAAAATGGGAGGAACAGGGAGGTGCAAGGGTTGAGCAGAGTGAGGAAAGAGAAATGGGGAAATGGGGAAATAGGTGTGAGAAGACCCAGAAATGGGTAAGATATAGGTGTGAGGAGTTAGGGTGGAAATCAGGCAGACATCTTGTATTATGTAAGACTGCCTTTCCTCAAAGAAAGATTCTGCAGAGCATTTCGTCAGTTACTTCAAGAAGAGCAACCAAATGCTAATGTATTACAAACTGTGACATTTGGGTCAAGTTGACATATATATGAACCTGGTACATTTATAAATGCATCAAGTGCTTGAAGTATTTGTGATGGATCATCAAGATTTTATTATTCAACTTTATCCTCTTGTAACTCGAGTAACCATTATTAAATTTAACGAACTGACAGGATAGCCTAGAGGTACGCACACTCACCTCTGAGCTGCCCATCCTGGGTTTGAATCTCGGCCTAGCTATAAACTGCCATCCTGATGTTTCGCGTGTCGGGCGATTCATCAATGTGAATGCCATCCTTTGGATTGATATTAAACTTGGAGTCCCGTCTGCCAGCACGAGTTGGTCGACGTTAAGGATCCCTTTAACGTATCCCTTCACGAAGAGCAAACGAGCTATTTCCGGCACAATGAACAAATTACAAATTCCTGCTCTAACCTCCAGGGGACACTGCATCAGTGGCACTGCCGCACCCCTGAGAGAACTGATGCGAACCCGCAGCCACGTGCTACATACGGACGACGGTGATTACATTTGACAAATCGCGTACACAAAACCCCACTGGACAGCCATTGCACAAGTTTTCATCAGAAATTGGTGACATGAGGATCATGTGATACCAGCTGCACATGTTTTTTTACATCAATTCAGCGGGTACCAGGAAGTGGAGAACAATTTCACATTAATCATTTCTTGGCATCCAACCTTCATTTGAAGTTTCACATCATAATAGTTGTATTTGTTAACAAACAGTGAAGTATAAATATATTTCCTTTCCACCTTTACAGTGAAGTATAACATTTACACAGTGAAGTATAAAATAAATAAATAATTAATTAAACAAATAATTAAAAAAATAATTAAATATATATATTTTTAAACAACAACAAAAAACTTTACACCACAGTTTTTCCCAATATATCAGACTTGGTGGCATCGTGGTTAAAGCATCCGCTGGGAGGTCGGAGGTATTATTCTGACCGTGGCAGTTGTACCAAAGAGGATACGAGGAGTCTAAATCGCAGAATGTTGAGAGCAGTGGTTCACAAGCTTTTCTGTCCAAGACCCAAAATTTGAAATCACATTCGCCTCACAACCCAAATGGTACCATTACCTACGATGAAAGATGTCGAAGAAAATGTTTTTGACGTGAAAACCCACCTCATAAAGCGGAATTTTGAGGGGTTTTTTTTGGTTTTTTTCCTCCATGTTTGTGCCACAACCCTGGGTATGGGAACCCCTGGTTTAGAGGATAGAGCACAGATATATCATGTGCATTGGCATCCATTGGGGGGAGATGTCTCCTCAATTGCCCTGCTGACTGTGTAGAGAAAAGCATGTGCAACACAGATGGCATCTCTGGTATCCAGTGCACCCCAGGAAGTTCCATCACTTTCCTCAAGGTCACTGGCTGTTTGTCCGAATTGTGTCTGTCTAATCCTGTGCTGTATTGTGTCTGTCTTCATGTGTGTGTTCCATTTATCGAACAGCTCTTCCATGTGCCTTAAAACGTATCAGATAAAAACTTGTACGAGTGTGGTTGGGTATATATTTGATATTTCCCTTATTTACAATGAAGAAAATGGGCTGACAGGATGGCCTAGAGGTACGCACACTTGTCTCTAAACCGTCTCGCCTTGGTTTGAATCCCGACCCAGCTATAAGCTGTCATCCCGGTGTTTCATAGGAAGGGCGATTCATCAATGTGTGCGCCGTCACTTGGAAGGACTTTAAACGGGCGTCCCATCTGCCGGCATTAGTTGGGGGATATTAAAGATCCCACGGTGTCCTGTGCGAAGAATAGACAAGTTATCGCTGGCACCATGAACAAATTCCAAATTACTGCCCAAACCTTAGTCGAACGCCAGACCTGGCCAGTCAGTTCGTGAAAGTCTTGGGCCAAAACTTCCCCTGGCCAACCCCACAGGAAATGGGAATAATTTTGGCCATTAAAGACGACGACTGAATAAATTAGCATACAGGGCTCCAAGTTAGAAACGCTTCCACTGAGATCTGGAAAAAATTTTTTTATATATATATCTATGTTGTTCGTCTTTCGGCAGCTCCCGTTAGGGGTCGCCACAGCGGATCATCCGTTATGATCCGCATACTGATTTGGCACAGGTTTTACGCCGGATGCCCTTCCTGACGCAACCCTGGTCGCCTCTTACGACACAGGGAGCGAGTCCATGTTACGCAGGGTAACTGTATGCCTATTCCGAGCTGGAGAACTTGACAATTCCTTTCATGCTCGATTTGCAGAAGGAATATAACCATTGAACACACACTTCAGGAAATCAAGTCCTTCCTGGTGGACCCCTACATAGACGTCGATAAGACCCTAAAATAGTTGCTGCTGATCATATCAGGAAGGTAATTGCGTCATCAGGTTGATAAGCCCTTCAAAACACGTTTTCCTTCGGAAATTGTGCGCACGACAGGTGGCCACCTGACAGAGTGTGCAGAACGGGTTTTACTGCCTCCATACATTTGTACGAGTACAGACGCATGCGCACAAAGTCCACACTGAAGTTTAAACATATCGGTACATCTGTTTGCAGAAGCTGCAGATAAGTAATATTGGATGTCTCGCCCTCTCGAAATGTCAAGCAGGAGAGGCAATTGCCAGCAACATCATTATGCCGGCCTTCTGAACGTTCAAAAAAATTGAGTTGTTTGTGACATTTTGCAGTTTTATTTGCGTTCCAACCTGCAATCGAGCCAGGCCGCCGAGCATGTGCCTAGGTTTCACAAAAATGCCACAACAAGCAGCTGGCAGCAATCACCGTGGATATTTTTGGCGGGAAAAAGGAGGGTGCAGTGGCCATTGTGCATAGGTAAACGTCTCACCCATATCCAATGGTCCGTGTCATACCGGGATGACCTTAAACCACAGCCAGACGAGAAATTGCTGGTGACTACACGATCATGACAGACACTTTTTAAATATAATTATTATCAGCAAAAAAAAAAAGCAAAATAAAATGAGTAAATAAAAAGACCTCAACATAGGGGAGAACATATACTGCACCATATCTCCAGGGCTGGCAGGATAGCTTAGAGGTATGCACACCTTCTTTAGAGCTGTGAGGGTTTGAATGTAGACCCAAATATATTAAACTGTCACAATGGTGTTTCACATGCAGGGCAAGGCATTAGTGTGCTCACCATCTACAGGAAGGACATCAAGCTGGGTGTACCATCTGCCAGCATTAGCTGTCAGTGGATGTTAAAGATCCCACGGTACCTTTTCCGAAGAATAGACGACTTATCGCCGGCACTCTGAACAAATTACAAATTCCTGCTCTAACCTAAAGGGTGCTTGCATCAATGGCACAGCCACACCCAGGAATGATCCATAACAGCAACCATGTGCCGCCCATGAATGAATGACATGAACACGAATGAAAAGTGTGTTCGTCATGGTATTTTTCCAAGAGGTACAAATCAAATTATATCCAACCTGTCTGTGCATTCGAATAGATGGAGCAAATGAAGAGGGGATTTAAACTGACAGCTCTTACCATATATTTTATATCCTTGGCGCGGCTGGCATAGTTCAGGGTATTGTAAGTCTCCTCGTAACTGGCAGACGATGGGCTGATAGCCGCAACCATTATGGTTTGGCAGTTCCCACCGAGAGTGTCCTTTAGCAGGCGCGTTAGCTTGCTGTTCCTATATGGAATGTGTTGTTTCTTGCTCTGCAATGAGAAATCATTTTAGAAAGCTAATAATAATAACAACAACAACTAATGGTACCCTAAAATAAACACGACCATACCAGTTTGCAGGATAAAAATAAATAAATAATAATAATACTATCAAACTGAAAACATATTTACAACATAAGCAGTCAGAAATTACACTGCCATGGCAAACACATTTTTGCATTTTACGACCGTTTACTAATCCTAAAATAGGGTTTAACCTCATGAAACATCCAGTGAAATACACAGACAACACGAGTAGGTGGGGCAAGATGCAAATCACAAGTACATAAAAAGTGGAATCTTTTTTTTTATACTTTTCCTCGACATCAAAAATACATTCCCTTCAATATTTTATTTATTTATTTGTACATACAGCATGGAACCGCCCGGGATGACAAGACTTGCAAAAGAAACTGCAGAAGCAGAACTGACATACTGTGTAGAGCGTTGCACGTTCGATAAATGTTGTATTAAATGCAGAGCAAGACCGCAGTTTTAATTTGACAAACCCAATTAAATCCGAGAGAAATCGAACAAAAACATGGGGCAACCTCATTCGTGGTCTTTTGTTCTGCAAATGACTCCATCTCAATTGTCTCATTGCAAATCACTTGAAGTTTGCCAACATTCGTCTTGGTAAACCAACTGGGGGTTGGGCAGGAAGGCCTAGAGGTAAGCACACTCGCCTCTCAGCTATCAAGCCTGGGCTTCGATCTTGGCCCAGATATAAACCGTCATCTCGGTGTTTCGCAGGCAGGGGTGATTCACCATTGTGTCTGCCGTCCCTCAGATGGATGTTAAACAGGAGTCCCGTCTGCAGACATTGGTTGGTGGACCTTAAAGAACCCGACAGCGAGCTATCACTGGTACCATGGCCAAGTTCAAAATATCTCCCATAACTATTGCTGGAAAGGCAATGGCAAACCACTTGGTGTAAACCTTGCTCAGGAAGCTGCTCCGGCAGCACTGATGCTCTGTGAGGAGTATGATACTGTGGAACACTGACAATCTTGAAACCCGAGTATTCACAGCTTATAAAATGTGACCTGCTACTACATTCACACTTTGTGGGGGTATGTTGTGGTTGTTGTTGCTGTACACTTCAGGACTGGTCTCCTATATCCACCACCACTGATAGTAGTTCAGCCTGGGAATTCTTCCACAGAAACTTGCTCTCTTATGCACAGATTCATACCACCTCATCTTCAGTTATCTTCCCCATCCTGCTGCTCTAGGTACTCTGAACCCTGTGGTGAGGCAGTTGCTTTAAAACAACTTCCATTCTCCGAGAAGGCAAATCCAACCGAAGGCAACCTCAGATCATTCCACAAAGCCCAAAACAAGGGCGTGTCAACTCTCAGGAGAGCCAGAAAACATCTAACCAAGCAAGAATAAGTTTTCAAACTCGTCTCCCCTCCTCTAAAAACTGGAGGCACCTTGTCAAGTCCATCTCGGTGTACGTTCCCCTTCCATCCCATGCTTCACTTCAAATGGCAACACAGCCGACTCCACTCGTGAGAAGGCCGAAGGCCTCAATTCTGTGTTTGCTTCAAAATCTTGTGTCCCTAATCTATCTATCTCTCTCTATCTCTCTACCCATCCTTCATAGTTGTACCCAACTGCTCCTGAATTGTGTCTTTTACAACTGAAAAGGTGGAAATGTTTCTGGCAACCCTCGACTGACTCTGCAACTGGACCGGACGGCATCAGCTCATTTGTACTAAAAAAAACCTGCTCTACTGCTCTTGCACTTCCTCCCTGTCATTTACCATCTGCTTGGAAATCAGCCAACATCACAGCATTACATAAAAAGGTGCAAAAATGGATCCCCTTAACTACAGCCCAATTAGCTAACTGTACTTCCTATCACCAGCAAAGTCATGGAATCCATCATTGCAGTTGATATAAAATCACTCCTTTTCTCCAACAGCCTCATCTCAGATCATCAATTTGGATTCAGACCTGGTCACACTACCTCGGACATGTTGCTTCTACTCTCCCAACAATGGTGGAGGCCCTCAATATCAGACATCAGATCAGGGCCGTCTCCCTCGACATATATAGAGCTTTTGATACAGTCGAGAATCCAGCCCTGCTCTCCAAACTGTCTGCCTGTGGAATCCAAGGCCAAATCTACTCTTGGATTACTGACTTGCTCCACTCTCATAGACAATGTGTGGCTCTCAACAGAACCTTTTCATCTTCTCTCCCCATCAAGGCTGGATTACCCCAAGGCAGTGTTATTCCTAATCTTCATCAATGACCTCTGTAAAAATCCTCCTTTACTTTGCTAATTATGCTGTTCTGCCACGAGATCTCTCATCATTCTGACAGACAGACGGCAGCCTCTTCCCTCTCGTCAGACCTCGACAAAAATCACAAACTGGACAAACCTTGCAATATGTCTTTAAATCCTGAGAAGTGTGTGTGTGTGTGTGTGTGTGTGTGTGTGTGTGTGTGTGTGTGTGTGTGTGTGTGTGTGTGCACGTGCAAACCCTCCCTACTTTCTCCCCAACCCTCTAAAAGAGGTACAGTCACTAAAACTCTGGAGTCGCACTCTCAACCATGACATCTCTTGTGCAAGCCACATTTCAAAATTGGCCTCCAAAGCCAGACGCCAACTGGGCATCATCCTTGTGGTGCAATTTGAAGCGAGGGGATTATACACCAGAAACAGACTTGACAAAGTGCCACCAGGTTTTAGAGGAGGGGAGACAAGTATGAAAGTTCATTTGTTGAGATTGTACAGATGTTTTCTGGCTTTCATGCGAGTGGACAACACACTTGTTGCAGGTTTTGTGGAATGATCTGAGATTACCTTCGGTCGGATTTGCCTTCCAGGAGAATGAAAGTTGTCAAAGCAACTGCCTCAACACAGGATTCAGAGTACCAAGAGCAGGAGGATGGGTAAGATAATTGAAGACAAGGTGGGATGAATCTGTGCATAAGAGAGAGCAGGTTTCTATGGAAGAAGTCCCAGAATGAATTAATATTAGTGGTGGTGGATATAGAAGACCAGTCCTGAAATGTAAAATAAATAAAAAATAATTTTCTTAAAATAAACTACCCTATTTCCCCATCGAAACAATGCCCTGAAATTTGTGGCATTTTCCAGGAACACATCTCCCACGAATGTCGGGGTCTTCTTACAGTACATGAGAAAGAGGCAGAGACAGAGACACAGAGAGTGAGAGTGAGACAGTGGCGGATCTAGAGGGGGGGTGCAACCCCCCTTCAGCTGCTGAGTACCCCTCACTCAACCCCTCCTTCCATCAACCATCCCTCCCTCCCTCAACCCCCCCCCTCCTCGTATGGGCTTCGCACTGTTGGCGCTCGCATGGGTATATATATTGCCACCACCCACCTTGCCTCAAAGCCAAAATGTCAGAGAGAGATGTCAGAGATAGGCAGAGAGATAGAGAGATAGAGAGGTAGAGAGATAGATAGGCAGAGAGATAGAGAGGTAGAGAGGTAGATAGATAGATAGGCAGAGAGATAGAGAGATAGAGAGGTAGAGAGGTAGAGAGGTAGAGAGGTAGGGAGATAGAGAGATAGAGAGTAGAGAGGTAGAGAGATAGATAGGCAGAGAGATAGAGAGATAGAGAGATAGAGAGGTAGAGAGAGAGAGAGGTAGAGAGGTAGAGAGATAGATAGGCAGAGATAGAGGTAGAGAGGTAGATAGATAGATAGGCAGAGAGATAGAGAGATAGAGAGGTAGAGAGGTGAGAGGTAGAGAGATAGAGAAGGCGAGAGATGAGAGAGGCAGAGAGATAGAGAGATAGGCAGAGAAATAGAGAGATAGGCAGAAGATAGAGAGATAGGCAGAGAGATAGAGAGATAGAGAGGTAGAGAGGAAGAGAGATAGAGAGATAGGCAGAGAGATAGAGAGATAGGCAGAGAGATAGAGAGATAGAGAGATAGAGAGGTAGAGAGATAGAGAGGTGAGAGATAGATAGGCAGAGAGATAGAGAGGTAGAGAGTAGAGAATAGAGAGATAGAGAGATGAGAGATAGGCAGAAGAAAGAATATAGGCGGAAGATATAGGCGGAAGATATAGGCGGAAGATATAGGCGGAAGATATAGGCGGAAGATATAGGCGGAAGATATAGGCGAGAATATAGCGGAAGATATAGGCGGAAGATGGAATATAGGCGGAAGATATAGCGGAAGATATAGGCGGAGATATAGGCGGAAGATATAGGCGAATGCGAATATATAGGCGGAATATAGGCGGAAGATATAGGCGGAAGATATAGGCGGAAGATATAGGCGGAAGATATAGGCGGAAGATATAGGCGGAAGATATAGGCGGAAGATATAGGCGGAAGATATAGGCGGAAGATATAGGCGGAAGATATAGGCGGAAGAATAGGCGGAAGATATAGGCGGAAGATATAGGCGGAAGAATAGGCGGAAGAACATAGGCGGAAGACATAGCGGCAATATATAGGCGGAGATATAGGCGGAAGATATAGGCGGAAGTATAGGCGGAAATATAGGCGGAAGATATAGGCAATAGAGATAGAGTTCGATAGGGATAGATAGAGATAGATAGAGATAGATAGAGATAGATAGAGATAGATAGAGATAGATAGAGTTAGTTAGATCGAGTTAGTTAGATCGAGAGAGATAGAGATAGAGTTAGAGATAGAGTTAGAGATAGAGTTAGAGATAGAGTTAGAGATAGAGTTAGAGATAGACGGTTAGATTGAGATGGAGAGAGATAGAGAGAGATAGAGAGAGATAGAGAGAGATAAAGATAGATAGAGATAGATAGATAGATAGTATAAGATAGATAGAGATAGATAGATAGATAGACAGAGACACAGACAGAGACACAGACAGAGAGACAGAGACAGAGAGCAGACAGAGAATTGCTTTACAATACATATCCCTCCCGTCCCAATGAATGTTCAGGAGATAAAACTGAGTTTTAGTGGGGCAGATAACAGCAATTTTTTCGAGGAATCGTGCAAATGATGATACAAGCATCAAATTTGGCACATTTGTTCTCCAGGGAGTCTAATCAAATCTGCCTGATTGGCCATTTAAAAATCCTAATTTGAAAAATTTGAAAAAAAAAAACTTCAAAAAAGTCAAGATCACGAATCAATGTTGGATGCTGGCTGAGATTGGTGAATGTTTCAGAACATCATCAAGACGTTCCAAGTCTGCCATGCAGTTTTTTCTTCCTTTACCGCAGAAGAGACACGACGTCACATCCAGTGAACGCATGGAAGTATGGGATCCCTCTAGCTTTCTCAGGCCCTATTGCAGAAACTACCTCATGGACTGCAATCCATCGTGCCTTGGCTCCTTGGCCAAAGGCAATCCACATGTTCTCAAGACCTAGTTCCTGTCAGGATGGCAGTACAGATATTGCTATGACTAGTACGTCCATGTCATTAGCCTAAATGATAATGGACTTGCTACCATCCGTCGTTGCATCCCTGGTGTGTACAAATATTCGAGTGTCAGCTTCTTCATGACAACATGGAGACACAGCATCCAGTGACTTCCTTGTGTTGCTAATGGCATCTTCTCCTTTTGTGACAATGACTGTGCTTGTCGTCTGTGCTTCACACATCTTTTCCGCAAGGAAGTGAAACAGCTCAGTCTTGTTGCTGTCATCTCGAAGAAAGCTTCTCCAGTTACTTGGGGTCTTACTGGTTCCTGTCACTCTTCTTCTGATTCCTTGCCCCCTTTTCGACCTTGCCTCGGACTTCAGACTTGACTTCTTGTACACATCAAACACTACGTCCACCCTCTCGTACCTGGCACCATAGGATTCCACCTTTGGGATGATGTCTTCTTTAGCATAGTCATCAAATATCTTTGAAGTGCGTGGAGGTAGGGCATTGATAAGTGCTGAGCCATCAATGATGACTGCATCTCCTCTTGGTTCTCTGTTGGGATGTTCACTTGCGCTTCAAGAATTTCAGCAGCTGCGACTTCAAATGTTTTGTTTTTTTTTCAAAATTTGGATTTTAAATGGCCAATCGGAGAGAGAATTGACCACTGCAGAACAGAAATGCCAAATTTGATGCTTGTATCATAATTTGCACAATTTTTCTACATCTACTACACTATTTGCTTTTCACACACACTCAAACCATACCAAAACCAAAATGAAAGAGAAGACAAATGCACCATGTTTGGTGAAATCTATTCAGCAAAATAAGAGGAAAAGCAATTTTCATTTACTGATATATTTTGTAGACAAGAAACCAATAAAGACAGGTAGGATAATAAACCAGAGATAAAAATTAGTTTGTTTAAATGCACAGTCAAGCAGATACTGGAAAACAAAAAATGAAGAAGAAGAAGAAGAAACTAACCCACCATGTTTCATTCGTTTCTAGGCTTTGTCCATTTCAGAATAAATAATAACCCGATGTACATTCATGAAGCAAAAACATGCGCACGGCTTGTGTGCATGTATAATACATCATGGTTGAGTACCTGGGATCATTCCAATTGTACTGGGCCACGGACTAACACCCAGGCCTAAAGCCTAAGGCCTAAGGCTTGCCGATCTATGCTGCTTCACACAATGGCAGCATGTGATTTTATTGATGTGACTTTATGGAGTGGAGTAGGCCGTTTCCAGCATATGATAAACAGTGGGAGCAGGGCAGTCCGAACAACTGACTTGTATAATATAATATGTCGTAATTTTAAAGGCATAATATATAAAAATGTGACAAAAGCCCCAGATAACTTAAATTATTTATTTTTCATTGCATCATTTGGATGCGAGGTGTTTCACCCTATCGTACCGCTCTATAAATCTGTCTATCATGCAGAAACAGATCAGCAGTGGTTGCCAATAAATGAGATCCGCAGGTGTCTGCTGAACCGGCTCCCACCCCTAATGCGAATGCACATTCATACCAGTTTGCAAGTATTAGCAGCGCATAATTCATCATCATATACCGCGTGCATAGATTTCTGACTCGAATGTAATCCCAGCAAGCGTACTCCCCACATTTGCGACCTCAGAAGATAAGGCTGAGTCAAACCGCTGGTGGATCAATTCAGTGACCACGGGCTTGAAGCAGGACCTTGATCAGCGCTACCCTAACACTGAGCCAACACAGGCAAAGGTCTTTACTTATTGGGTAGTTGATCTATCTACTTATTGAAGGTTTTCCGTCATTAGGTTCGTCTCAGCAGTATTCTAATCGTAGCGATTGATGAAACTCTGTGAGGTCATACCATGACCTATTTGTGCGCGTATTGACCGTGCTATAGGGCCCTCGATTGCCTAGCATGGGGGGGGGGGCCTTCAATTTCTAAAATCAAAAATATTAAAATTAAATCGAAATTCAAAATCAAATATGTGTTGTGGGCAACACTTCAGCCTCCTTGATCAAAAAAACTTCAAGCGCTCACATGAAAACTTCGGAGAAGATAGATTTTGAATGAACCTGGTCGAAAAATATAAAAAACGAAAGTCGTTAAATCTCAGAGACTAGAGTTTCAGACATACATGAACTGTATGGAGTTATGGTATGTCCTAATGTTATTGGAAAGAACCGTTGATGGCAGCTTTGTGCGTAAAGGTGAAAAACGACTAAAGTGGACTAATCGACGCCCCATTCCCGTCTACCGGCATTGTTAGCTTAACTGTCATAATAACAATGTACACAGTTTCAGTGAACATGTTGAAGGATGGAAAAAGTTGAAAAACACTAATGGGACGACAGATGAACAGAACGGAGATGAAAGAGCAATCTCCATGAATGTAGGTGAACTGAAACCCCACTGGACATCACTTGGGTCCAACTAATATGACTTAAGAGTCAGAAGAGATGATGCAGTTCCAAGGCAAAGAGAGAAGCAATATAAGGTGGCCCCCTCCGACATACGTTGACCAGATTTCGTTCCAAGCACGTTCAAGCCAGCTAAGTAATGAGGCC
>CM068956.1:51268518-51293925 GCA_035128595.1 Eptatretus atami | reverse complement strand
ATGTCTGAACTGTACTCTGGTACTGAGAGTGCTGTGAGATGTGGTGGTACCATCTTTGACTTATTTCCAGGTGTTACTGGGGTATGTGCTGGCACCCACACTTTTCAGCACTTGTATGGACTGGATTCTGGGGAGGATGTCTGAAAATGCAAGCCACAGTGCATCGTTTTGGAATGTCAAGATCTCTGACCTTGATTTCGCAAATGATGTAGTCATCTTTGCGGAGACTCTAGATATCATTTGGGGGCCATCGAGGTGCTGAATGAGAAGTCGGAGCCGCTGGGATTACAGGTTTCCTGAGTCAAAACCAAGATCCAGGCTTTCAAAGACATCTTGGATGCTGCTATCCTGTATGTACCTGTTTGTGGCGAGGATGTTGAGGTCACAGAGAGATTCACTTACCTTGGCAGTGATATTCATGTCCTTGCTGGCTGTGAGCAGAGGTCAACAAGATGTTGGGTCGGGCTGGGGAGTCATTGATTCAACTGGATAACGGGTTGGACTCGGTACCGTGTGCGGCGATGGGTGAAAGTCCGAGTTTAGGTTCCTTCGTGCTTTCAGTCTTTGCTCTTGTGGATTGAGACTTGGACTCTGACAGGTTGGAGGGACGGAGATCTAATTCTTGGTTACAGGTTCCTCGGAGATCCTTGAGCTATCGGTGGTCGATTTGTTTCTAACGGGGTTGCTGAGAGGACTCGGATGAGATTTGTTACCTGCATGTCGTGAGCATCGCTGCGGCTGTATGGACATGTGGCTCGTTTTCCTGATCACTGATCCTGCTCACCAGATTCTCTCAGCTGGGAGCTTTGTGGTGGAGGAGGCCAACGGGCCGACCACGTGCCTCGTGGTTGCAGCAGGTTGATCAGCATCTCAAGGAGATGGGGATAGGGCCAGGCATCTGCCTGGGGGATGGTCAGACGGAGGCCCCTCGAGGACCGGCGGAAAGTGGGATGCAGCGACGCGCTGTTTCCGGTGCATGTTCTCATTCCTGACCTGACTACCAGTCACATGAGTATATTAAACGATTATACACCGTCAATAAATTTCATTAAGAACATGACCAACTGTGTAATGAGCGCCACCTGCTGAGCATCAGCCCCCATTGTCTCAGCATGGAACGCCTCAACCTTTACCCCAACACCAATTCCCCACCTCACCACACCTCCCACCTCCCCCCTCCCCATTCAACTCAAATGTCATCAAATGAAAAAGAAAAACAAGGGATGCTAGGAAAGCAAGACCTTATAGATATTTCTTCCAAGGTGTTTTACATCAAGGTGATCTGTGACCAGAAGCCTCCTCCAAAGTAGACCACAAAAAACAAGCCCACCATTCAGATACCTTTCGTCACTTCAACAATTCACAAAAATCATAATTTTCTTTGCCAACCACACATTTGCAAAGATACGATTGGCATCTATTGGTTTCAAAACAAAGGCGGCGGAAAAAAGACCTAAATAATGGTTTAAAATGGCTATGAAAAAATTAAACAAAGGTTTAAAATATGATTAAACCATTAAATGGGCAAAATGGTGAAGGTTAATCTTCATTGAACACCTCATAAACTTTTAAAAGCCTGGTGCTGGATTCGCAGGAAAGGTGGCTGACTTACAATCCTAGGGTATTGAGTTTGAGCTCCTATCATTGAGTTAACACCAGGTGGGTGGATTCAGCCTGTCGTCCTTCTGAGGTTGGCAAATGAGTACCAGCTTAATCGTAACAGGGCCACTGCATAAGCAGCACAGCCACACTTCCAGCAATGATGACAACAAAAGACAGAGGCTGCATACAAAATAATATCAAATTTTAAACTGAAAAGAATGATGGATTACAAATGAGAAATTTCTTAACCGGATGGAGTATACCACTGTGTAAAAATCCAACACGCATTCAGGAGTTAAAATATATATATGGATGTGATGAACATCAACAATTTATTTAAAGACTACACGAGCGTTTTCTACTATTACAACAACACGGACTGTTTTAATACAACTTGGTTTGGTTGAGAAGAAGCAAAGTTTGTCATCTAACAATTAGTAATGCACATTGATCAGAATCTTCAAAAAGGTGTCATCATATCAACTCAAAGAAAACTAGAAGGGCACTCGGTAAAGCGCATACCTCCGCCCGGTAATGCCTGATCCACGAGAACATATCTGGCCCAATACATTTTTGAGATATCATGCTACATATCGTTTTTGAGTCCAATCTCTCAATGGTGAAGAATCACTTTTAAAAAATTCTCGTTGGCGGATCCGGATCCGGATCTTCACCAAAATCTAATCAGTTTGTCCTCGTCACACACGCTGTCCACAAAATTTCATCCGGATTGGTCCACAACTTTTTGAGACATCCTGCACACAAACAAACAAACAGGAGTTAAAACATAACCTCCTTCCACCTTCAATGGTGGAGGTAACAAGCACCATGCCTCAATGGTATCAAGTCCAGAAAGACCACTGCTCTGGATCAGTCTAATACAGCACCATAGACAGTAGCACATGTAATGGTGACAGCATCATATCTGTATGGTGAACCGTTGGCATCATGTTTCTTTCAATGATGCACCTAAATTCTGCCGAAACTTCAATGATAGGCAGGCAATAATCTGGAGACGAGGTGAGGAGCATTTTTTTTTTTTTAATGAGTCATTCGGCAGTATGATCGGTTTGGAACGGGCAGCCTGTTCGGGTGGACCGGCATTCAAGTTGGTTGAAAAGCCAATCTTGTCATCACTAAGAGTGCTACAACTTGAGTCATACATTGATGAGATCATCATGGGAGTTATCCCTCTGCCCAGCAGCAAAGTCCTAACTTAATCTTTATGAACGACTCAGCTGGATGATGAATAGTGCAACATCCCACATTGAGAGGTGAATTGTCCAATGTGATTTATGACAAGACAAGCTTGTATTATGGTCAATGGTGGTCGTACATGTTACCACATCTATCTATTTCGATCATTGTAGACTTTGGATAGCAATGTTTTTGTATTTGCAGTTTATCTTTGGCTTCCATCGACATCATGGTTGTTTAGGCAGTGTGCATATCAATGTGTATATCAATTTAGGTCCCTCTAAAACTGGAATATGAACATGTTTGAACGTACCATTAAGAATTGCAATCCTCGAGGGGGGGGGGAGGGGATATTGCACGTGCATGTGCACACACGCACAACGCACACACACAGTGGAATACAAACTGTATGTGGCCTATCCCATGCAGGTATTGATCCTCGAGCAGCTTAGTGGGCTGCTTGTGGTGTAGCCTTGCCTGTAGCAGAGCGTGAGAGCGGGAAGACGAGGCGTTGGTGTCTGTTGGGTGCTGTCGTGCGGTCTGGTTGCCCTTCTCCAGCATTTGAAGCAGCTCTTCGACAGATTTTGGCTGAGGGAACAAAATGAAGGGGATTTGAAGGTTACACTGGCCGAGAACCATCAGACGATGGTGAGGGGAACCAGGTGAGAAAACGACTATGATGAACTGGGCAACTGTCTGAGGAAAAGGATAAAGATTGGCATTTGAGGAAGCAATTTTTCAAAAAAAAAAGCTAAAACAACAACTTTGAAAGACAATTATATTGGAATATTAATAAAATAAAATAAGAGGTTCGCGGCCTCAAGCTGAAATAAACAAACAGCCATGAACTGAGATGTTGACGATGCATTCACAAAAATTTATAAATTTTAAATATAAATATAAAGGAATAAAAAATAACACCAGACAACAAATACCGCAGCTATATATTTATAATATATATATATATATATATATATATATATATATATATATATATATATATATATATACATACAGGGGACTGCAAAAGTAGGTATACAGTAAGGACTGTACACCTACTTTTGCAGCCATATATATATATATATATATATATGTATATATTATATATATATATATAATATATATATATATATATATATATATACAGTGGGGAGAACAAGTATTTGATACACTGCCGATTTTGCAGGTTTTTCCCACTTACAAAGCACGTAGAGGTCTGTAATTTTTATCTATATACTTCAATGTGAAAGAACGGAATCTAAACAACAAAATCCTGAAAATCACATTGTATGATTTTAAATAATTAATTTGCATTTTATTGCATGAAATAAATATTTGATCACCTACCAACCAGTAAATTCCGGCTCTCACAGACCTGTTAGTTTTGTCTTTAAGAAGCCCTCCCATTCTCCACTCATTACCTGTATTAACTGCACCTGTTTGAACTCGTTATTCTGCTAAAGACAGCTATCCACACTCAATCAATCAGACTCCAACCTCTCCACAATGGGCAAGACCAGAGAGCTGTCTAAGGACATCAGGGACAAAATTGTAGACTTGCACAAGGCTGGGATGGGCTGTATCAGGACAAAGGCAAGCAAGCTTGGTGAGAAGGCAACACTGTTGGCGCAATTATTAGAAAATGGAAGAAGTCAAAATAACAGTCAATCTCCCTCGGTCTGGGGCTCCATGCAAGATCTCACCTCGTGGAGCCTCAATGATCATGAGAAAGGTGAGGGATCAGCCCAGAACTAACGGCAGGACCTGGTCAATGACCTGAAGAGAGCTGGGACCACAGTATCAAAGAAAACCATAAGTAACACACTACGCCGTCATGGATTAAAATCCTGCAGCACACGCAAGGTCCCTCTGCTCAAGCCAGCGCATGTCCAGGCCGTCTGAAGTTTGCCAATGACCATCTGGATGATCCAGAGGAGGAATGGCAGAAGGTCATGTGTGGTCCGATGAGACCAAATAGAGCTTTTTGGTTTAAACTCCACTCGCCATGTTTGGAGGAAGAAGAAGGAAGATACAACCCCAAGAACACCATCCAACCGTAGAGCATGGAGGTGGAAAAAATCATTCTTTGGGGATGCTTTTCTGCAAAGGGGACAGGACGACTGCACCGTTTGAGGGAGAGGATGGATGGGCCATGTTATCGCGGAGTATCTGGCCAACAACCTCTCCCTCAACAAAGCAGCATGAAGATGGAGCGTGGCTGGGTCTTCCAGCATGACAACGACCCGAAACACACAGCCAGGCAACTAAGGAGTGGCTCCGTAAGAAGCATCTCAAAGGTCCTGGAGTGGCTAGCCAGTCTCCAGACCTGAACCCAATGGAAAATCTTTGAGGGAGCTGAAAGTCTGTGTTGCCCAGCGACAGCCCCGAACCTGAAGGATCTGGAGAAGATCGTGATGGAGGAGTGGGGCCAAAATCCCTGCTGCAGTCTGTGCAAACCTGGTTAAGAACTACAGGAAACGTCTGATCTCTGTAATTGCAAACAAAGGTTTCTGTACCAAATATTAAGTTCTGTTTTTCTGATGTATCAAATACTTTTTCATGCAATAAAATGCAAATTAATTATTTAAAAATCATACAATGTGATTTTCAGGATTTTTGTTTTAGATTCCGTCTTTCACAGTTGAAGTGTACCTATGATAAAAATTACAGACCTCTACGTGCTTTGTAAGTGGGAAAACCTGCAAAAATCGGCAGTGTATGAATACTTGTTCTCCCCACTGTATATGTGATGATGACCCTCACCAATCCTGGCCAGAATTGAGGGAGTCAACTGGAGATTCTCGAAATACGGTTTATTGAAGTTGCACAGCACACTTGCAGCGGAGGTGGCACAGGGACCAACCACAGCAGTCAGAACCTGTACCACACACACACACACACACACACACACACACACCACACACACACACACACACACACACACACACACTCACTCTCTCAATGACATTCGCCTCACTATGAATTAGCAGCTTATCTCTATACAAACATACAAGTTGTTCCACATATACAAGTTCCAGGTTGGAACACTTAACTTACACCTAACACAAACTCAACCTTCCCACTCACATTGTATTCGCCTCTCTCGCTCGTTCACCTTGTGTACGTCCTGTCTCAGCTTGTGACTCCGTTAGCCAAGCTGCTAACGCCCTCCAGGGTGTTTCATTCTGTCTCGAGCATCCCACTCTGCCTCCTCCATCAACAGCTGACGGGTTTTGCTGAAGGGTGTCCTATCTTGGATCTAAGCGTCGAGAAGGGATCCTGTCTTCCCGCTGTCCATGTTATCCAGCCCTGTACTCCCTTACAACATGTTCCTTTGGGTAACTCTATGTTCTTTGGAGAGTTATTCCCCATTGTATGTTCTTCACTTGTCACTAGCCTAAAGCTCTCTTTTCTCCTTTTAGTGTGCAGGATCAGAGACCCGCTCTTCTCGATTACCTAAAAGCTTTTCTTCCTCTGAAGGACTCTGGACCCTCCCAACGATTACCCCAGGACTCTAACCTATGGTCACAGGACTCGAACCTGTATCCCCTGTTTCACTCGGGCTTTCCTTGCCCTCTGACCCAAACCGGTCACCTAATCTGGCCTGACAGCCCCTATGCTCCTCCAACAACCGCATTCGACTTTCCTCATTTACCGTTACCAGTTCGGAACCGCGCAGACCCCGAGGCGTCGCTCAACGGAGATCCCTCCGGACCGTGGCGTTCAGGACCCGACAGTGTCCCGTCTGGTGGGGTGCAGATGTGATGATGACCCTCACCAATCCTGGCCAAGAATTGAGGGAGTCAACTGAGGATTCTCGAATATACGGTTTATGAAGTTGCACAGCACACTTGCAAGCGGAGGTGGCACAGGGACAACCACAGCAGTCAGAACCTGTACCACACTAAAGGTTACACTCAATAAGTTTCATATATAAAACCTATTCCTAGGCGAGAAAAGCAAGCAAAGAAAGAAACAAAGATGCAAGTGGGCTTTTTCCCCCTCCCTACGGCCCTCGGGTGAATCAGCCATAACAGAGTTCTCCAGCCGTTTGTTGTCACTCCATGAATAAACAATAGCCTGCAGAAGCGCTCTGGCAGGCCTGGCTAGCTTGTTGATATTACATTTTAACACATCGACTAAGCAAATTCTAAAACGAGGGCAAAAGCTTGGAAACACAATTGTAGCAACCAGGCCAAGGGTTTGAATCCAAACACCTGGTTAATGCAATTGATGAATGTTTAAATAAGTCAAATGTACAAATATGGGCCAATATGTGGCCAATCAATAGTCGTACCTGACATTCAGACCTGACAGTATATACGTATGTGTATATATATTATATATAATATATATATATATATATATTATATATATAATATATATCTATGTATTGTGTATATTATATATATACAGTAATTCCTCGCTATCTATCGCGGTTCACTATCGCGCCCCCGGTTCATCGCGGATTTTCCCTTGGAACCTAACTATTTTTCTGCGTTCTCCGGTTTTCTGCGTATTCTCCACGGTTACTCGTGCGCCTGGGTAATATAAAATATAATATTAAGCAATAAATATAACGCGTGGCGCTCGACCAGTCACACAAGCGCGAGACAAAGTTTCGCAGTGACTTCGAAATTTCTACGTTTTTCTCCAAGCCTACGATGCCGCCCAAACGCCCTGCACCTTCTAAGGCTTGGCAGGAACCGAAGCCAGAGGCAGTCCTGACGCTCCAGGAGAAGGGTTAAGGCGCTAGATATGCTTTGGGAAGGGAAAAGGTTTGCCGCAGTTGGACGCCATTATGGTTTGAATGAATCGACCATACGCTACATCAAGAAGGACGAAGCCAACATCAGGAGCCTATCAAACCCAATCGTGTTTATACACCGCCCAGCGTTTAATATTCACTCGATTAAATAAAACCCAATCGTGTTCATACACCGCCCAGCGTTTAATATTCACTCGATGTAAATCAAACCCAATTGTGTTTATACACCGCACAGCGTTTAACATTCACAATATAGAAATCAAACCCAATCCTGTTTATAAAAATAGGCATTTTTTGGGGAGGCATCCATTCATCGCGTATTTTCACTTATCGCGGGGGGGGGGGGGGTTTGGAACGTAACCCCGTGATAAACCGGGGATGACTGTATATATAGATAGATAGATAGATATTTATTTAAATCTGTTTGTGTTGGGGTTGATTTGAGGGTTGTATTGATAAGTTTGGATATTAGTATAATATATATATGTGTTGGAAAATTTTTCTAGTCATATAGTAATCGGAGCCCACGTTTTTTAGTGTGTGTGTGTGTGTGTGGTGTGTGAGATGATGTTGTCGTGTGTTTTCTAGGGTGTGTGCTTGTGACGATTGATGTGTGTGTGTGTGTTAAGTATATGGAAAATCAGCTGTATATATATATTATCATCATAGTCGAGATGTTGTATGTTCCTCTATCGTTTTTATAATATATAATCTTCTTGATTACCATATTATTATAGGTATGCCCATTTGATAGATATCACCCTGTTATAGCGAATTCTGCAACCCGCCTCTGTGTTCGTGCTCACGAAAGCGTCCACGTGACGTCGCCAAATCGCGGGGCCGCACATACCTGTGCACACATCTGTGCCGGACATCTAAGTGTATTTGAACGTGAGCAATCAGTCATGACCCTCTTGGATCTCCATGCGCGCGAAGGAATGCTAGTCACTTGGGTGGGGGGGTGTTCAAAACTCTCACCCAACCCAGTCCGCATTCGTACCCGCGCTGAAATAGGTGAATCGCCCGCAAAGTCGATAAATAACTCTAAGTTACTCGCACCAAGTGTGTAAATTCCTACCTGAGGGTATAGCTAACCACGCCATCAGGTCTATCTCCGGACACCGAAACCGCCTTTAGACGGCTCGTTCCGTGCTACAGGGAAAACCGAGCGGCAGTTATCGTCGACCTTGACGTGCTTAGATTAATTATCGGGCGTATAGCAGGCCCACTACACAACCCTTTTACGCGAAGACAAGATGGAGATTCAACAAAGGAAAGGACGCAGCGAAACGGGGAAAAGTTCACACAAGCACGTTTAATTCACAAACAACGATAAAGCACACATACAGCCATACAGTAATCACAAATGCACATATAGCAGTTAAAACAATAGAAACAATGCAGATTTACTACCGACTAAGACCGACACACGGCAACACTTAAACAGCATTCTACTTCACAAGACAGGCGCCTCCACAGTCATTTGCCCAAAAACCCCAAAGAAAAAGAAGTGGCGATCTCCCTGGTCTGGCTGGTGAGTCCCTCTCCCGCGACCGTCAGCGTGGCCGCGCTCTGTCTCGACCTCTCTCTCGGCCGGCGAACCCTCTCCGGCACTCCTCGTCCGGACGCGCAGGTCCACCTTGCAACCGGCGCCGCCGCGTCTCCCGTCCGTGCCTCCGTTCACAGGAAGCCTCGAAGACCACTTAACTTGCTCAACCAGCCGAAGACCAATAACAACAACTACCCTGGAGACCAACCGAAGACGAGACGCTTCAAGGTCCGTCCTGTCCGCCTTTTTACGTAGCGCGGCGCTCTGCCTTCACTCCGCCCCTTTTTGGCCCCGCCTCCCTTCGAGCTTCTTGGGAAAGCTTCTCGAAGGGGGCGTCCTTGCGCTTTCCCTCCACCCCGCACCGTGCGGGGGCCGGGAGTCAGTTTTTGGCTCCGGGCCAGAGAATTTATTCCCCCAAAAGAGGAGGCCCCCCACCTCTTTCTCACCTATTTGAACCCGCGAGCTCGGAATCGCAATACATTTTTCCACCAACACCGATTCAGCCGCGCCAAGAATTTACACGCGAGAGAACAGGCGGAGGACAAAACTGCGATCATCCCCGGTTGGCCTTTATGTTCCCTCGGAGATCCTCAACCGTCACGGACGACTGTTGGGCTATATTAACTGGGGCGCGATGAAGGTCTGGCGAAAGTTCTCTCGCAAAGGTTTGTTTATGTCTGTAGCTTATGTTTTGTGATTGATTGGTCACCATGCTTTGGCGGCCTCTTGAAAAAAACCCTAAAACCTTCAAACATCCTTCTTCTCCCAGTAACCGCTTGGTCCGATGACGGGAGATTTTCCGAAACTATATTGGAAGATGTATGCGATAATTAAGTTTGTAAATCGTCCGATGGATGGCTCATAGTCGATTGCTAGTGTGGTTGGGGCGCCGCCCCTGTGGTGGGTGGATGTGCGTGGTTTGTGGTTGAGACGTGGTTGGTCTCATAAAAAGATAAGAAAAGAACAGAAAAAACGCATAGACTCAACAGTTCGTCATCAGCCGTCAGTGAATCACATTAATTCCCTCTAAACAACGGTTGTTGGGGTCCTAATTCCTGGGTACAACATGTAACTTCAGAAATACCTCACCTACAGGACCTGAATGGTGGTTTGCTAATTTCCACAGCCGTAACAATATGTATAAAAATAAAATAATATAATATAATAAGTAGTAACCTGGTGTTGGCTTAGCGGTTAGGGTGGTGGCTTGGGGTCCTCGGGTCCCGAGTTCAAGCCCCGTTGGCCGCTGAATTAACACCAGGGGGTCGACTCAGCCTGTCATCCTTCCGAGGTCGACGAAATGAGAACCAGTGTAGCAGCCAAAAGGCTGCACAAGAAGGGAAGGGGTATTGACCGATTAAATAAACCAATGTCACCCGCAGGGTGACCCGTATCTTGCCAAAAGGTGACCACGTGTGACTTCTTTAAGGTCACAATGAGGTGAACAGAGCTGCTATCCACCAGGAGCGACTCCTTGAGGAATATCTGCCTACGAGAGATTCCGATGAGAATCGTTCTACAGAGTAACCATGAAAAATATGCGTTTGCCTCATAACGTCACCAAATGACGTCATAATGTCTCAAGCTTGACATATCTAGAAAGCACTCATCGAGGTGTTCAATTTGAGGTACTACACGATATGGTTCCTAAAACTTGAAAATTTGACCTTGGGGTCAAATATGTTTGACCTTAGGCGCTAACCATGAAGGTCAAGGCCAATCGCCACCAACAATTAATCAGCTGAGCGCCAGACCATGAACTATATTCCCATGAAGTTTGAAGACGATCCGATCAAAATTACTCAAAAAATAAGGGTTTCGTCGACTCCCCTGATTTGCGACAAAGTGACCTTGACCTTTGACCTTGACCTTCAAAATTTTATGTGCTGAAAGGGACCTCTATAGGCCTCTGATATGCGAAGTTACAAAAATTTCCAATGATAACTGTGCTCTGCAGAATTTTTTATACGTGATTACAGACAAACAAAAAAAATATAAAAAAATAAAAAAACATACAAGCTGACTAACATATCTTGCAAAAACTTCGTTTTGGCAAGATAATAAATCCGGAATTGGCGTAGTGCGGGCATGATGGGCCGAATGGCCTCCTCCTGCACCTTAACTCTTTGTAAATCTATAAATAATATAATATATACATATATAAATGAATGATCAAATAATGTTATTTTTAAACAAGCAACCTTTATTTTATCAAAACCACAAATATATGGTGTTTCGATAGCCGACAACATTAATAAAAACAGACCCTTAGTCTTTATGTCTAGTATAAAACCATTAAAATGGTGAGATATTGCATTGCAGTGGTGTGCATGCATGTGATGCCATGTGACGCCATGTGACTTGACAAAGAGCATGCCGAGGGGCATTGCTCATGAAAGGAGTCAAATAAACATGACAAGCCATGCTACGTAACGATCGACTCGCCAGTAACGAGCACAAAAAGGCTTTTTGGACGTTCTGAAAGACGACCTTTGAAAATGCTCACTAATTGGTTCACCCGTGAACAATTACAAACGATCCACAAGACAGTTGTTTACAATCATGATTAGCAGTGACAGCGATGCGGAATCAACGTTTCAGAACAGTCTCAGCTCAGGCCTTGGTGGAAACAACACGGTAGGAAGGAAAAGGCAAAACTTTGGATAACATGTTTCGAGATGATTAAAACTAGTTTACCAATGGAAATTGGGCAATGGCAAAAAAACGGATAATAAAACCAATCCACAAAATCAATGGCAAATGTTACAGTTATGGGGTTGTGGGTGACGATCGAAGGGTCAATGAGTTTTCACCAGATGGGCAATTGAACACCTTATCAAATTTGTCTGGGACTCCAATTGAACACAAGAATAAAGCTGTTACAGAGCTTTAAGCAGACATTTTTTTTTTATCTTTTATCACCAAGGGAAGGATTTACAGATTATACAGACAAACTAGGGAAGGCATGAAGAAAGGAAGAGGTATAAAATACAAGGAATTACAAGTTCTGAATCAATGAATGGAAGGTGGAGAAAATAATTTTTAGAGGTGACGTGTGTTGGGGTAGTCAGACTCCATTGGACTCGTCATGCGTGCACATCATGAGAGTGACTCATTAACCTGACATGAGAGATATATATGTCACCAGGTGTGTGTGCGTGCGTGGCAATCCAGTGAAAGTATAAGAGCAAGAAAAGTGAGAAAGGATGCCGATCGAATATTGATTGCGCACGTGATCTTAGCCAAAAGGCTGGGAAGTGACGATGTGCAATTACAGCTTCTCACACATTATTAGCATGACTGGAGAGATTATGGGAGTGGATTAAAAGGTGTGCTGGCATACACGCACGCCATTTGAGGAAGAGGGCAGTGTGGAGAGGTGGGCGGTGGGGGGGGGGGGGGGGGAGTGCGATGAACACCAAGATGCCTACAACCCACATCCACACACAAGCTTTCGGCAACTCTAATCATCATCATACCGAGTTAATGCGTCCAACAGTCATTGGGAACACATGGACAACAAAAAGGTGATTACATTTTAATTAGACTGCTGTGTGTTCTTATAATTTTATTGCTGAGAGCACAAATTATCAAAATCTAAATTATAAAAATGGTGAACACAATTGGAGCTGGGATAAAAAGGGACGCAAAAGCAAAAACGACCAAATAGCTCTTAACGTGGAAGCGTGGCAGAGAACTGACCCGGACTATTATTGCTGTTTGTTTGTTTAACATTGGTGGACAATAATCACCATACTGTGCAGATTTTCTCCACATGTGAGCCCACATTTTAATCCACTCCCATAATCCCACGAGTAGTGCTAATAATGTGTTCTGAGAAGTTGTAATTGCATGTAATCACTTCTCAGCCTTTTAGCAAAGATCAACAACCTACAGAGTTCAACAGGTTTGATGCTCTTCTTTTTATACTTTTATACTTTTTTTTTTTTCAATCAAAATTTCATAATGACTCCCTGGTACATCTTCTTTGTGATCTCACTCTGTCATATTCATATTCAGCACAAACATGAAAGCCGGACAAAAAGGATTACGGGCATCGATTACCGACACACCGATAATTATCCTTCTTCTACGGCCCTATTAATTCTCAGCTTAATGCGGAGGTCGGCCAGGATAACGTTTTTGGCCGATCTTTCAAGAATCGGCTAAACAGGCAAGACGTTCGACTGAAAGTGGCAAGAATTTCTTATTTAGCCGAAGCACGCGTGATAAGCACGCGTGAGACGCTGCGAAATACAGTGGGATCTTTAACATCTACCAACTCATGCCGGCAGATGAGACATCCAGTTGAACGTCCGTCTGAGGACCAGCACACATTGATGAATCACCGGGATGACGGTCTACAGCCGAGTCGAGATTCAAACCCAAGGAAGACGGCTCAAAAAAGCGAGTGTGCACACATCAAGGCTATCTTTCCAACCCAACTTTGTTACCAACATGATAACGACAAGAGATTCTGACATATCATACTCCGTTACAGAGCGTCGGTGCTGTTGAAGCAGTTTTGTGGTAAGGGTTAAACTGGGTGGTTTGCCATTGCCTTCCAAGCAGTAGTTAGGGCAGGAATCTGTAATTTGTTGAGGGTGCCAGCAATAACTCACCGACTCTACGTGAGGGACACCATGGGATCTTGAACGTCCACCAACTAATGCCAGCAGACAAGACACCTAGTATAACATACACCCGCGGGGCGGCACACACATTGATGAAGCACGCTGCCTGCGAGACACCAGTTTGACAGTTTATAGCTGGGTCGGGATTTTAACCCACACGAGAAAGCTTAGAGGTGAATGTGCATACCTCAAGGCCATCCTGTCAGCCAGACGAGAGATTACTCCATCCCATTTATAAACAAACGTCTGGATCAACGCAGAAACACTATTCACGGCTAAAGGTGAGATCATCGTATCTCCTTTTTATAAGGCCATTGAAAACTGATGCTAAAGAAAAGCCGGTGGAGTTGAAGAAACTTTTCAACGGATTCTTTCGTCTGACTGAAGGGCAAGGCTGCTGCTCACAGTTTTACCCACCCAATATAAGCCAAGCTCTCAAGATCATCATAATTTACATAACCAAATCTCAGTTTTCCATCCACTTTGTTCCACCCTGCCCCCATCCAGCCAGGCAGGAAATTTGTAAATCTGCTTCGACGCAAGAATGCCTCCAATCATTCTGGTGTCACTTGAAGCAAAACTCAAGTTACATAGAAAGCATTCCTGTAGTCATGAATAAACACGACTAACCATTGTGAAGCACCTTAGTCTGCTGCGGAATAAAACTGGATACAATTACAGTGTGATAGATAATTGAAGTTACAAAACAGAAGAAAAAAAATCCCCAGCAAAATGATTTTTTTTTTTAAAGTGCAAGAAGACTTCAGAATGTTGATTGGAAAGTTATTAGGTGCTGGAGATCGTGTATGCTTATTATCAGGACTCCGGCGGTGTATCAAGTTTCCTTCCAATATAAACAGAACCAGCTTCTCTGAACCATTTCATGACAAAGTGTAACAAAAACAACGGCCTAAAAACCATTTCTCCATGCAAACTGCATTAGGGCCTCCCTCAACAACTCCATACACCACACCAAGTCACCCGGGAATATGCTTTACAAACTCATGGGATGCAAGCTTCAGAATTCACAACCGTTCTATACCTCGTGTTGGCTTAATGGCTAGAGTGGTGTGCTTGGGATCCCAAGGTCCTGAGTTCGAATTCTGCTTCCCAGTTTAATAAATACCAGGTGGGGTTGACTCAGCCTGTCATCCTTCTGAGGTCGGCAAAATGAGTACCAGCTTGCTGGTATCCTTTGTCAGAGTGGCGACCCGTCCAGGATTGTATGCAATAGCCAAGGAGACTGCTTAGGCAACACCAATGCTCTGCAACCGCATTCTCAAAGTAATGTGTCGGCAAATAATCAAATTACATTCAAAAGAGATAATTTCATCAGGACCAACAGAATACAAAGCTTCAATGACATCCTCGATTGCTCAGAGAGGTCAATGGTCAGGATCCAAAGCATGTTGCCTCTCCAGTAAATTAGCGGACATCCTCACAAACAGTTGGAGTACCAGATTTAAACTGTTGCTGGAACTGAATGACAGAAGAGAAGACGAATAGAAGAGAAATTAGCAGTTGAAGCTTGTGACCACCTTCAAAACAAGATGGTGTTCATAGACTATATACCCTGTGCAGTCTTGAGAAGGACTTGAAGTGAGCCAACTGTTGTTTTTTAAGGTTTTTTTTTTCTCCCCGTTTGATCCAATTTGGCTGCCAGATCACGTGACCGATGACATCATCTTTATCAAACTACATTTCCCATGGGTGGTTGATCAATTAGTTAAATTTTGCATTGATAGGTTAAGTGGTTTCTCCTACGAGATTTTCAAAGATTTTCCCCTTAGATCCAACATGGCTGCCAGACCACATGACAGTCATTTTTATGAAAATCCTGTTCAAATTTCAAGTCAATCGGATTAAAAATTGAGGATTTCAGAAATTTGGCCTATGTTGAACTTTTGGCTTATGGCGACCTCAAAAATAGTTGGTGGTTGAATTCAGTGACCTGGTATGCATATCCTGTTCAAATTTCAAATCAATCAGATGAAAATTGACAATTTTAGAGATCTCAGCATATGTTGACTTTTTGGCCTATGTTGACCTCAAAAATAATTGGTAGTTGAATTCAATGACCAAATGCGCAAATTTCAAGTCAATTGGATAACCAGAGTTGGTGTCAAAGCCACCCAATGCTCACCTGTTTATACATTTATCGTTTTTAAAAGACTATAAAAAATATTAATTATTAGACAAGCATTGCAGTGAAGTCTGATCCAAATAATTTTAAAGCAAAATATGTATTTGTATATTGTAATCAGTAACAAGAGCGCAAGTGAGCAAATATACGCCCGAACAAGAAGGTATATACAGAATTGTGCTACTACATGGAAACAGCATCCTGGTTGCCATGGCAACCACTTTAGATGACGAACGTATGTCGCAACACACCGTCTCCACAGTCTGTACCTATGTACAAATATGAAACGTGAAAGTTGAAAACTTTGGGAGAGTGCGGACAGGAACGGATGGAAACAGCATCCTGGTGCCATGGCAACCACTTTAGATGACGAACGTGTCACGACACACCATCTCCACAGTCTGTACCTATGTACCAATATGAAACGTGAAAGTGAAAACTTTGGGAGAGTGCGGACAGGAACGGATGGAAAACAGCATCCTGGTTGCCATGGCAACCACTTAGATGACGAACGATGTCGCGACCCTCTCCACAGTCTGTACCTATGTACCAAATATGAAACGTGAAAGTAGAACAACTTTGGGTTAGAGTGCGGACAGGAACGGATGGAAAACAGCATCCTGGTTGCCATGGCAACCATTTTAGATGACGAACGGATGTCACGACACACCGTCTCCACAGTCTGTACCTATGTACAATATGAAACGTGAAAGTAGAAAACTTTGGGAGTTAGAGTGCAGACAGGACGAATGGAAAACAGCATCCTGGTTGCCATGGCAACCACTTTAGATGACGAACGGATGATGCGACACACCATCTCCAGTCTGTACCTATGCACCAAATATGAACGTGAAAGTTGAAAACTTTGGGAGTTAGAGTGCGGACAGGAACGGACGGACGGACGGACGGAAGGACAGACGGACGGACGGACGGACGACCGGTATCATACAATAATACGCCCTGATATATAATATATATATATATTTATATATATATATATATATATATATATATATATATCGGGCGTATAAAAAACAGTGTGGTAGATAAAACATTAGAAAGGAAAAAATAACTTGCACCAAAAACTTTAACATTTTCACGCTCAAGCTGACGCTGACGCTCACGCTGACGCTCACGCTAGGCAGGGGTATCGCTATAGCTCTCTGTTCTTCGAACAGGCGAGCTAAAAATTGATTTTAGAAAATTGGCCCATGTTGACCTCAAGAGTGACCGCTATATCACATGGTCATGCAACACGTTGTAAAGTTTCAATTTCCTCCACTGAACGGTTTTTCGATGTACGCTCTTAACAAGATGCAGACACAACGTACGAGGTACGCCATACAAACGTATGCTACCGATCGCTTAACCCTGCTTCTCGCTTCACAAGCGCAGGGAAAAATTACAGAAGTTATCGAATCAAGCATTGTACTTGTCAAATTATGATGTCATAATGAAGGCACCGATGACATCATCATTAACATATCTTATTCCCCATGGGGAGTACTTGACAATGAGCCATGTTTCAATTTTTTCCATGGTGTGGTTTCGGAGATAGAGGTTCAAAGTTTTTATGTTTTTCCAATATGGCTGCCACACCACGTGACCTATGACGTCATAATCATGAAACATTCTACATAAGTAGTCATACCAATGGTGAAAATTTCGTCTCAATCCGACAAGCGGTTGCAGAGAAAAATACGAAAGTTCTGTGCGGACAAATAAACAGCCGCCTGTAACAATCGAAGAGTGAGACAACGCGAAGACTCAGTTGGACCACGCTTTAATTCTTGACCCCGTAACAATACATTTGCAGGAGAAATTCTGTGAAAACTTTGTATCTCCGTTGCAAAAGTTGAAGTTAAATTCTAACTGGGTCTCTCACGAGATAATCACTCCAGTTCTTCATGTACACTCCAGTAACTGTGGATTTGATATTCTGAATACCACTTCAATGCTAACGAGTTCAATGCCCTTCATGAACATTCTTCCTGAACTGAACTTTTATGAATATAATATTTAATAACCCAACATGAGGAATATGGATATTTATCTTCAAAATGGGGGGGATGTAGTGATATTAAGGAATTGCTTCATTACCTCCACCATCGAAGGTGGATGGAGGTTATGTATTCACTCGTTTGTTTGTTTGTCTGCTTGTGCAGAGTAGGTTATTTCAAAAGGTTGTGGATTCAGACGAAACTTGATGGGTGAACAGGTTGGGTGTGTGACAAGGACAAATCAATTACATTTTGGTGAAAATCACAGACAGACAAACGGACCCAAATGCAATACCCTCGCCTCTGGTGAGAGTAATTATGTTTGGGGATGGATATTTTTAACATCCATACATTTGTTGCCAAAACTTTTTGGACTAAATTCACCAAATTACTTTGATGGTTCAATCCAGCTAGATGCTGCAAATAATGTTAATTGTGACCGAATAATAATAATAATAATAATAATAATAATAAGAGGACACAATCGGTGATAAAAAATAAAACAAAAAATAAAAATAAAAAGCGACAATTGCATTGCATGTTGGGAAATCAAGGTCAGTAATTTTGCTATGTCACTGGACTCAATATACGTTACAACTGCATTAATTGTGATGGCTCACACACCTCCTTCCTCTGATGAAGTTTCGCCTTGGGAAAGTCAGTTCATATTTGTACAATGATCAAAGGGGATGTGATAAAATAGAAGTGTCAAAACCAATAAATAAAACTAGAGTGAAGTCGATGGCATGCCATCGCAAATCCCCATACTTCCCACCTAAAGCAAAGTCAAAAGATGGCATAAAGTTCCAAGAGGAATGTTCCAATATCTAGTTCCAATAAGTTCCAATATCAAGTTTTGAGTTGAGAAAAAAAAATTCCTTATTTGATCCCAAGTCACCACCCCCAGGGGCATGAAATGGTGGTGAAATAAAAAAATAAAACCAGAGAGTTGGTGTCAAAGCCACCCAATGCTCGCCTGTTATACATTTATCGTTTTTAAAAGACTAGTCTAATAATATTTTTTATAAAGCATTGCAGTGAAGTCTGATCCAAATAATTTTAAAGCAATATATGTATTTGTATATTGTAATCAGTAAACTAGTACACATATTAAATGAATGGCAAGCGTCTAGTATAAACAGGCGAGCATTGGGTGCGTTGACACAATCTTAGGTTGAAATTAAAAAAAATTTTAAATCATTTGTTAATTTCAACTTCACTACACCAATAGTATACCCCAAAAAAACCTCCATGCCATATATCAGCATCCTAGTACACATATTAAATGAATGGCAAGCTTCTAAATAACTTGCACCAAAAACATTAATGTTGATGTGCTACAAAAAAGTTAAGTTCAAAACGGGTCAAAATTTAAAACATTTGAAATTTTTTTATTTCAACTTCACCACATCAATAATATACCCCAAAGGAACCTCCATGCCAAATATCAGCATCCTAGTACACATATTAAATGAATGCAAGCTTCTAAATAACTTGCACCAAAAACTTTAACTTTTCACGCTGACGCTCACGCCGGGGTATCGCTATAGCTCTCTGTTCTCGAACAGGCGAGCTAAAATGGAGTATTTCCATGCATCACCCGATAGAGTGTATATACAAAGTTTATTAAAAAGTTGTAAAATATGCCAGCAATTGCATTTTTCATTATTGACCTTTTGGCCCAGCCCCTTGCGGGCAGAGCCAACAATGATACTGCTCTCGCACCTTTGTGCCATGTGATGATCATAACGACTACATTTAGTGAATTTCTGCCCAACCGTTTCGGAGATAACGTGACGGATGGACAGACAGCAAAACAATATCTCCCGTTTGTTCTTTTTCAAAAAGCATGGGGATAATAAAGATACCAACAAGCACAATACTTGCAAAATCCATTCCCCCCCACTCCCTTCACCTGCCAAAAACAAAATTGCCATGGATACATCAAATTGTCCATTTCATTAAGATTAAAATTGATGACATTAATCAAAATTCAGGTCAATCAAAAAACAATTAACAATTTTAGAAGAATGACCTTTCACCTTTTGACCTCAAAAATAGTTGGTTTCCCAATTCGCAAATTCTGTTCAACTTTCAAGTCAATTGGATGAAAAATGGCGATTTTAGAAATTTGACCTCAGGATCACTTTTGACCTCAAAATCAATCGGCTCCTCAGTTGTGACCACCTCTACAACTTGGTAAAGTTTTATGATGATCGGTTTAGAATTGCGACCTGCAGGTGATTGCCAGGCAAACAGACAGATAGATAGAATAACAAAGTCGGCCGACCAATATACTTGCAAACCTTTGATTATGCAAGTAATAAAGCAAGCACGATTGATATATTTCAATGTAATTTTCACTAACCTTGTGTATGGAAAGATTCTTCACACCAACTCCTTTCTGAGGATCTTCATACACAGTCAGGGGTCCATTGGATACCAGCAGGTCACTTAGCTGCTCATTATAAACCTGCAAGCACAAGGATGCGGCTCATATACTCTTCCCTGTGATGGATGAAGCAAGACATTTCGGCCGTGGGCCACTCGGCTCTATCATTCAGTTTTGTGACCATGATCGAGGAACTACTGAGTTTCAATTGAATGTTATATTTTGAACACTAGCACATGAATCGGAATGTTGGAACTTCCAAAAACCTGCAGTTTAACAGGATTTTTTACACTGATGTTGCCAGAATTGTACAGCATTTCAACCAATCAAATTTGCCGCTCATGTTGTCCTGGTGACGGAACAGGGGAACATCGATATTCAGAAAAAAAATGGCAGCGCACAGCGATGCAACGACCGAGGTCACTTCGTCAAAAAAACCCTGTTTAGTGCCTTCGTATTGATAATATATGAAGGTAAAACTACCATAACCAATTATCGTTTAATTTAAGAAAGCTACATGAAGTGGCAATGGTGTCGTTGTTTCGTATGCAGCCTCTGGCTGTTGGTTGCATCATTTCTGGAAGTGCGGATGTGCCGCTGATACTATGCCCCCATTACTAGTGAGCTGGTACTCACATTTTACTGACCTCAGAAGGATGGCAGGCTGAGTTCAAGTGGCAATAGACAAGAATGACAAAGGTATCTTGATCCATATAATGAATGAGGACCGTGTGTGTGTGTGTGTGTGTGTGTGTGTGTGTGTGTCCGTCCACAGAATTTAACTAGAATACACAAGATCCCATCAGAGGAAATAAAATAAAGGCAAGTTCATGATGCATGCAAGTGAGGTTTAAATCCAAACAAACTGATCCTGTTGGAATGATCATGGTGGAAAATTTCAATTGATTTGGACTCTCCTTTTCTCTTTCATTGGGGAGACTCATGAGGATAAAACGTTCCACATATGTTTTTAAGAGTGCAATTGATGAAAAGATCATTAAACAACAAATAGCTTACTGCTTGAACAAACTACGTGACAAAAATAAGCAAAACTGTACAAGTCAGTGGAGGGAAAGAAGGCTCCAACCATCAGGTCTGTGATATTATGGAATTGCATGAATTTTTGAAATTTTCTCACATTTTCTCTGATGTTAATGGTGAATTCAGTCTATTTTAAAATCGGTCAACAGTTCAGTTTTAGTTGTAGTTTGTTGTGCCATTTCATGCGGTAATCACTTATTTGCTTGAAGTTGGGGTATATTTTTATTGAGTAAAATATCATCGATATTCATTGATTGAAGATTTAACTTTCTCAGGACTTCACGGTTGAAGGAGCATCAATGCAAGTATTCCCAACCGCATTTTCCCCAATCGTCAAAAGTAGTTAACGCATGGAATAGTCTCCCTGGAAAGGTAGTGGCAGCAGAAGCAGCAGATCGGTTTAAACTGCAATTAGATATGGGCTTGTGAATGTACATGAGTGACATGGTGTATGTCAAGACTGTTGGCAATGGTGATGCGTTGGAGAAGTTGCCATCCCCAAACTCTGAAAGGGAGACAAAGTGGGATGACCATTGCGAGTGAAGCCGAGAAGTCTGTTGTGTTTGGAGAAAATGGCAGTGACGTCATCAGGAACAGAAATGATGGTTGATTTTGCAGGTGTGGGAAGTGCTCAAGGAGACGTGGGATTTGAAGCGAAAAGGCCGTGCTGTGATGACTTGTAAAAGCTGTGATTAAACCGTTGGCATTTACAAGCAGTAAGTCTTGTGTCATTACTGTATGCAACAGTCTCCAATCAAGTGAAGGCCAGTGACATCTCTGTCCAATCTGTCCTCAGCAGCTATTGTCCTCCATCAGGAAATGTCCCCAATCAACCCACTTGCGGGACCATGGCCTCCAACATCTGCTGAACTGAATGTAAATGCTGCTGAGTCTTTGGTGCCCGTTGCACTGTACAATTTACTCGCTTGGACGATCAGTGTATCAGAAGAGCCTTCCATCGATCACTATGTTAATGTCCCCGCAAAGATTCATTTAAAATTGTTGTCCATCTTCAATCCAAATGAGTGAAAGCAACACCCAAAGCCTTGTGCCTTGGGTTGACCATTCATCATTTGACATGGTCTACATATCTCCTTGGATTGTTGAACCATCTCGGTCACTGTGACTGGTTCAACTTCGACCATCGTATTTCGAAACAGCCTTCGTTCAATTTCAGTTGGATCGAGGTCTGGTTATCCCACTTGGAGTCAACAAACAAAAAGCAACCATCTTGGTCTAGCTTTAGGATAATGTATATTTTTCTGAGGAAAGAGTCACAGATTCTGGCACCACACATCACACAAACAGGATCCATATTCAACAGGGTGAAATGGCCATAGTACATTCAGCTGTGCGCCATTCTCTCCCGAGAAAACAACGGAACTCGAAGACCACCCCATTCCGATGATGTTGTATCAAAAGCAGGAAATACAAGGAACACGGCTCCCCACCACCAACATTTATATTAGCCCTGCATTCACCTGTACGGAGCAGCCTTTATACGCCTGTCCCCATGAGCTTAATAGTTACGTGAAAATCGGCGGAGAAATGAGTGATGAATTTGCTATTTATCTTAATTCACTGCAGAGGACGTCTAGCCACCTGATGTAGTCATTCAAGATGGTAGAATGTGAAAATTAAAGGCACAATGTGACTTTTATAGCACACTAGATGACCCGTGAACCCGTTGTGACAGCGGTTGATGAAAAAATAATTTCAAGAAAAATGACTAAAAATTAAAAAAAAAAAGATAGCTCCAGTGAACTATATCACTGAGGTCGCTTGCATTGATCAAATAATCCCAAAGAGTACTTGACTGAATCGGGAATTGATTTTTAAATAATTTTTTCATTGCCAAATTTGAACGAAACTTGATACTGCACACCGCAGGAGAATGGTGAGTAAGTTGGCCCTAAAATTTTTGCACTATCCTGTACCGTTTTGGCTGTATTTCGGGAACATACAAACATACATACATACAAGATGAGAGTTTTAGTAATATATAGATACTACTCATTCATCTAACCATAATTGGGAGTCTACAACTTCGTAGCATGCAGTCGTAGGTAGGTGAAATCCCACATACATGAACTAGATGTTTATGCCTCTATGATGTTGAAGTTTCATTTCCGGAGGAACAACATTCGTGCAGTGGCAGCTTTGCTAATTCTGATAAAATGCAATCAAAGAAAATCACCTATTTTCAATGCAAAGAAAATTACTAATCCAATTAAATAAAATCACTAATCATGTCAGCATTATGAAACTTCATCTACTGGAACTAAGTATGAGGGTCTTTGTCCTGAATGAGCTTCATTGTGGTAAGAGTTGAAATTATGGAACAGCGAATTCGAAAAAATGGCCAAAATGCCAAAAACGTGCTTTTTTGACCCCAACAGCCCGGTTCAAAGTGGTCTACAAAAAAAAAAACCTGCAGGTTTGTCAAAGTCACAAGTTATTACAGATTCAGCTACAATATATCCAAAATTGGAGTCCTTCTTCGATCATGGTTCCAAAAATCGATTTCCAGCTGCCTTTTGCCCTTGTGGGCCCAGGGCCTAACGATGGAATTTCTTTATACAGTGTCTGCTCATTTACCACCCCACCTCCAGATACGACATGGCAATGGTGCAGGACTTATCACCCTGGCGCTGCTCAACACATTGAAACAACTCCTCCAGCGTAAGACACATGAGTCCCGGCTCATCTTTTGTCCCCATCATGGTGTGAGTTTTTCCAGCACCAGTAGCACCATACGCAAACACTGTGCATAAAAGGAGAGAGTCCATCAACATTGTATGGAATTACCAATTTACAATAAAACTACCATGCATACTACCGATGCTGGCAAACAAAGATAGAAAATCCAACATACCAGTGCAGTTGATTCCCTGCAGGAGATACTGCAGAAGTCTTTGAGTCGAAGCCTTATAGACGTCAGCCTGTGAGGCAGTTCCATCAAAGACCGTGTCAAAAATGAAACGGAGGTCTTTGCGCTTGCGGGAAGTTGGTGCACGCAGGTCTTTGCGCTTGCGGGTAGTTGGTGCACGCAGTGGAGGAGCATTGAATAAAGCAAAATCATCCTCTTCCTTAGGATCAAAGATCAACATTTGGTCATCTAAAACCTGATAGGGAGGAAATAACACCATGAAATCAAATGTTTGTTTTGCTGCTTATAAACCTTAGAATTATAACCAATTAAAATAAATAAATAAATAAATAAAACAACTACTTCCAAAATAATTTAAAGTGTAGCATTCAACAACGAAGCATTGCATAGGCTTGATGGGACCAATGGCCTCCTCCTACATCGAAGTTCCTTGTGAGGGAACTCATTACATTGCAATGTGGGCACTGGGTAGGCAGGACAACTGAACAGTTGCAACAACTTTTTAATAATACTTTAGGGGGAAGAGGGACAGAGTCAAGACCTCTCCCACTATACAAATGTATACATGTACACTTACATAAAAAGAGGCTCATTTAACAACTAAATGGCAAAGGTTGGAAGGTCAACACTGACAGAGGGGAATATGCTGACAGTTATCAGCAAAAATGACCTCACAAAACGGGCTGAGCAGTTTACCTTTTGTATCTCACTGGAAGGCTGGATCCAGATCTTTACCCAAAATTGAATCAATTTGGCCTCGTCACACCTGTCCACCAAGTTTCATCTGAATCCTTCCATAACTTTTTGAGATATCATGCTGTATATAGTTTTTGGCCCAATCTCTCAATGATGAAGACTCACTTTGAAAATAAAATTCCTCGTGTCTGGAACCGGATCCAGATCTTCAGCAAAATCTAATCAATTCATCCTTGTCACACTCCTAACCTGTCCACCAAGTTTCGTCCGAATTTGTCCATAACCTTTTGAGATATCTTGCTCAGAGACAGATGGGCAGAAAGACCGCCAAACAGGGGTGAAAACAATCTCCATCCGCCTTCTGTGACGGAGGTTAAAAAAAAAAAATTAATAATAATAATAACTAGAACTGCCACTTTATGACTGCTGGCAGTGATGACCGGGTACCCAGACGTCCGCCTTTGATACAACATGAGACATATATGATAGTCGGCA
>CM068956.1:51252257-51263141 GCA_035128595.1 Eptatretus atami | reverse complement strand
AAAAATTTGGCTGTCGAACTACGTGAATGATGGCATCATCAACTTCTTTTTCTCCCTATCCAATTTATTCCAAGATGACCAAAAAATTTTCATACTGATCGGATAAAGCGGTCGACTGATGCAATTATGACACCATAGCGAAACCACCATTTATTTATTTGTTTTTGTATACTATGTCGAGGCTCCTATGAGAGCTAAGACAGAGAAAGTAGAACAAGGGGAGCAGGAGACAAGAGGGGTGGGAGCGGGAAGGAAAAAAACAGTGGGGAACAGAGACATGAGGAGATCTGCAGAAGGGAGAGGAATGGGGCAGGATACACAGGGTGAACAAGATGGACACGACCAGGGACTTTTAGAAAGGAAAGCAGGGAATTTGAAGGAGGTGGGTTTGGGGTGGATTAGCGGGGGTAGAAAAGATCGTGGTTTTGGATGTGGGAAGATAGGAGGTGGTGGTGAACAGCTGTTTGAAGACCTGGAGGGAAGAGTGTGATTAAAGAGAATGTGGGAGTTTGTTCCAAAGGTGGGAAAAATACAGAGGAATGAAAGAGTGAAGGTGAGCAGTGATTCTCGATTTTGGTAGTTTTACCAGAGGCGAGTTGATGGCGGACCTGGAGAGCACTGCGGAAAAATGGGGGGAGGGGGGGGGGACATATCTCAGACAGAGCAGGGTGGGCGAGACCAAAGAGGAGACGGTAGAAGACAGAAAGACCACCAACCTGCCTGCAGTGAGAGTGAGAGACCCAAAGACTCAGCCTCATCGTGGGAGATACAATGTTCCTATGCCCCCTTTGGGGGTTTTTTCCCCCACAAAAAAAAAAAAAAAGCGTTTGAAAGGGCCCAAGGGGAAAAAAAAGGTGAGAGGCAGGAGCACCAGCCCAGATGGGAGAGTACTCATCGGCTGTGGACAAAAGCTTTGTATGTGGTCAGGAGCTCAGGTGGGCCAAGGAAGGACTTGCGACTGGCTTTGGGGGTCAGCTTGGAAATGTGGCTTTCCCTGGAAAGATCATGGCAGATAGCAAGACCCAGAAGCTTGAAAGAAAAGGCTTCTTCAAGAGGATTGGTGAGAGAGTAGATTGGGGGGATCCAGATGGTCCTTTCGGAGAGACATTGTGAGAGTGTGAGATTTGTCCGGATTGAAAGACATGTTCCACATGTTGGACCAGTTTGTGATTTTATCCAGATCTGCAGAGAGCGAAAAAGCTGCTGCTTGCCGATCTAAGGGATGACAGATGGAATGGCAGAGGGTGGAGTCATCAGAAAAGAGATAAAGAAGATTTTCCAGAGTCAGAGAAATCATTGATGAAAATTTGGCTGCGACAGGAGAGGAAGTCTGTGAGCCATGAGTGAAGATGTCCTTGGATACTATAGGAAGAGTTTGGTGGACAGGGTACCAGACCATATCGAAAACACATGACATGTCTGGGAATATGGCTCTGATTTCACGTCTAGCAATGAGGATCTCCATCCATTGTTGGGAGAGCAGAAGCAGCATAACCACAGAAGCAGAAGCAGGTAGAGTGACCTGGTCGGAATCCAAAATTGATGATTGGAAAATCAAGCCATTGGAGAAGAGGAAGGATTTCATGTCTGAAGCGATGATGGATTCCATAACCTTGCTGAGGATTGGAGAAGGCTGATTGGTCTGTAGTTGCAGGGATCTGTTTTTGCACCTTTTTTATGCAGAGCGGTAATGTTTGCTGATTTCCAAGCAGATGGCAGACAACCTTGAGCAAATGAGAGGGTGAATAGAACAGAGAGAGGGTGAGCAAGAGCAGCAGAGCAGGTTTTGAGGACACATGGGCTGATGCTATCTGGACCGGTTGCAGAATCTGAGTCGAGGTTTGACCTACAACATCAAAAAAAAAAAAATATATATTATATATATATATATATATATATATATATCACATTCCCAATGAGGAGTACTTGATATGCGTTAAGTTTAAATGTTTTTACATGAAGTGGTTTCAGAGATAGAGGTCCAAAGTTTTTCCTTTTTTCCAACATGGCTGCCACTTGACCTGGATGTGCATACAAACAACCGGAAAACATAAAGCCTCGGGTGACTTCTTCAGTGGAGGCATAAAAACATGCATTTATAAGACAAAAGCAAATGAGAAAAAGAGAAAAATAGAGAAAAGTGGACGACTTTTTTGTTTCACAGCCTACAGTTTTCATCGAAACTTCCTGAAACTTGGCGAATATATGTAAATATACCCTGCGCAGACAGTAACCATCTCCGATTTTGAGAATTCCTCCTAGAAAAAAGTTATGACTTCAAAATATCTCCGCCAATGGAAATCGCCTAAAAAATTATCTCCGAAACTAGGCAAGCTTTTTGAATTCTGTTTGTGGGAATCGAACAGGGCATTAGCAGAGACGAATTACCGCACATATGATACATCACTATGACGTCGTTCCTATTTTTTGACATTTTTTTGTTTCACAACCCAGAGTTTTCATTGGATCTTCGTGAAGCTTGCCATGTATATGCAGAAAGCCCACGCGCAGGCAGTAACCATCCCCGATTTTGGAAATTCTTCCTAGAAAAAAAGTTGATGTCATAATATCGCCCCTAATGGAAATCGCCTATACCATTATCTCCGAAACTAGGCAAGCTGTTTGAATTTTGTTTGCGGGAATCAAGCCGGGCATTAGCACAGATAATTTATCGCAAAGCTGATACATCACAATGACGTCATATTCGTTTTTATGACGTCATTATTATGAGGACGAGGATCTTAGCTCATTCGAGCTTGTTTTCCACTTTCCTCACTCATATTATCGAATGTCTGTTCATCATGTTTTTGAGTGAAGACGGTCGAAGACGGTAGAAGACAGAAAGCTGTTAGTCGATCTGACCAAGAAAAAAAGAGAAAAATAAAGGCCGAGTTTTTGTAAGCAAACTCACAGATAGGAGGAGGAAGAGTATCAAGGTAATCATCATAGCTATGTATCGCTGTATACATCGCTTCTGCAAGTCCTCTAGGTTTTCAAATTAGGAGCTTGGAGCGATTTCATGCATTACGATAGGATTTTCCACGATCTCCCCTCACGGACTAATTAAAGTGTATCATCGAAATATTATTTCGGTTTTGAGGATCGGATATCGTCCGGACTAAATAAGTGTCGAAATCTGTTGTGAAATCTGACAATTTAAAGAAATAATGGATCTTATAACTAAGCCGATATACCTATTCACTTTAAGCAAGCGAGGGAGGCTATGTTCCCTTCTCCATACATACACAAGAAAATGTGAAATTTCCAAAGCAATGAACTTATCTTTTTCTACTGTTTGGATAATTATATTGAGTGAAGAAATTTTTTTTTAGGAACGTGCCAAAATTAACCAGCTTCATCGAGCGATACGATTGAATACGTTCACTGCTAGACTTCGCACCCTGACCCCAGAGGGACTGCTTATCCATAGCATCCACCAGATCTGTGTCGATATTTTTGAAGGTTTCGCAAGGTGCTCTACAGGGAATCAAAGCAAATTTGGTGAAAAACGAACATTAAAAAAAAAAGTTATACCGTTTGCGCGGACCCCAAACCCCGATGTACCGTGTGACATGAGCACAGACGAGTAGGCAACATGGCGGATTTTCTGCGATGTTTATTTCACGGGCGATTGAACGTTACGATGTCTCCAGGGTTGTTCTGCATTAAGCTGCAACTCCTTTGTGCATAAAGTCATTATTTGAATGAATTCATTTTATTTCATTCACTGCTGGGTGTGCAGTGAAGACCGGCTTTAAAGTTAAAGGTATCCTATATGATATGCAGTGACAGCCTGGCCAACCATGCCTCATCAGCCATATAGAGTCCTTGCATGAGTGCTTATGCCACTTGACAAACGCCTTACAGTCGATAGCGGTACCGCATGAGATAGCGGATAGTCGATAGTCCTGAGCGAATTGCTCACTCACTCACTGCGGACGCTTTTGCCCGCCACATCATTCAGAGCGAATTGTTCACTCACTCACTCTCACTGCGGATGTTTTTGCCCATCGCCCCGCGCGAGTGGTTGTGAAATAACACCCGATTTCCGAGCCATTTGCCGTATTTAACGTGTTTTCTAAATTACAGAGCCAATTTTTTTTTTTTTTACACCTGTCACATGCAGCTGTTTATAAAGATCAATGTTTGTGAACACATGTCAATGTTTGTGAAGCGTGTGTTGTTCATAAAGTGTGTGTGTGTGCGTGCGTGCGTGCGTCCCTCTCTCCAGACGGTGGTCATGTCCGGGCAGGGTTTGTCTCTAGACATACACACATACATACACACACACAATTTTTGGTGTGAAGAGCATTTTTAAATTTTCAAACAACCAAAGCAGATCCAAAAATCATGCTCAACATGCCCTTCAACAAAGTACTTCACTTGAGTCCATGACAGGATGAAGGCCTCAACATGGTGCAATGCAATCTGAAGCCATTGTACTCCAGTAAATTTCTTTATTTAATCTCTCCATTTGATCTTTGGTGTACCTTTGCTTCTTGCAGGACCTTCCACAAATATCTCACTCTGTGATGCAACACCCTGTGAGAAACAGGACTGCTTGTATTATCTAATCAATCCCACTAAATCACAAATTGGATGTAGTTGCCAGTTATTTGGTCCATCCATCCATCCAATGGGACCATACTCTGTGCAGAGCATCGGTGCTGCTGAAGCAGTCTCTTGGGCTATTGGGCACAATCCTGGATGGGTTGCCACTCCGACACAGGATACCAAGCAGGCTGGTACTCATTTTTGCCAACCTCAGAAGGATGACCGGCTGAGTCAACCCCACCTGGTATTAATTCAATGGCCTAGCAGGATTTGAACTCAGGACCCTAGGATCCCGAGTCCGACACCCTACCATTAAGCCAACACCAATCAGAGTTATTTGGTGCTGCTCAACATCTTGCCATACCCCGAGAGCAAAACAAGTACAGACTATTTATTGGGGTGGATTTTGATCTTTCTTACATGACCACCTTTCGAGCTGCCCATTCAACTGGTTGGACGACAAACACAGGAATGGTAGAAGTGCAATTTTTGATGGGATCTCTTTCCGAGCAGTTTCACAGGGAGTATCTGCGAGCCTCAATATGATAGACGTGGGATGGTACAGCAAGAAGCAAGGCCACCCACATGGTTTCAGGCCGAAACCAAGCACATAAATCTCCAAATAATCTTTCATTCGGTGTGCCGATAGCAAAGCTTCAAAACATTCACAAGACAGTGATTTTTCACTCACCGTTTCAAGTTCAAGTGTCATTGCAAAAAAGTACCTTTATAGCAAGCAAACTTGCTCTCATCTCACAAATTGAAGTTCACGTCTCAAAAGAAAAATCAAAACTTTGAAGCAAAGCATAGAATATGGCCATGGATCAGGGGTTCTAATTAACCCTTGTCATCCACCTCATACTGCAATATCCACTAAAAACCTGCTCCAAATCTGAACTTGAACCCATATAACCAGCTTGCTGATGATCACTCAAAAGGAAGCTCATAAACACAGGAACGGTAGAAGTTAGAGCAAATAAACAATACTGTACATAAGGAAAGAGGCAGTAAAGCATCACAATGCTACACTTTAATCAACTCCCCTAAACAAGGCCCCAACAGTCACAAAAAAACAGCATGGTTTTGAATGATAATGTGTGTACCTGTACAACAGAGGAAAATGACCCGGCACACTCTCGCTTGTTCTCAGGGCGAACACGGACCACCACACGCATGCGGCACAGCTTGTCCTCCATGTCTTCCTGAAAAAAAAACAGTTCAGGAGAAAGGAGAGGAGGGGGAGAATCAAGTTTATCACTTTACCTTAGTCTTTATTTTTGATCTGAAATTATTGAAGACTTCAATTTTGATTGAAAAAAAGGGAAGAAATGAAAGGGCATTTGACCCTCAATGCTAATTGGTCCCATACCTGCATGCTCTCAGTCTATCCATCCATCCATCCACCGCACATGTGCTTTTTCAGACGAATTTTTTCCCCCATACCCTTTAACATATTCAACTGAAACGTGGTACATTACTTTATTATGATAATTAGTTACAGAACAAGTTCAAGTTTAAGTTTGTGTGTTTTGTCAATTTTTCACAGAGTAATGCCCTTTTAAAGCTTAGGATATAAAATATCATATATTATACATGGATCAGTGTTTAGCTGCCCTGGCTACACCTCACTGCTTTCCACCCATTGGCTGGACAGCTGGCCTGGCTGCATCCCACCCCAACAAAAACATAAATAAATAAATAAAAACCCAAGCACCACCATTGCATGAAGCAGCACAGATCGGTAGGCCTCAGGCCTTCGGTGTAGGTGTTAGTCCCATTGCTATTGGAATGACCCCATTGCAAAAGGAACTAGAAAGAAAAATCAGAGATTGCAGACCTTCGCCAGAACTTGTTTTGCGGTGTATTTTGTGTGGCACGTAATTAAGACATAATTTGAACTGCCACTTTATAACTGCTGGCAATGATGACCAGGTCCCAAGGCATCCCGCTTTGATTGGACACCTGGCCCATGACGATTTTCATTATTATTCAATTGAATTTAGAATAGGATTAAGGTAAACTCCATTCAAATCAAATGGAATACCAAATGGGTGAAGTCCTGCATTAGAGTAATCAGAAGGAACCCGAACAAGCAAAAACCAAAGATGAAGTCATCAGGAGGAACCTGGATAGAATTCGGGTTTCAGATGCTACTCCTCTACCCTCAAACCCATCCAGGCACAGCCAAGTGAGCCTTTTTCATATACGTATGTATATATATACATATATATATAAATATATACACATATATTCAACAATACACTAGAAATTAGGAAAGGATAATTTTGCAGACGAAAAATAAACAAACACTTAGTCCATTGTCCTTAACGAGAGAAAGCCGTGAAAATTTGACAAATAGCCGGCCCAAAAAGCTTGAGATTGAACATCCAGCTTTTGAAATTGTGGATTTAGTGATCGAGCCAAAATGTCAATCACTCGTATTCTCACTCCCACATGGAGCTACTTTGAACGGTTTTATTACCGAACAGAAGCCAGGATCCTTGAAAACTCAAATGTAGCTCATTTGCTAAACGAAGGCAATGGCAGTTCATGGTCTGCCTTTCGTCCAGCGCACGAGTTTACTCGAGACTGATCAAGAGTCATTTACGAAGCAACTCTCCAGAAGTTATTGCGCAAAGGAGCTCATTCTGTAGGAAATCTGGGCTTGAGCCCAAAGTCCAGAGTTGGGGTGAGGAGATGATTGCCATTTTCGAGTTCGATACTATATCGGTGCATTGACACCAAGCGTGTTGAAAAGGGGAAAGCGCATGGGACCAAGCAAATGGTGAAGAGCTGGGTAATACAGCTCTTTTGCACAAACCTTTTAAACAGAAAGCAGGCTCAGAGCCTAGAAACGGGGCCAATGTTCTTGGTTGTGTGAGGCTCAGTCTTCACAAGACGAGGTCATTTTCAATTGGGACAATGCTAGCTCGCTCTCCATACCATGATCTTGCCTTGCATCCTGAAGCAGATATTTTTATTCTCAACCACAGGTAAGCAGTGCAAGATAAAGCTGATGAATAGAATACAAGCAGGAAATGTATTTTTCATTTGCTTTGCAGCTTTCCTAATGGATTTAGAAGATTTAAAAACTAGTCGTATAACGAACACGAACACGAACAAACGCTCTCACATACACCTCATGGAAGAGCGAGGTGACAGGGGATAGAAGGCAATGCACTGACAGTGGAGCAGACTGACAAGGGCACAACAAACAACAAATGCCACAATGTTTGTCACATGCAACGATGCACCAATAGGCAAGTTGGATTTGGCTGAAGTCTGCTTGAGGCTCCGCCCAAACTGGCCGCCTATAAAAAGGATGAGGACCATTTTTTTTTGTGACATTTGGTGACAGCTGATTGCGGCTCTTACAGCTCTGAGAGTTTTGTGATAGTTTGTGACAGCTGGGTGACGGCTATTTTCAGCTCCAGTCAGTTCCAGTCAAACGGTTGGTGAGCTGGTGACAGTGTAGTTTGTGACAGTTGGTGACGGCCTTGCAGCCTTGCAGCTCTGATCGCTGGTGACAGCCTTACAGCACCTCACAGCACCTTACAGCAAATTGCAGCTGTCAGTTGGTTGCGGCTCCTAGTGGCTCCTGACTGTGGGCGACGGTTAGATCGTTAATGTTGGTTCTGCTCGAGACCTGCTCTTGACGTCCCTGGTTCTGGAGTGACGACATGACGTCAATTTGTGTTCAATGCTGTTTGCGAGAGGGTGCACGGCAAGGCTGGGCACTGGCAACGGACCAACGCATGCTCACACACCAGGGACATTTTATTGACGCACGACGACTTCTACTTTGTAAGCGAGACCCGATTCCTCTCCTCCTGAATGATCTACTCGGTACCCTTGCTGTGTTTAATCGTCAAGTAAGAGGTGATAAGCATCTGCTCCTTGTCAGTTTTCTATCAGTACCTGATTATTATTTATTTGCTTGAGATTATTTTGATTGATTTGAATTTGCCTATTTTCACCACAGGAAATAAAAAGTTATTCTGTTTATTGTTTTTTTTTCCTGTTTATAAATTCCTTGTTGACGTTTCAACCTGTCCGTGCTTGTCCTTTCCTTTCATTGATCCAGCATTGTCCGAACCTAGATAGACTGGGAGGTAATTACCAAACTAAATGACCTGTCAAAGTTGGCACGTACCAGCGGTTAAACGCTCGGCCACCTGAATTAAGATCTAATCAAGATAAGATTGGTGCTTTGCCCAGGGCACGCTCCCCGTTCAGGAAGCCACGTGACTCTGGTCAGCTCTTCGAGAGGAACGGGGATTAACCCCCTCATAATACATTCGGTACTCGTGCTGTAACAATATGTATGTATGTATGTAGTGTGTATATATATAATATATATATATATATATTATATATATATATATATATATTATATATTATATAGTTACGAATCTCCACCCGCCGGCGTGCGAACGACCGCGTCTAACCAATAGCGGTCGGTTCGCCCACCGAACGGACAATTCAGTCGCGACTTTCCGGAACAAATGCCGAAAACCGGTTACGGGTGTGCTCCAGGCACACCACTGCCTAGTCAATATTCTACCCGCGCGGACAGGGTCAATCGCCGAATTGTCGATATACCTAATTATTCGCGCGGGCAGACTACCGAGAGACTGTACCTCAACGAAGGCCTGCGGACATGAACCGCTTAAGCGGTTCGTTCCATTCTGGAATAACCGAGCGGTGCATTATCGCCAGGCTCGTTGGACCCGATTCTATTATCGGTATTCAACAACCAACTATATTCCGATCGCAATATGGCATTTCAATGGGAAAAGGACGCAACGAACAGGGTACATTTCAACAAGCACATTTATTATTTACACGTATATAATTATCATCCAATCATGCAATGAATGGGTGAAACACGCATGCAGTGGATCTGTGATGAATGCGGACGGGACAAGACGCGAGAAGGCAAAGAGCTACCACCGTCCATTTATTATGTAACCTTATCAACAGTTCTACTTATCGGGACATGGCGCCACAATTTCCACTCAAAGAAAAGCAAGGAAAAACCCCTCATAGACAAGGGGTAGACGGGACCCTTAGGGTCTTTATGTCCAAGGAGCTTGGTTGACGGAAGGAGCTCCAAGAGGCCGCCGCAGGTTACCTCCACCCTCGTGGTGATTTGCTTGGGCGACCCTCGATGGTCCGTTTCCAGCTCCCACCGACTGACTCTTGACACGATCCCAGACCTCCAGGCTCCAGCGCGGCTCAGAATGGCTGCTCACAACTCCAACGCACGTTCCGAGACAGACCGACTGACCCTCAGCAGACCCAACTCGACAACCACCTGCTTCTCCTCGCTTCTCGATGACCTCCACTCGGTTCTCTCTCGCTGCGTTCAGCACACGCTTTTATCTCCAACGCTCCCGCCCGTCCCTTCCAGCTCCCGCGGGAAACTTCCAGAAGGAGGGCATTTTTCGCCTGAATCGGGCCTTTCTTTCCCTTCCGTTCGTTTCATCTTGCTTCTTCTAGTCGTGTCGCTTTATAACTCTTTTGTTGAGTTCTCTTCCTGCTGCGCTGGCTGGCTCAGATGTTATTCGTTGGGGGTGGGGCCGTCGTTCGTTCTCCCCGATGAATGCCAGGCTTCTCGCAACCATTGCCGAGGGAAACGCGGTTGTGTGGTTGTGAAGGTTGTGGTTAACGTGGCGTGGTTGTTTGTAGTGTGCGTGGCTGTTTGTAGTGGTGGCGTGGCTGGCGTTTTGTGGTGGTCGTGAGGGTGGTTGGTTGGGCAGTTGTGGAGAAGGTGATGAGGCGATGTTGGCGGTTGTGGGTAAAGTGGTGAGGATGGCGTGGTTTGTTGAGATGCGGGTGTGGTTGGGGTGGTTGAAAGGGTGGTTGGTCCAAATAACGATAGCAAAAGAAAAACACTACCTCAAAGATCACAGCCCTGTCCACACGGATAATTTCCATTAAACAACGGTGGGAAATCTAACTGAACACGGACTTATCGGCAAAACTGATCTAAGGACCTCTATGGTGTTCTGCAAATTTCCACAGCCGTAAAAAAAAATATATATTAATATATTGCTGGGCCGACATCAGAACTGGTCATTGGCACAGGCCAATTGGAGTCAGGGTGGAGTGCCGATTACCAATTACAGAACGTACTGTATACAACCCCAAACCTTGAGTAGCTTACACCCTTTTAAGGTGAATTTCAATAAACAAATTAAAAAGAACAATATTGCATATAAGATGTTTCAAGGAGATGTGGATAAACATTATTCTTGATAAACAGCTGCCAATCGTCATGTGACGGGTAGGGAAAAAAAAAGTTGTCTCCGCAATTTGGAAAATGTA
>CM068956.1:51227192-51237613 GCA_035128595.1 Eptatretus atami | reverse complement strand
TGGTTTGTGTCCGGTACTCGTGCGTGTCTGTTTTGGTTTGTGTCCGGTACTCGTGCGTGTCTGTTTTTGGTTGTTGTCCGGTACTCGTGCGTGTCGGTTTGGTTGTGTCCGGTACTCGTGCGTGTCGGTTTTGGTTGGTGTCCGGTACTCGTGCGTGTCGGTTTGTTGTGTCCGGTACTCGTGCGTGTCGGTTTGGTTGTGTCCGGTACTCGTGCGTCCTGGTTGTGCCAGGCCGTGTCGGTACGTGTGCGTCCTGGTACGGTTGTGTCCAGTCCGGAGATTTGGTGTTTTCAATTTGTTGTCAAAACGTCTTATCTTCAGATGACCCCCAAATGGACGCCCTATCGCATCAGGGTTCAGATGACCCCCATTGGACCCCTATCACATCAGGGTTCAGATGACCCCCATGGACCCCTATCGCATCAGGGTTCAGATGGACCCCTATCACAGGGTTCAGATGACCCCCAATGGACCCCTATCGCATCAGGGTTCAGATGGACCCCTATCCGCATCAGGGTTCAGATGACCCCCAAAACCGACACGCACACGGGTCGGACACGGAACGGCACGTACATGCAGACGTTGACGGACCAGACACAACCAGCACGTACACGGACCAGACACAACCAGCACGTACACAGACCAAACACGTGACTATAAACCGATTTCGTTGTTAAACTTACCGTAAACACACGCAAAAGCAAACCGCCACGTTGTCCCGTCAGGCTATTTCAAAACACATCCGTTATTTGCTTCCCTCTTCTGATTGGTTGGAGCACAAAAACGTCATCGTTGATTGGACGACAACAGCATTGCGATGTTTTGATTGGTTGTTCGTGTTTAAATCGTTTTGTTCAAAGACCAGGCGGATGATTTCCATGAAACATCCAAAACGCTTTTTGATCGTGTAAATCCGTGCGTTTGAAATACTGTACAGGACAAACCGTGAGTCAAGGCACTGTGGTAAAATGCTCTTTAATGCCTCAGTTCGTATTCGTTTTCCATAACGGAAGTGACTCCATTAATTGGAGAATAAGAATGGGGGAGGGGGAGATAATTAAAATTGGAAAAAGAAAAGGGAGGATTAAATAAATAAATAAAAAAGAGCACAGGAAAGTTCGAGCGGTGCGAAAAACAAAATGACGGAGTTACAACACGTTTGCCATATATTTATTACGTACGGTACGCACCTTTCTCAAACCGCACCAGTACAAACTTTTTTACCCACGAACAGAATAAAAATGTCCGCACGAGATACCAGAAATCGGGAATAAAAAAACACACCAGAGAGACATTTTGCGAATCATATAAAAAAAAATTTACCACGAGAAATATAACCTGTCTGACGGGAAGATGAAGGAGGGGGGTAAGAAGGAGGGAGATCGAGGAAGAGGGGGGATAAGAAGGAGGGAGATCGAGGAAGGGAGGGGTAAGAAGGAGGAGATCGAGGAAGGAGGGATAAGAAGGAGGAGATCGAGAAGGGGGTAAGGAGGGAGATCGAGGAAGGGGGGGTAAGGAGGGAGATCGAGGAAGGGGGGGGGGTAAGGAGGGAGATCGAGGAAGGAGGGGTAAGAGGAGATCGAGGAAGGGGGGAAGGAGAGATCGAGGAAGGGGGGGGGGAGGGAGATCGAGGAAAGGGGGGGAGGGAGATCGAGGAGAGGGGGGGAGGGGAGATCGAGGAGGGGGGGGAGGAATCGAGGAGGGGTGGGGGAGGGAGATCGAGGAGGGTGGGGGAGGAGATCGAGGGAGGGAGTGGGGAGGAGACGAGGAGGGGTGGGGAGGGAGACCGAGGAGGGTGGGGGGAGGAGAACGAGGAGGGGTGGGGGAGGGAGACCGAGGAGGGGTGGGAGGAGACGAGGGTGGGGGAGGAGAGAGAGCGTGGGGAGGAGATCGAGGAGGGTGGGGGAGGGAGGACAGGAGGGTGGGGGGGAGACGAGGAGGGTGGGGGAGGAGACCGAGGAGGGTGGGGGAGGAGACGAGAGGGGTGGGGAGGAGATCGAGGAGGGGTGGGGAGGAGACCGAGGAGTGGGGAGGGAGACCGAGGAGGGTGGGAGGAAGACCGAGGAGGCGTGGGAAGGAAATCGAGGAGGGTGAGGGAGAGAGCAGGGTGGGGGAGGGGGAGAGAGGGAGGGTTGAGGAAAGGAAGACAGCATGAGGGGAGGGCAAGGAAAGCATTATGAGGGGAATTCCATCTGGACATAACCACTTTCCAGATGATAGGTATCTTAAGAGGGAGAGAGAGAGGGGTGGAGGAGCAAGGAGGTAGGGAGACCAAGGAGAAGTGTGGGAAGAGAAGGCAGCGTGAGGATGTGAGGAGAAGCCAGCATGAGGAGGGGGGCAGCGTGAGGGAGGGGGAAAGGCAGTGTGGGGGAGGGGAGGCAGCGTGAGCGGAGGGCAAGGAAGGCAATGTGAGGGCAGCGTGAGGAGAAGGGAAGGCAGTGTGAGGGGAGGGTCCGTCCGGACGGAGAAAGAGGGTGGAGGCGAAGAGGTAGAGAGACTGAGGAGGGGTGGGAGCGAGGAAAGAGGGTGTTGGAGGGTTGGTGGAGTGAGGATAGGTGGGGGAAGGGAAGGCAGCATTAGGGGAGGGGAAGGGAGGAAGCATGAGGGGATGGAAAGGTAAGACAGTGTGAGGGAGGGTTTGTCCAGACGTAACCACCTGTCCAGACACATCTGGACACAGAGAGAGAGAGAGAGAGAAGAGAGAGAGAGAGAGAGAGAGAGAGAGAGAGAGAGAGAGAGAGAGAGATGTGTATATATTATATATATATAATAGCAAGATAGATAGGGGGTGAGAGGGACAGAAAGAGGTGAGTGGAGGGGTGGGGGGGGTGAGGACAGGTGGGGAAGGGAAGGCAACGTGAGGGAGGGCAAGGGAGGAAGCGTGAGTGGAGGGAAAAGTAAGACAGTGTGAGTGAGGGTCCGTCCGGACATAACCACCATCCAGACACATCTGGAGACAGGGACAGATAGATGGACAGCTAGTGTGATGTATTGCTATGTTGCGTCTGAGCATGTGTGGACAGGCCTGGTGTGCGATGGTCGGATTAAAAGCTTGTTGGACAATGGCGGAGTTCTGGTAACCCGTGTTTCCCTTTGCCTCTTGACACGCATTTCGGTTCTGGGAGAACTGAACAGCGAGATAGATAGGGGGTGAGAGGGGAGAGAAAGAGGTGTGTAAGGAGGGTGCTGCAGTGTATTCTGAGAGGGTAGAGCGAGGATGGGACCAAGAGAGAGAGTTTTGGAGGGCGGGGAGTATGGTATGGTATTAGGAGTCACAGGAATATTAATGAATGCATGATGAACCGTAAGTGACGAGGTGGAACCGAGTGACGTCAGCGGGCTGTCGAGCGAGTGGAGCAGGAGACGTGATTAAAAGCAGATGAACCAAAGATCCTTCATCTGGGCTGTCTTTGTTACACAACATATTGGCGACGAAGATGGCTCACCTTGCTCTTTCACCACCTGCTGATTCCGAGTGAGCCTTCAATACCCTTTACCTCATGGATGCGCATGTTCGACAACTTCATGCTGGCAGTAAATGACAACGCACTTTCTGATGCAAGGAAGCGCTCATTACTTATACACTGCCTAGGAACTGAAGGGCATCGTTTATTCTATACCCTCCCAGTTGATGGGGACACCTACTCTGCTGCTGTCGGTGCATTAACAGCCTTTTTCATGCCAAAAGGTGAACGTTGTTTTCGAACGATATAAGTTTCGTCAACGAGCACAGAGGCCAGGTGAATCCACTGCTCAGTTGGTTGCTGCTTTATGTGAGATTGCGGTTAATTGCGAGTTTTGAGACCTCTCTGATGAATTTATACGAGATCAGCTCGTGGAAAAAAACAACCCTTACAGCTCGTACACGTGAACATTTGATTTTGGAACTGGAGCTTCCACTGTAGAAAGCCCTCGTAATAGCGGGACAAATCGAATCGGCCATGGTGGAAGCAAAAGCGATGACATGCGGCACATCGACGTCCTTTCAGGATGTAAATACAACACCAGCATGTACCAGTGTGGGACAATACAGACGTGACCCCATCCACAGGGGGACATCAAATGGACCTGCAAACCCAAAATTTTCACAAGCTCGACAGGTACGCCAAGAGAGGACTTGTTATCGTTGTGGATCTGCAATGCACTCAGCCAATTACCCCAGATGTCCTGCAAAAGATGTAAATTGCAAGCAGTGTGGCAAAAGTATGTCGCAGTAAAGACGACAAATACCAAGTGTGGGAAGTGACTGTGCCAGATGTGACTGTTTTAAGCGTAAACACACAAGCCTCTGAACAAATTAGAGGGAACCTATTTTGTGATGTTCGGCTTTGCACACCTGATGGACAGGCATGCTCAACTAAATTGCTGGTGAACACAGGTTCAGTCGTTTCCATACTTTCCATACAGTCTACCTACCTGGAGCATTTCAAGAATGCACTTCCTACACAACCAAAATTACCCTTGGTTACCCTTACCTAAAAAAAAAACGATCACTGTAGTTGGTTGTCTTCAAGTACAGGTGCGACACAACCATGTTTCTGTGCCTGCTGATTTCTTCATTGTGCCGTCTGGAACACCAATAATTGGCATGGACCCCTTCACTGCTTTCAGACTGAATCTTGTTCATGGATGTGTTACTCCTGCATCAGTGCAAACTACCTCTGTGCATAAAACATCGGCTTGGCAGACATCTAATCCTAACAGCACTGGAAATCAAGACAAGGCAAACGGATTTGTACACAGAGTGAAGATCAGGCCCGATGTGGTGCCAATCCAGCAGAAGCTTCACCGTTTACCTTTTGCTGTCTGTGATGCTGTCTCGCAAGAAGAGAAGTGAAAACGCTTGAAGAAGCGTGTATCATTGAGAAAATTGACTCTTCCGAATGGGTTTCACCTATTGTCATTATGCATAAGAAAACAGGTGTACGACTGTGCGTGGATCTTGGTGAACCCAATAAGGCGATCGTAATAGACAGTCATCCACTCCCACGTATTAAGGAGGTATTCACAGAACTTCGGGGAGCGAGAATGTTCTCCACTCTTGATCTTCAGAGTGCATACCATCAAGTGCCCTTGCATGAGGAAAGCAAAGACCTTACGGCTTTCATAACACAAGAGGGACTTTTCCGTTTTTGCCATGTTCCTTATGGTCTTGCTTCTGCTCCCAGTGCATTCCAGCGAATGATGTCACAGATCTTAGCTGGCCAGGAGGGCGTCCAGTGTTACCTAGATGACATAACTGTGTATGCTTCGTCTCCTGAGAAACATGAGGAACGTCTTCAAGCTGTTTTGAATCGTACTGATCAAGCAGGCTTAAAACTACATTATGACAAATGTCATTTCAGGAAGGCTGAACTTTCTTTTCTGGGTCACGTGATCTCAGAAAAGGGCATGAGCCAAAACACTGAATATGTGGTGGCAGTAACACAAGCACCACCCCCAAAGGATGCATCTGCTCTGCGTTCTTTTCTGGGTTTGACTTCTTGGTACTCTAAATTCTTTCAAATTATGCGACAGTTGTGGAGCCACTTCGTGCCTTACTGTGCAAGGATGTTGACTTCTCCTGGACAGAGGCTGTGCACACTCAATTTTAAAGGGTAAAACAATTGAGTGTGCACAGCCCTGCACTTGCTTTGTTTGACCCTACTCTGACCACCATTGTGACCACAGACGCATCTGATTATGGACTTGGAGCAGTGCTCACTCAACTTCATGATGATTCTACAGAGGAAACAATAGCATTTGCCTCACAAATGCTCAAAGAATGCGAACGCAAGTACTCTACAGTGGAGAAGGAAGCACTCACCTGTGTCTGGGAAACTGAGAAATGGCTCGTAATTTACCTGTGGTCTGGAAATTTATCCTGCATACAGACCACAGTCCACTGACCACACTACTGTCTTCGAAAGGTCTTGGTGGAATTTGAATGAGAATTGCACGTTGGTCTGCACGCTTACTGTCATTTAACTACAAAATTGTGTACAAACCTGGCCATCAAAATGTGTCTGAAGACTGTTTATCTCAGTTACCACTCCCCATGACAGAGCCTTACCACGAACCGGATGTAGAAATGGTGGCTTTAGTGTCCGGTGACTTGCAAGTTTCCTTGAATTGTTCCGCAGGTACAGCAGCGCATAGATTCCCTATTCTACAGAAGGTGTGAGGATATATCTCCAGAGGATGGCCTTGCAAATGCGAAGGGCGTTGACCCAAATGTACTTCCCTACTTTCGCATTCGGAATGAACTGGCTGCACAGGAGGATTACTCGATTCGAGGCACTCACTGTGTGATGGTACCAAGATAACTTCAACCGACGTTAATCAAGCTTGCCCATGATATGCAACAAGGTATTGTAAAGACTAAAAAAAGTCTGCGTGACCCCTACTTGTGGCCAGGGATGGATTCCCAACTGGAAGTTGCCATCAAGTCGTGCATTACTTGCCAAATGCATGATAAAACAGCTGTCACTCGGGTTCCACCTTTACAACCAGTTCCACTTCCTAATGTTGCTTGGGAAAAGTTTGCCATCGATAGAGTGGGACCACTTGATAACAGCCAAATGGACTGTCGCGATGCCATTACCTTAATTGATTACTTCAGCAAATGGCCAGAAGTCGCCTTTACGTCCCAAGTAACATCTGCCACAGTTATCAAGTTCCTGACTACAATATTCAGTCGTGAAGGAAATCTGTGGGAACTTATTTCTGACAATAGATCTAAGTTTGTTTCAACTGAGTTTGAAACATCCCTGCAGGAAAGAAACATCAAACACTGCCAGAGTTCTATCTATTACCCACAAGCTAACGGGGAGATAGAATGATTCAACAGAGTGTTTAAAGGTCCCATGTAATTCAAAAGTTTCTGGTTATTTATATATTAACTTCACCTTCCTAGTGAAGAAATCACCCATGTTTCTTTTTTAAAATAATCAATGGGATAATTAGACCAATGTTTTGAGCATTTGTAGTGTTTTTCACAACTTGCTATGCCCCGCCCCTCAAAAAAGTGGAGTTCAGCGAACCGCAGGTCACGTGACCGTTGACGTCATCTCCAGAACGCGACTCGCTCAGAGTCGATTGATGAGACGTCGCACGCCGTATAAAGTACGTACAAATGCATTGTGCACATGTGTTTGCTATCTCACTGATCGTCTTAATTCCTGTGATTGTTTCGCGAAAGTTTTTAAGAGTTTTAGCCTTACTTTAGAAAATGTCTGCAAGATGTATCGTAGCAGGATGCAGCAATACAACCAAAGACGGTGTAAGCCTTCATGTATTCCCGAAAGATGAGAATCTTCGGAGAATATGGACATCTATATGAATATGGACAAAGTGAAGCTCACGAGGGGAAACTGGAAAGGCCCCAGCGACACGAGCGTCATTTGCAGCGCCCACTTCGAAGACAGTGACGTTGATCACGGGCTCTATTTGCTGTTCAGTTTGAAGAAGTTGAGGAGGCTGAAACCTGATGCAGTACCCGTCATCAAAAGCAATGTCGTCCGATAAATCCGTCGTCCGTCCGACTAGTCCGATAAATCTGACGTGCTGCTAGCTTTCTTTATTATCATCTTTTCTTCATTTTTTCTACTGGCGCTACATGACGACAGTAGGAATAAAATAAATAAAAATGCAACAGAACGTCAGATTTATCGGACTACTCTAGACAATTGTGTCGCAAGGTGTGTTCTGCACACAAGTTTTCATCGTATCCGGACAGCAAGATTGCTTCATTTTATGCGGGGAGAGATACGGCCGATGACATGGGCTGGCCTTGCTTGCGATTCATTCGCCGCGGAGCAACATGCCCGCTACGCTGGTCACGTCACCTCACTAAAATATTTCTGATATCGAGCAGTATGCAAGTAGAATTACATTATTGAATTACATATAGGATTTAGTCCAACCAGTTGTTATTGCCAAGTCTTCCTTCGATGTCCTCCCGATCATCATGAACGCCGGAATTTCATCACCAGTTTCCTCTGCTTGTCCTGCTTCGGGCTCGAACTGGTAAGGCCGTATTCCATTTCCAGCTGCCTGAACTTCACCTCCCGTGACTACGTTATCCGACAATTTTCCATCTGATTCAGACCAAAATCCTTCATTTCTCTCACACTCACTGTCGCTACCAGACAAATCAAAGTCCATGTCATCCATTATTCAAAACCAAAATGTTTGATTTTTTTAAGCAGAAATGAACGAAGCGTTTGAGTCGATTAATCGAATGTGAAACACACAGGAAGCCAATACAATCACGTAGACCACCAACCCGAGTAATTTACGTGCAGCCTTTGTTGTTCTCGAGATGATGTCATGTGGGTTACGCGTCGTTCAGTAGATTTCGGCAGAATTTTTAGGGGCGTTCCCTAAGAAGTTTGTTTTTTTTTATTTTGCATTTTACAGAACGAGTATTGTGAAAAACATTGTCAGATCAAAATCACGATGAAAAACTCCTATAGGACATATATATATATATATATATATATATATATATATGCAATTTCAGTACTTTTGAGTGACATGGGACCTTTAAGGACTGTTTACCTACTGTAAATCTCAAAAGGAAGCCCTGGAAATCATTCGTACCGGACTTCTCGCAAACGTATCAAGCTACAAGACATGCAACAACTCATCAGACCCCTGCTGAACTTCTACATGGACGTACATTGCATACCAAGTTGCACATTGGGATTGTCAAATCAACGTACCTGCTGCAAGACTCGAGGATGAGACGCTGTGTTCAACAGAAACAAGAGAAGTCTAAACGATACACAGACAAGCGCCGGGGAGCGAAACCTTCCACCTTTCAATGTGGTTCATTCATGCGAGTTCGGAAACCTGGACTTCACCAGAAAGGACAAAACAAGTTTACTCAACCCCTCACGATCAGTAAACAGAGAGGTCCTGCTACCTTCAGACTCTCATGAGAAAGTGTGGAATGCAATTAATGTAGAACCTGCAATTCAGACCTCAAATGGACTTTCTGCTGGAAGTACGACAGGTTCTGAGGACTACAGGGCACATAGTCCTGTCCAACAAATGCCTCCAAGTTTTTACCCGAGGTGTTCGTCGTGGGACGAGATATCGTCGAGTCCCTGAATGGACCAAGGACTTTGCCATGTGAACATGTTTCTCTTGTATTACATGCTTACTATTTTAATTTTTTGGGGTGGGGGGTGGGAGGGGGGGTTCATTACTAGTTGTTATTTTCACAAAAAAAGGAATATGTGGAATTGGTAGTTACATGAATATTAATGAATGCATGATGAACCAGAACTGACGAGGTGGAACTGAGAGTGACGTCGGCGGGCTGTCGAGTGAGGGCAGGAGGAGATGCCATTAAAAACGGTTGAGCTAAAGATCCTTCGTGTGGGCTGACTTTGCTACACAACAGGGAGTTAGTAAAGAGAATATGTTATGCCATTTGTTTTACATACCTGGTGTTAGCTTAATGGTTGTAGTGGTGGGCTTGGGATCCCAGGATCCTGCGTTCAAATACCACTCGGCTGTTGAATTAATACCATCCGGATGTAACCTCAGAATTGCATTTCTCTTCGTTTACCTCACGAGCGTTTGCAATATTGTATTTTGTTAAAATAAAATTAATGGTGTAGTATTAATTGGTGATTGGAACGGTGCTGTTTGGAATGAAAATATAGAGAGATTGAGTTGAGAGCAGAATGAGGAAATCATGTGAGGGTTTCCACCCGTGACATTCGCGGATTCGGCGTTTGTAGTTTCGTCATTTTTTTTTGCCCAAGTCCTTCAAGAACCGGCTGTCCAGCGCCTCCTGTACATAGCACGGTCGGGAACCTCGCTCGTCAAATCCATTTTGCTTTGAAACTCACAAAGAGAAGCTATATAACTTTTATAAAGAATACCCGATTCATATAAAATAACCAATTCTTGAGAAAGTCACGAGAGGGCAAAGAAAAACGTGATCGTTCGTACGATGCTAAGATGAAATGTTAAAACCTCCACCACCCATCATCAAAAGATGAGGGATGAAATTTTGCCACCACGGCGCCCGTAACCAGGCATCAGGCATGCACACACCCGCGGAGAGTCCCTTACAGATCCAAATCTACCCACATGTACCACGTTCCGATACCTTGCAGCAACTGCCGATTCTCCATCCCGATCGGGAGACGAACTGGACCGCTATCAACTGGAGTCGTGTAGCGTGCTTGGCATGTGGCTTAAGCAGCCCAATGAAATGGTTGATAAGGAACGGCTGGCTTGGCAAGCGATAGCAAGCTGAATGGTAACAGCACATACTCGCAAAAAAACGAAACGTCGCCGATTTCTTCACATTTTCAGATTTCAAGTTATTTAGTCCACGTGATCCGATCATTCTAGTCTAGATGCCAAACAGCCATTTCAGGGCAAAGCGTGCTTTAGCGTCATTATGAAGTTTTTTGGTT
>CM068956.1:51204404-51221669 GCA_035128595.1 Eptatretus atami | reverse complement strand
AGAAGAAAGCAAATACATATTTTGGGGGGCAACACCCCTTAAATCCCCTTTGATCCCGATTTTTCTGATGTCATGAACAAACTTTGGTACGTCATTGGTGATGAAGTTTGGGGTGAAGTTTCATCAGAATTGTGTGTATCATTTGAGAAGAAAGCAAATATCTCTTTGGAGGGGTGGGGGGAAACCCACCCCCCTTCCCCACTCCCCATAAACTCCCTCTGTAGACCCCTTCAGATCCCGTTTATTTTTAATGGCATCACAAGTGATGAAGGTTGTGGTCAAATTTCATTGAAATCGTATGTATAGTTTCTGACAAGAAGTTGCAAGTATTTGTAGACGGACGAAAGGACGAACGGACGGACGATGTGCCATCCCATAGGCTCCGTGGAATGACTTCATAGGTGAGCTTAAAAGCCATCCCTGGGAATATTATTCAAACAAACTACAGTTGAAAGCTGTCCGGGCTCATCAACGATCTCGAAGAGAGCCCTCGGCCAAAATATGCCAATCAACGACGCGCACACACCCACACAACACACACACACACACACACACCCACCACACACACACACAAAACACTGTGAAACCTGATGAACCCCACAACATGTAGAGATAGCAGCCAACAATAGCAACTTGCATTAGCAGCTTCTTCGGGAAGAGGAGCATGGAGGGGTCACTTGTTAATATAATCCTAGCACTGGGTTTAGTTGATTAGGTGAGAGCTGATTGGCTTTCCCTCCATTCACAGGTGAGAGATGTGGGTGGTTTTTTTCTTATTTATATATGACTGCTTTGGCGTTGCAGTGGTACATGCTTGGGACCTCATTGGTATGCATGCTGTCTGCGCTGTCGCTGATGATCGGCAATAAGCAATGAACTGGTCCGGTAGCTCAGGGGGTGTGGAGCATTAGGATTGTCATGTGTGTACTATGTGTAAACGTCTTTATAATTGTTGAGAACTCTGGGAAGGGTTTGAAACAGCATAGTGCTTACCTTGTGTAGGCTTTTCTTGGGTTTTATGCAGCTTCTTCGGCTTTAGGAGTGTGGGAGGGTCAATTATAGTGTGGTGTGTGTGTGTGTGTGTTGTGTTGTGTGTGGTGTGTGTGTGTGTGTTTTTTTAAGATCCACTCTTGTTGCACAGAGTTGCAAGCAAATCCTTCTGGGGTCCAAAAGACCCAGTTACTTTCGTTCAATTTTCTGCATATTAGATTACTTCACATGGTATTTGTATCAAGCAAGTCCTCCAAATGTTTGTTTTTTTGTTTATGTTTGTTTACTTTATCACTAAAACATCATCCATTCATAATAATTATGTTTCCTCATTGATGTGAAACTTCAGCAGATTGAATGAAATTTGTGATTCTGAGTGTGGGTCATAAAAGTCCCCATTTGGAAGGTTAATTTTAGATGTTAGATTTATTATTATTCTTTCTTGTGTTTGTTGACTTTATCAAGAAAACAAGATGTTTAGTCATTGATGTGAAACTTTGGCAGATTTAGTGAAATTGAGTGGTTTTTGAGTTGGAGTGTGAATTCAGAAAAGATCCCAGTTGGTGAGATTAGGTAGTAAAATATGTTAGTAGGACGAGGGTTAAATAACAATTGAAATTCAATGACATGGATGGAAACATTTATTTTTGTTTGGGTTAGGGTTTTAAATTAAGCAACAATCGAAATTCAATGACATGGATGGAAAGTTTTATTTTTGTTCGTGTTAGGGTTTATAAAATGGTTTATAAAGTTTTAAAATTAAATAACGATTGAAATTCAATAACATGGATGAAAACTTTTATTTGTGTTCGTATTCGGGTTTATAAAAAGGTTCATAACGTTTTTGAATTAATAACAATTGAAATTCAATAACATGGATGGAAACATATTTTGTTATGTTAGGGTTAGCGTGAGGCTTAGGGTTTCATAATTTTGGTGATATTTACAATTTTTTTAAATGACATCATAGTGTGCAGGTGATTGCAATGGGTTTAAAAAATGGTCGTACGTTCATGTACGCCAACAAATAACTCGGTTTCCTCGACAAAAACGTAACATGAAAATGTATTTTTTATTATTAGCCCCCGTTTGACATAGTCCGAAATGGGGGCTTATGGATTTGGTCTCGATTTTTGTGTCCGTGTGTGCATGTGTCTGCACCGATATCTCAGACATGTATGGACAGATTTTATTCGTAGTTGGCACAAAGACAACACATGATGGTGTACATATGCACATCATTTTCCTTTGTGATGCAATCAAAGGTGGCCGACTGGCAGCCATTTCAGTTGTAAAAAAAAAACAAAAAAACCCGGTGTTAAACACGTCCTCAACTATTTCTCGGACAAGCATTTACCGATGTTGTTCAAACTTGGCACACAGTTAAGGAATGATGGCTTACATATGCACATCATTCTTTTTTTTAAGATCAGATCCAAAATGGCCGACTGGCGGTCATTTTGTTACTTAAACGTGTCCCCAACCATTTCTCCGACATGCATGGTCCAATTTTGTTCAAACTTGGCACAAGCACAATACACGATGGCATGCACTTGAACCTAACTTTATTTTGGCGATTCATCAAAGATGACCAGCTGGTAGACTAGCGGCCATTTTAGTTGTAAAAAAAAACAACCTGATGTTGAACATGTCCTCAACCATTTCTCAGATGTGCATATACCCATGTTGGTTAAAACTTGGCACCCAGATAATGAATGATGGTTTATATAGGCATGTCATTGTTTTTTTGAGATCAGATCCAAGATGGCGGAATGGTGGCCATTTTGTTACTTCAATGTGTCCCCAACCATTTCTCAGACATGCATGGTTCGATTTTGTTCAAATCTGGCACAAGCACAGTACATGATGGCATACACGTGTACCTCACTGTATTTTGTGATCTGATCAAAGATGGCCGACTGGTAGACTGCCAGCCAAAGTTGTACATAAATATGGGCTAGCCTTTTAACTCTGGACAGCAAAATTACTAAAACAACAGGGGCTATGACATTTTTTGTCTTTTTTACTTGTTCATTTGTCTTATAAAACGACATTTTCAAATTTGTCTCTGGGAATCCAGAGTCATATGTGAAGGTTACTCCATTTTTTGCGACATTTCAGTCGAGGTTTGCAATTAAAATCACAGTGATGAAAGTTAAAATGCAAGATCACTTTTATCTCCTCTTTTCGAATATAGAATAATTTATCCCATTAATATTTGAAATAAGTATGATGTGGTGGTTTTCTTTTGAAGCAGTGCATAACACTCGATGTTGAATACTAGACATCCCTCATCCTTCAGATCGGCAGACAGCAGCAGACTCTTCCCTCTCTTCAGTCCTTAATAAAAATCACAGGTTGTTCAAACACTTGGAATATCTCTGTCTCTGTCTCTCTCTCTCTGAAAGGACCCTCAGGCAAACCTTCCCATCTTTCTTAACAATCCTCTTGAAGAACGCCAGTCACTCAATCATCTTAGGTCTCACTGTCAACTCTGATCTTTCTTGGACAAACCCCATTTCAAAGTTAGCCTCCAAAGCTGGGCATCCTCTGTCGTAGTCTTTCCTTGGCACACCTGAACTCCTATCCACCTACAAGGTCTTCATCTGCAGCTTCATGGAGTACTGCTCTCCACACTGGGCTGGTGCCCCTGCTTCACACCTTGCTCAGCTTGACACCATGGAAACCAAAGCCTTCAAGATCATATGAATCTACTGTGACAAAGCTGAGTCTATGATCCTATCACTTTGCCATCACAGACAGGGAGGTCGGTGGTCTCTCTGTCTTCTACCGCTTCCTTTTTCTCCTTTCTGTCCTTCTACTCTTTCCATACTTTGTCCCCCTCAGGTTTCTGCGGCTTGCACGTGGTGCACTAGCAACCCCCTTCTTGTGAAACTCTCAAATTCCAGAATAACTGCTCGCCTCCACTCATTAGTTCCTATTTTGCCCTGCCTGTTGAATGAACTTCCACATTCTCTTCCACCTCATTCTGCCCTCCAGCCCCCAGATGCTCGATCTGGGATAAGCACTATCCTGTGGATAAATTACCTATTTATTCACTGGATAATTTCCGCTGCTCAAAGCCTGGATAACTTTATCTGCTGGATAAATTTGTGTATTTTGGTATAACTTGATCCGAATCTCACTGGTCTGGATAACATCTTATCCATAGTTACTAAAGCATAAGTGGGTCTGTCAAAATTCAAAAGGTGTGGTTAAAAAGGCATGGAAGGTGTGGTTACAATCACTAACCACGCCTTTCTCTTCTCATCATTTGGTACGGTGTTGGAAAATTTACTCCTGATGGATGACCTTGACATTTATATACTCTTGTCTTCCGACACAGCATATCCCCTTTGGTTTGGCCTAAAGTTTGACTGTCTTTCTTGTTTGACCGTCTTCTGCCACCAAGATTGTTTTGCCAGCAGACGACAGTGCAATGCATAAACTACAACCATGGTTTATCCATCAATTAGTTAAACATCTGAGAAGAATTTTAACCACAGGATAGCTCTTATCCAGTGGTTAAATTATCTGTTTTGAGCAACCGGGGCCTGGTGTCGAAAACCGGGGCCTTAAGTTATTCCTCTATTTTGTCCTTCAACCCTGCTGTTGTTGTCCCCACTCTCTTTCTACTGTTCCTTTTGTTCAGTTGCATCCTGATCCATTCCGTGTTCTAGGTCTTCCACGAGCCTTGACTTTGTATCCAAAAAATATTCCTACATGAGATTCAACCCCCCTTTCCTGAATTGTAGACCAAATTCACACATATATCACAACAAATTATTGTGCATATCAGTTGCAAGACTTGACTGATTGGCTATGCTGTTTCATTCCACTGAGTAAGTTATACGTGACATTGCAAGTGGAAATATAGATTACTCAGAATAATACCAAACCATAAAGAGCAATCTGCATGTTTGACAGATCAGCAGGGATCAGTTAAAGTAGCATTCTAGGAAAGCATCGATGCTCTCCAGCCAACTCTCATCCCTGGAGCAGACATGATGCATGAGCATGCCCCATTCTCCAAGTGCTCGCCTGCAACAGAGGAGCATCATGACGACGCATACAACAGGTGGGCTTGAGTGTAAAAATACATACTGCGTAGGATTATTTTAACGTGTGTGCATTTGGTGAACAGTGAATGAGGGTTTACAGCTGTAAAATGTTAGGTTATGATGTCATTTGGTGGGCTGGCTCACCAGTCACCACGTATAGGCTATATTAAGTATTGCATGATTGGTAGGGGCAAACTTGGGGTAGTTCTTTAAAGGAGATGACAGGTGACACTTCAGGACAGTTATAGACGATTGCATTCAAGTCAGTGATGTTTAAAATAAAACTGTAGTTCTTAAGTGCTTAAAACTTCAGTTGTTGGTAAAGATTAAACAAAGTTCTGCACATGTGGTGGAGATAGTGACATCATTGCCTTTTTGCTTAAGCACCAACTGCAATATTTATTTAACATTAATATAATGCTCAAGGAATAGCTGGTACATAAATCAGATGATGGACGAGGACATTAATAGACAGTGGGCAAATACATCCAGTAATGTGATATGATTTGAAGCTGCGTTCCCAGCATCCATTGCTGGGTTTAGATGAGAATGCTAGAGGCCAACCCAATTTTGTTTATTACCTCCACCACCGAAGGTGGATGGAGGTTATGTTTTCACCCCTGTCTGTCTGTCTGTCTGTGAGCAGGATATCTAAAAAAAAGTTGTGGATGGATTCCAATGAAATTTGCTGGACAGGTTGGGTGGGCAACAAGGATGAAATGATACGATTTTATTTTGGTGAAGATCCAGATCACTTCCGGTTCTGGGTTTGGAGCTTCGGCAGGGTCTCTCAGGGCTCTCTGCTGATTTTCTCAAAGCTAAGTTTCGGACGTCATCTGTCCCGTTTTAACTGTTTATTTTCTCACCTTCATGTTACTGTGTGTTCCAAGTTCGGTTTAGTTTCAAAAATCGTGCTATTTTGTGAGTTTTCGTCGACCTTGTCTTACCGGGTCACTTGAGGCCGACCCATCCTTCCCCACTTGGTGTACGATCGTTTATTTGTATTCTCTCCCTATGGACCTCAATACCTATTTTCCCAACGTCCCCATCCCTCCCAATTTAAACACTCTGTTCTTGTCTTCAATCCAAACAAACAAACAAAGAAAATAAAACTACCTTTCTCCCTGCATACCCATGATCCGATCCTCCTCCTCCTCCTCCTCCTCCTCCTCCTCCTCCTTCTCCTCCTTCTTCTTCTTCTTCATCCTGCCAGCACAACTTTATTCTACTTGAGCTGACCCACTCTCTCTATTACCTTCACAATTCTTCCCACAACCTTCCATTCCTGAATCTTACATATTCTCAAAAAATACATCAAAAAATAATAATCTTCCTTGTATCCTTTCGATCTATACACCTCCTGTAACCGCGTGTCTCTCTCCACCCTCTTCCTGATACTTTTCATCAACCCAGCAGCTTCCCTCTACGTTTACAGTTCCAAATTCACCACACACCTCCACGATTTTACTTCAACCTTCCCTTTTCCGAGTGTTACACAATCCTTATTTTAAATAAATAAGTTCACTTTTGAGTATACACCTCCCATAGCCAGGTGCTTCTCCCGTAACCACGTGATCTGTTTCCACCCCCCTGCGTTTACCGATCCAAATTCACCATTCACCTCACGATTTTTTTCTACAACCTTTCCATTACCTAATCTGATTAAAACTCTCTCAAACAATAATAATAATAATAGTAATAATAAAAACAATCTCTTATAATGTTTTCATTCTTCCTCTTTCACAGTGTGGTACTCATTAATGTATCATAATTCACTACTCTTCTTCTATTTCAACAGACTGCTCTCAATTCAACTTTCATTCATACCTTTCCTATAAAAATCCAACTGTTAACGCTTCTTTCTCCATTCTCTTAATTTTCCTTTATTGCATCCTCAAGAAATGTCTTCAATCACATCTCCGACCTAAAAATAAAAAAAACCAGTTTGCAATGAATGTTCACTTTTCATCAACCATTCTTTTTCTCCAACTTCAGTGCCAACTCACCCTCTCACCCTTCCCTCTCAAAAGCAACCACACACTTCTCCCTCCAAGCTTCCTCTCACCTTTCTCAAAAACTCTCCCTCACCTTTCTCCCTCAACTCTCCCACTCACCCTTCTCCACCATTCACCCCCTCACTCACCCTTCTCAAAGTTGCCCCCCCTCACATCCACAAAGCTGCCTCCTTCCCTGCCCTCTCAGCTCCATTCATCACTCCACCTCCTCAACTCCTTCTGCACCCTCTCTTGCCCCCCCCTCTTCCCCAGCACCCCAGAGCCTTTTCTCATCCTCATCCGGCCCCCTCCAGCTCTTCTGCAATCCCCACACTCTTTCAACAACTCTCCTTACCTGCCCCCTCCTCCTCCCTTTTCCTACCCTCCCCCCTCCCCCATCCCTGCACCAACCCCTCCCTTCCTCTTCATTAACAGTGTGGACCTCAAATATCCAGGCCTTTGCTCAAACCTTACAGATCTTTCCACACAGGTTGCCACTGACAACCAGACAAATCTGCCGAACAGAAACTCCTCCCTCAAGACGTCTCTGACTCCCAAGTATCTCTCCCTGGTTGCTCCCTTCACCGGTATGACAGACCTGAGCTCTACTGGTGGAGGAGTTGCTCTCTTCATCAAATACTCTGTTCCTCATCTCCATGCACTGCCCTCACTCCCCAGGAATACTCTGGCTCGGCTTCCCCTCTACTCCCACCTCATGTTTATACTGTACTGTACCGTCCACCAAACAGTGATACTCCATTTACACTCAATATCCGAAACATGGACAACTTCTATCTTCTCATCCAAACTCTCTCTCCTCATATGTGGTGACTTCAATTGTCATCATGCCAGTTGGAGTCCGGATCTCAACCAATGGTACTCAATCTCTTCTGGATCTGATTTTACATACTGTATTTCCCTGAAAATATCTGCTGTTCTCCTCCGCTCCAATCGGTTCTTCTGACCATGTGTTGTCAAGTGGACATCTCTCTGACTGTTATCAAAGAACCACCTCAGCGCCGTCGAGTCTGGCATTTCACTCAAGCGACTGGCAGGTCTCAAGCAGCCATCAAACTTCGATTCTGGTCTCCCATCGCTACTTTCTCCAACATCAACTCATCCTGGGAATTATTCAAAGAAACTTGCTCTCCCTCATGCACAGATTTATCCCCTCTCCTCTTCAGTTGTCCTACCCTTCCTCCCACCCATGGTTCACCGAAGCTTGTGGCGAGGCAGGTGTCCTGAAAAAAACTTGCCTTTGCCTCATGGAAAGCAAACCCAACTGAGGGTAATCTCAGTTCTTTCCATAAAGCTCGGAACAATGTGTATCTACCCTCAGGAGAGCCAGAAAACAACATCTTTCGAAGCTCAAGTCTGAACTTTCAAACCTCTCTGTCTCCTCCAAATCCTGGTGGCGTCTAATCAAATCTGTTTCTGGTGTATGTTCCCCATCCATCCCCTCCATTGCCTCAAATGGCCGCACTCTGATACCACACATGAAAAGTGAATGCCTAAACCGGTGTTTGCATCGAAATCTTGTGTCCAAAACCATCGCTTTCTGTACCCACATTACCCAGTCACATCCAACTGCCCCGTTACTCTGTGTCCTTTTCTCCTGACAAGGTGGAGAGCTTGGTGTCAAACCTCGACTCAGATTCTGCAACCGGTCCAGACGGCATCAGCCACTTAGCCCACTTGTCTTAAAAACCTGCCCCTCTGCTCTTGCTCACCCTCCTCTTCTATTCACCCTCTCATTTGCTCAAGGTCATCTGCCAGTGCTCGGAAATCAGGAAACATTACTGCTCTGCATAAAAAAGGTGCAAAAACAGATCCTGCAACTACAGACCAATCAGCCTTCTCCCAATCATCAGCAAGGTTATGGAATCCATCATCGCTTCAGACATTAAATCCTTCCTCTTCTCCAATGGCTGATTCCGATCATCAATTTGGTTTCAGACCAGGTCACTCTACCCTGATATGCTACTTCTGCTCTCCCAACAATGGATGGAGGTCTCAATGCCGACATGAAATCAGAGCCATATCCTAGACATATCGCGTGCTTTGACATGTTCTGGCACCCTGCCCTGCTCACCAAACTCTCTGGCTATGGTATCCAAGGCCGTCTCCACTCATGACTCGCAGACTTCCTCTCCTGTCTCAGTCAACGTGTGGCCCTAAATGGAGTTCTTTCATCCCCTCTTCCTGTCCAGGCTGGAGTTCCTCAAGACAGCGTTCTGGGCCCTGTTCTTTTTCTGGTTTTCATCAATGATCTCTCCGACTCTCTGGAAAATCTCTTTTATCTCTTGCTGATACTCCACCCTCTGCCGTACCATCTGTCATCCCTTCGACTGGCAAGCAGCCGCTTCTTTGCTCACTGCAGATCTGGGTTAAATACAAACTGTCCAACACGTGGAACATGTCTTTCAATCCGGACAAATCTCACACTCTCACAATGTTCTTCCGAAAGGACTGTTTGGAACCCCCCCCCCCAAATCCACTTTTTCAACAACCTCTGGAAGAAATCATTCCTTTCAAGTTTCTGGGTGTCCCATCTGCCACATCTTTCCTGGGAAAGCCACATTTCCAACTCGCTCCAAGCCAGTCGTCGACTGGGAATCCCCTCGTGCAAAGTCCTTCCTCGGCCCACCTAAGCCTGACCACATACAAAGCTCGTCCGCGCCTGATGGAGTACTGCTCTCCCCTCTGGGCTGTGCTCCTGCCTCCCACCTTCTCGGCTTCACACTGTGGAACCAAGGCATTTCGGATCATTGGCATCTCCCGCGTAGGCTGAGTCTTTGGGCCTCTCACTCTCTCACCACAGGGTGGTGGTCTTTCTGTCTTCTACCTCTCCTTCCGTCTCCCCCCCCCCCCCCGCTGTGTTCGATTTGTCCCTGCCATATTTCCACAAGATGCTCAAGGTTCACCAACAAACCCCTCTGGTAAATCTACCAAAATCACAATCCCTGCCCACCTTACTCTTTCATTCTTTTTTCTGCCTTTTGAATGAACTCCCTCACTCTGTTCAATCCCCTTCTTCCCTCCAGGCCTCAAAACAACTGTTCACCACCACCTCTTATCTCGCCCATCAAATCCTCGATCTTTCTACCCCGTAATCCACCAAGCCCACCTCCTTCAAATTCCTGCTTTCCTTCTGAAGACCTTAATGTCCATCTTGCTATTCCCATGTTCCCCGCCCATCCCATCCTTCACGATATCCCTAATGTCTCTGTTCCCCACTGTTTTGTCCTTACCACTCCCGTCCCTCTTGTCTCATGCCCCCCTTGCTGTGCGTTGTGTGTTAGCTCTCATATGAGCCTCAACAAGGTATCCAAAAAAAAATCTGGATCCGGATCCAGATTCTAGAATTTCTTCAGTGATTCTTCACCATTGAGTGATGGGGCTAAAACGATATATAGCACAATATCTAAAAAAGTTATTGATGGATTCCGACTAAACTTGGTACACATGTTGGGTGTGTCACAGCGACAAATTGATTCGATTTTGGTGAAGATCTGGATCTGGATACTGGAATTATATATTTCTAAAGTTATTCTTCACCATTGAGAGTTGGTGCCAAAATCGATATATATCACATGATATTTCAAAAAAAGTTGTGGACGAGTTATGACAAAACAAATGAGGTTGAAGAGTTGGGTGGGTGACAAGAACAAGCCGATTAGATTTTGGTTCAGGTATGTATCCAAATCCGGCCTATATAATCATTGGGGTACAAAATGTAAACTGTTCAGCCTGGCAGAAAGTATGCGCCCTACCGAGTGCCATTTTTGTGTTTTGTTATTTATTTTGTCCTCAACATATCCGAGATGGCGGTTTGGTTCATCCTTACTGAATGAATGTCCTTGTGGAGGTCTCCGTGCCGATCACCACAATGTTTTACTGCCTCCCACTTCACCTGAGGATTCAAGGTGTGACAGTCCTGTTATTCTCAAGCTGTGATATCACACTGTGTGGAAGCTTTGTTATTTTTGGAGCAGCCATCCTGTGCAGATTATTTGAAGATGCCTCCCCCTCTTGCTTTCCCCAACACTATGGTCCCACATCTCTAGCTGATAAATTTATTTGCGGATCATTACTGTCACACTTATGGAACATTTCAATTTCATTTCCACCAAACATGCTCTCATCTTATCGATCCGAGTTTCCAGTTTTCCTCTGATAATGTTCTCTTCTATTTTGTCTTTTGCTTCTTAGTCTTCCTTTGAAATTATTTTTGCTTACAACTGACCATGTCGGTCAGTGGTACAGGAAGCCTTGCTGTCAAAACATTTTACATTCTTGCCTTGCTGTCGAAATAAATAATTAAAAAGTTGTGTGCTGCAGTCAGATCTAACTGAATGAACATTGCCATTCTTAAACTATTCATGGTACAACATCACAATGCTCATGAAGAGCATGTAAAGGGGAAACTGGGATGTATTGGGAACACGGTGTTAATTGGTTCAACCCATCTCGCAGCTATCATTGGCCAATGATATTATGTGTCACTGTGTTGGCACAATAACATTGGTCAACAAGAGAGTTCATAGAACACATTCCCACCGCACTGTCTTGAGAAACAAGTTATATACCCAGTGAATCTACCCCAGTGAATCTACCCCAAACCCACCTTCTTCCACTTTGCAACCACTTTGCAAGCCGCTCACCTCGAGCCACTCGACAAGTGGAGCAAGCAATGAAGAGATGTGCTTCGTTATGTTAACAAATATGGCCGCCGTAGTTGGATTCAAAATACAACAATCAATGAAATGTTCAGAGGCAAACCTCTGTTATGTATACTCACAATATTAGTGAAACATAGACTCCATGCTTTAATTTTAGCTCACCTGGAACGTAGTTCCGGGGAGCATATGGGATGGCACGTCGTCCGTCCATCAGTCCATCCGTCCATAAACACTTGCAACTTCTTCTCTAAAACTGCTGATAGGATTGTGACCAAACATGATATTGCAATATATATATATATATATATATATATATATATATATATATATATATATATGTATATATATGAGGCGCGCGAGGAAGAGTGATGTAAGGGACACATGCGGCATTTTGGAGTTAATGCCATAAAGCACTATTTTAAACCTTACCCTATCATCCGAGCTCTCATCATCATATCATTAAAAAATGTCGCTTACATCACTCCTCCTCGCGGGGGCTCATATGTATATATATATGTATATATGTATATATATAATATATGTATATATGTATGTCTATATGTATATATATATATATGTATATATATGTGTGTGTTATATATTGTTGCGGCCTCGGGTACCGAGAACCAGCTTGTCACTCAGGGGGATTAATCGCCGGTTGTCCTCGGTAGAGCTGGACCTGGGGCCACCGCTCACAATTAATGTTGTGGTACGGTGGGTTGTTTTAAAACACGAACGCCACCCAGTCAACTACGAGTTCCAGTGTCCACCTCTAATTATTCCGTTTAACTAGAGGTCACGTGGTTACCTGAGGCGGGAGCGCGCCCTCAGCAAAGCACCAATGTTATCTCGATGAGATTTTAATTAGAGCGGCCGAGCATTTTAACCGCTGGTGCGTTGCCGACGATTTTTTGGTCAAATCTGTGGTAATTAACCTCCCAGTCTATTTGGTTCGGACAATGCTAGACCAATAGAATGAAGGGACAACACGACACAGTTTGGAAATCGATAAAATAATTTATTAATAATAAATACATAAATAAAAAGAACTTTTTATTTGCTGAGGTAAATAAAGAATAAATTTCAAAGCAAAACAATCAAAATGCCAGGAAAGAGACAAAGAGCAGATGCTTATCGGGGTTGACTTACAGCTAAACACAGACAAGGGTTACCCAGCAGATCATTCAGGGGAGGAGGGGAGGGGGAGAATCGTCTCGCTCACCAGAAAGTCGTCCGTGAAGCGAAAACGTCCATAAAAGCGTGCGTGCGTGTCACGTCCATCACCAGCACCCAGCTTTGCCATGCACCCTCTCGTGCCATGCACCCACCCATGCCATGCATCATTGCATAGCCCTAATGGGCCTAATGACCTCCTCCTGCAGTGAAGTTGCTTGGAAGATAAGTCGTATTATTTTTATTATAAACATGTGTTGTGCATAAAGATGAATAGGTAAACCCGACAATCATCTCACTCAACCACCACTGCCCCTCCCTCCCTATTGATAGAGAAATTACAGAATATTTAGGGGATATTTAACTGAAGTGCATTCAGTATGTATTGCTTGATGGGAAAAATAAACACTTTATTCTTGACTAAGAAAGATATTAAATATGTTAATCATTTACACCCACAATGCAGTCATTCGGATTTTCCAGTTTATAGGCATTTTCTGTCGCACAACGTTAAATTAACTTACTTTCTGCCTGAATATCCCAAAACACAGAACATAACTACACACACACACACATATATATATATATATACTAATGTTGCGAATTGCAAACCATTATCAGCCTCATCATTCAGGCCCTTTAGCCCAGTTATCTCATTAAGTACGTGTTCCACTAATACATAGCTCCACATTCCATTTAAGGCGTTAATCGATGAAATTGCACTGTGATTTATCTTATAAGTTTATCAGAACAAACATAAGAAGAACGACCCTCCCCGCCAAGAGGAAGACAGACCAACCACCTCTGCAAAAAGAGAATAACCCTCCCGTCCCGTGATTCAACAGTCCCCTGGTCAACAGCACCCTGATCTCACAGCGTGAAACGGAATAGTGGACGGTCGTCACGAGATTCAAGGACGTAAACAACCTCCCACCTGTGTTGTGCGGAGGGCGCCGCGCCGGAGGCAATGAGTCACGCCGGGACAGGGCCGATATGATAAGAAGGGACCTCTGCTTGGCTCTTAGCTGGTTTCGTTCGTTGGAGGTTGTTCATCGGTAAGAGAGGTGTTGTTATGGGTTTTGTCTGAGTTCGTTCGAAGAGTTGTCAAGGAGAGTTCGGGCTTGTTGTGGTTCATGGAGAACTGGTTATCGGAGAGTTGTTCATCAGAGAGTTGGTTCGGGTTCTGTCTCGTCGCTGTGTCATCCAGGCCGGCCTGATCAAGTGGTGCTGTCGAGGCTTGTTCGAGGTTGTTGTGCCTGGTGCTTCTTCGAGTTGGCTGTGCAGTCGGTTGGTTCAAAGGGTGAGCTGGTCTGGTTATCTTGGTTCCTTCCTTGTTCTGCTCTGCCTCATCTGTTCGGCTGGCTCTACACTTGGAAAGCGACGCATCTTTGGAAGGCGCGTGTGTTTCGTCTCACCAGCACGTGGTCCGGCAGCACGAGGGGCATCCTTCTGACTCGGGAAGGGATCGCGCTCACGACGATTGTATCCAGCCGCCCGCCTGGAGCCCCAGGCCCGCAACACTTGAAGACCAACGAGTGAGAGGTTCGAGACTAGTTCGGTCTTCAGCTCTCTTCCCTTCCATATATCAGTTGACGCTGTTTTCTAAAGACTCACAACTGGTCCGTTATCTAATTTGAAACCTTGCCAGCATAATATTGCTGATGGATCCCGAGTTATGTGCCTTGTAAGATTAGTATTCTTTTAATCGCGGGAACAATGATTCCCACTGTTATGGCCAATTCTATTTCCAAACCAAAATACAGACACGATGCTGCTGTTGCTGGCCGACTCGCCATTTATTACCAATGACAGACACGTCTGTGCGTAGGCGTGGCCGTTGGGAAGATATCCTTCATTCCGCGCGTCCCCTAACCGAGTTACCTTGAGGTAGGTTCTCAGCATTAAAAGGTCTATCATGGACTGCCACGAGATATTCTATTCGTGATTGATGCTTACGTTTCACTCTCTTAATACAAGGTTTAACTCCAATTCTCTATATGCGCTATCTTATAGCTTGACAACAGCAATGCCAATCCAGTCCGTCGTTCAACGTACGGTCCTCCCTGCCGCCGGAGCCCCGTCTAACCAAGCTAGAAACTAATAGGAACCGTTGGCCTGCTTTTCTGTAAATGATCTTGCATGCATATTGTATCTTATAACTATTCTCTCTTGCGTGACTCCACAGTCCCGATTACCGTAAACAATCACTAACCACCCAATTGTTATACAATTTTTCACCTACTGCGCGTCATTCTTCCATTGTAGTCGTCAATGCGTTTGCTGTGTTTAGAAAAGACGATCCGTTGTGACCTGTCCTTTGTTATATTCGGTCGTACTGATAGCGCGTTTTCCACGCTATTGCCACGCACGTTACCCGCACGTTCTCCGGATTTAATGCGCCTCGGACGCGACGGGGCAGGCTCGTCTAAGCAGTTTGTTCGGACGAGTCCCGTTACAGGAGGCTTGGAAGGAAAACGACTAGTCGCCACGTGAGGTCTCTACACGGCGCTCCTATATTTGAGATGGTTGTTTCACTAGGCACCCATGCTTGAAGTTATTTTGTTTTTGTTCTATATTATTTATATTCTCCCGTACTGTACCACGGGCCACGTAGTCGAGCAAAACGCAGCTTACGCGCCCTGCTCTTATACTCACGTACGTTAAAAAATTCTCTCTGCGACAAATGACCCTTACGAAGTTTCTCCGGGCACTATACCGTAATACATCACAAGGTCCGAAGGGCTGTCATAGCTAGTGATCTCGTAGAACTTGTTCCGTTTCGCGCACCCTATTTCTTATGGGGCGGGACGACCAGACTCACTTGCGCCTCCCGGTCAGATGAGGCTCGCTTCCGCGGCAATGCCCTCTGTTACCAGTCACCGAACGCCGTACTCATTCGCCCCTGCAGCCTAACAATCACTATAATGTATTATAACTACTCAACAGGTAATGTTATATAAAGTACTAAAAAATATGTAATATACTGATATATGTATGTAATGTTATAATAGTAATTACATAAAATCACTAAATAATAATATATATAAATAATATATTTTAATTACCTTCACACCCAATACACCACTACATTATAATTTAATTAGAAGGGGTCGGGAAAATTAGAAACCACTATCAACAATGAAATTCACAGATGGTGTTTCAGTTATTCATACACAAATCCAAATATAAAAACTCATTTTCCCACTCTTTTATGGATTATTCTTTATCACAACTATAGTCCATCGTGGCTAGCACATGCACTCGTCATTCGATCTTAAGCCTAATGTGCAATTTATTCTATGCACCGTGGGGACCCTCCTATCTCTTCCCATTCAACAGGTCTTTTCTTGTGGGAATCTCTTTCGCTCTTCATCTATTATAATATATTTTTAAAGGGTACTCATTTTAGCGACCTCCATTGTGCTGTCGACACTATGTAAAAAACTGGGTTTTTATTCGTTACAAATATCGGTCCTTTAGGGCGACTACTCGGGCATGCCTCGATTCCGCGCCCATTACGCAAGTTATTCAACGACATGGCTCCTATAAAGGATCCGACAATCACAGTACTTAGCACAGGATGGTTTCTAACATCCTTTCTTTCTTCAGGGCGAACCCGACTGGATAGCTGTCTGAGCTCGCCTTAGTGGACTACGTCATATCACGACCACAGTACCTGGGCAGTTCCACTTGACGCTTCTGCTGGATTCTTGATCACTTGTCATTCATCAGGCCCCTCCTATCTCGCCTTATTTATGCGCATCCATTTAGTATGATTCATCAAGCTTACGAAAGAACAATCCAGAGACGAGGAGCTCGATGGTGCTACCGAGGTCTGATTTCTCTCGTGGCTGCGTCCAAGCTTCGCACTTTCCTACTTCTCATCTACTCCCCGTCACAAGCCTCTAACTCCCACCCTATCCACATCCTCTCTCTCTCGTCTCCCACTACATAGCTTTCCGAACGATCTGATCACACCTTCTTTCTTCTGCTATCTCGCCTCTCACTCAAAATCTATCCTTTCATAGAGTCTTTCCTGACCACTTTCAAATATGACACTCATAACACACGTGTCTATGACTCCCCAGATCCTCTCTACAGCTACAACTAACACACACATCAGATCTCTCTGCCCTTCCAAATGCCAACACTCTTCACGGACGAGTCATCAGTAGCCACACAGAGCATTGGGTGCTTGTGTCACCATTTGAACGATTTTACCAAAAAATCACTCTTATCTGCTCCACAAAGGGTGACAATCCCAGGACGAGTCTCATCCCTCAAGGGAAACCCATGCTATAATCTCTTTAAAAATGGTTAGTGGTGTTTGAACCTGCCTGAACCTGCTGTTTGAATGTAACCATT
>CM068956.1:51191322-51203315 GCA_035128595.1 Eptatretus atami | reverse complement strand
TCTCGTGGGTGCACTAAAACTATGATGTCACGCTACTGTGGATTGAGTGTGTGAATGTGTAAATACATCTGATATTCTGTCTGAGTTCGCCGGTTGTTGGCCCACACTTTCAGCTTTATACGGGTGGGGTGATTTGGGAGATCAAATCGGTGCAATCGTTTGATGCAAGTTGCCTTGATCTAAATATGCAGTCATCTTGCCAGAGACCTGAATCTTTGGGGCCTGAGGTGCTGATGGAACTGAGCAGGGATGGTTCCTGGCACATAAGATCGTGCTTTCGACATCTTGGATGCTCTATCTCTTGTGTAGCTTTTGTGCGGATGTGAGGTTAGGAAATACTTTACTTGGCAGTGATATTCATGTCTGTGAGTTGAGCCAGAGAACGACTCTGGTTGGGCTGAGTCAATGTCACGTAGGATAGGGTGTGGCCTGCGCTGGGGGAGAAATCGCAGCTCAGTTGTGTTCAATCTTGCTCGGAAGACTGATCTGAAGATCTGAGATGAGACTAATTCTCTTGGTACCAGGTCTCTTCGGAGAAATCCTTGGGCTTCGCTGTTCGAACTTGTGTCACAAGAGTGTTCTGAGGAGCTGAAAGAATTTGATTACTGCAAGTCAATAGCGCAGTATGCGGCTGTATGGAGGCCGTTATCCTGACACTGATACCTGCTCAAGAGATTCTCACGAAGGGAAGCTCGTGATGAAAGGCGATGGGCTGACCACATGCCTCATGATTGTAGCAGTGTGATAGACATTTCAAGAAGATGGGGATGCAGGCCATTGCCTGGGTGCAGGACAGAGCCCGACTGGAGTACTGACAAAAGTGGTGCAAGCGACGCATTGCTCCTGTGCAATGGATCACCTGACTTACCTTATATATCAAGCTGATTTGTCACATCTGGTGTTTATTACTTCTATAGTGAATTAATGTCTACTTTTTATACTTTAAATAAGCGTAGAAAGAACGAGGGGGTAGGAGTGGGAGGGGGGTCGAGTGGGGAGGGGGTGGAGGTAACTGAAGTTTTGGCAGGCATTCAAGCTGCCATGCTTTGGATAGAAGTAAACTGGACGTCATCTGTCAGCAGAGATGCAAATTGAAAATGTTACTGCAAAAGCAGTTAGGCAGTTAACACTATAACCATTTAAAGAATTAAGCATAGGTTCTTGAGGATGAGACTCGCTGGGATTGTCACTTTGGAGAGATAAGATGATTTTTGGTAACGTTCAATGGAAAACACCACTCTGTGTGCTAATGAGACGTACGTGAAGAGTTGATTTGGAGGCAAGCGCGAATTGTTTGATGTAAGTGCGCACAGACATATCAAAGCTGCATGCGCAATAGATTTAGGGAAGTAGCGAAGCAGGTTCAGCCGAACTGGGGGAGAGAGAGAGAGGAAGGAGGAGGAGAAGAGAGAGAGAGAGAGAGAGAGGAAGAAGAGATGAGAATGATGATCTGGCTTTTAGCTTCTGCAGAGGTGTGGGGATCGTGAGAACCATGATCAAAAGACTCGCAAGATTTTGTCCCTATCATCATCGTCCTGTAGATCGTCGTTTGAGGCGTGTTGCGGACGGTGAACAGGGTTTTGCTGAAAGTTTGGTGTGAAGCCACTGAGATGATGTCAAATGGAAGACAATAGAAGTGGAGAAAGAGAGATAGAAGGGATGTGGTGGTGTGTGTGTGTATTCAAAGATGATTTTTTTTTATAGATATCTGTCAATTCTGTTGTATGTTTCATATTTCTCATATAATGTGTGTGTCGGTGTGAATATATATATAATAAGTATATATATAAGATATATAATACTACAATATAATAATAGCATATATATATAAATATAATTATATATATATATTGTTACGGGCGGGTCGGCCGCGACCGACACTTCTACGGAGCAAGTCGATCGGCCCGCCGATCGCGCAATACGTGCCTCGCCGATAAGTCGGTGAGGGGTCCTGCAGAACGTAGCAATGTTCCTACACGTGTCACGAGTTATTGCCAGTTCTCAAATCTAGAGCATGGCGACATCCGGCCTCACCCTCGACGGACGTAAACACTGCTTTAAGGACCTGCGCGATCGGCGCGCTAATGCCAGTAAAGTCGTCCGAATGTCTTACGGCCAACGGCCTTCTATTCTAAACCATGTCATATGAAAGAACGACGGACGAGCTAAACAATTTACAATTGGGTTATTTAAGTCGAAAGGGAAGCAAGAAGACGCAACAGACTATACCAATCAATAGATATGCTCTAGAATACAAGACACTTAAGCTACTGTAGACTTCTGTGATCTTGAGACGCGAACTAGCACACAGATGTGGTGATCTTAAAAGGATCACGTCGGAAGACAGATGACTAAACCAGACTATCTAACTCTCCACTTGTTGATTTCAAGCTTTCGGACTGGTCCGCAGGCAGAGCTGGATAATCGCGTGAGCGGATCTTACTCCAGCCGCAATTCCGGCTCCGGACCACGTGCTGGTGAGGACGAAAATAACAGACTCCAAAGATTCTGCGTTCAGTAGAGCCAGCGACACAGATGAGCCAAGAGACAAGGAAACAGATATCAGCGATGACCTGTACCAGCAGCCTAATGAAGAACTACAAAACCAGAACATGGCACCGAAGGCCATCCGAGAGACCAGAGAAAACACTGACAGCAACTCCGGACATTGAATCAACAGTTCTGTATCCGCAAGAAACAAACCTCCGATAACATCTCGTACACTCAATGAACCAGCAACTATACCTGACTTAAAGTCACGGATACACAAACTTTCGATACACCTACAAACACAGCTCGACACGAGGTCTTCTATCCATAGCCTCCCGCCAGAGTGACTCTGCTGGCGCGCTCCCCTCGCCACAGGGGGTATGTTACGTCTGAATCTCGAGACCGTCAACGCATTCCGTTACGCTTGCGAGTCCTTTGAACGGACGCTGTGATCAGGAGTTCTTGAGAGGTTTGTTCCTCTTTGCGGGGAGGTCGTTCTTTTGGGGTGTTCTGTGTCTGATAATAATAAATCAAGTGTGTAATCGCATTACCCATTAACATGAAGGTGAGCTATCTATGGAACGTAGATGATGAAGTAAGCGAAGATGATGTCGATATGGTTTCATATCGCACAATATATGATTATATTTAGTTGGTTTAATTTCTCTGTGTTGGATATTAGCAAATAATTAAATATCGTTGCGACAAAATGTAGTACTGGAAATCCGAATGATGCCATGTGGGGTAAATGATTACATATTAATAATTTCTAGTCAAAATATCAGTTTTTTCCATCAAGCATACATCATGATGCCATTAGTTAATATCCCTAAATTTGTAATTCTCATCAATGGGAGGGAGGGGCAGTGTGTGAGTGAATATGTGTTACTATTCACTTATGCAACACAGTGTTATAAAAATAATACAGACTATCATTAAGTCAACTTCATGCAGAGAGGCATTAGGCAATTAGGATGCCATGAAATATGCATGGTGGGCTGCAGTGCAGCGATAGGGGCATGAAGCTATGGTGATGACGCGCACCGAGCTTATGCGTTTCCGCTTCACGGAACTTACTGGTGACGAGACATTATCCCCCTCCTGATGATCTGTGGTTGATTGTGTGTTAGGTCGTCAACCGTAAGCTGCTTGTCTTTACTCTCTGATTTGATTGATTTGTTTGAATTTATTATTACTCAGCAAAAAAGTTCTTTTATTATGTATTACTTATTATATAATTATTTATGCATTAAATGTTTTGTGCTCCTTTCTGTCGCCAGTTCACCGAAATAGACGGAGGTAATTACAAATTTGACCAAAAATTGTGGCACACGGTTAAAATGCTACCGTCTCAATAAAATTCAGAATAAATAGTGCTGCTAGGTGGCTCTCCGACGTAGTGACCATTAGTTAAAAATATTAGACGGTGGACCATGAGATTCAGTATGACTGGGGATGTCGGTTTAAAACAACCACGACAAAAAAATAATGTGAGGGCACAGGTCAGCTCACGGAGACACGGGATTAACCCTGAGGACAGGTATCTCGCCGACCAACATATACAACACATAATATAACAATATATATATCAACTATAGAAACTATATATATAATTTAATAATACATAATATATAATAAGGCACGGAGGAGTGAGTAAGCAATTTTAATGATAAGGATATTAAGGTCGGATGATAGGTTTGTTTAAATATGCTTAGATAACAAAAGGAGGTTTCTTAATCATCCTCTCGCGGCTCTAATATACATATTATATTATATATATATTTATAATTATTGATACAGTTGGTCACATCCTATAGCATTTAGAGAAAGAAGTTGCAATGTTATGAGGATGACTTGATGGAACCGTGCATCCATCATCGTCGAAGTTCCAGTGCTAATAATTACAGGATGATTATGTTCACTATTGTGATATAAACGCAGTTGCCTATGAACATTATTGATGTTTTTAACAAACGGTCGGCCATATTGTTAACATAAGAACACATCTTCATTGTCTACATGCGAGTGGACCGGTAGACGGTGAAGTGGTAAAGTGGAAAGGGGTTTGGGGTAGAATACTTGGGATGATCATGGGATAATACGTGTTTTTCAAAGAAGTCGGTGAATTGTTCAGAACTTATAGTATAATGTATGGCAAGTAACAATAAATATTGGCATGAAGCGCGAATGGGGTTGAACCATACTTGTCATAAATTCAGTCTTAATGCCTCATGAGCATTGTGAGTTGTATCCAGAAAGTTTAAGAATGAAAGTCATTATTGATCTGACTGCACACACTTTAATTATTTTTGACAGCAGGCAGAAAATTTTGACGCAGGCTTCTGCCACGACCGAGGATGGTCTCAATTACATGTCGATGGTCAACACAACAAAATATAAAGGAAACGCAGAGAAAACAAAAGAAAAAATAGAAGGAACTAATAAGAACCTGGAAATCCGGATGATAAGATGGAGATGTTTGGTGAATGAATTGAAATGTTCATAGTGTGGACAGTAAATGATCGAAATAATTTACAGTAGAGATGGGAAATGTGGAGCAAGAGGGAGCATTTCAATTATCTGCCAGGATGGATGCTCAAAAATAAAAAGCCCAACCAGTGTGATTAACTGAGAAAAGACTGCCCTTGATCTAGTGATGGAGCAGGTAAACTTGTGGACGGTCACGAGACTTCCAGACATTCAACAGTAGGATGAACCAACGATCCTCGATATGTTTAGACAATAAATCACACAAATGGACGGTAGGGCGATACTCTGCCAGGCGAGCGTTAATTTGTAACAAATTATATGCCGATGGGATACAGAAGAACAATCAATCGTCTGTTTTGTCACGCACAACTTTTCACCTCATTGTTTGTCATAATCGTGCAACTTTTTTGATATATGTATATATATCTGATTTGGCAACTTATGGTGAGAATAACTTAGAAATTATAATCAGACCGATAGAGCTTCAAATGAATCATTTGTCGCTGTGACACACAACGGTTATCATTGTCGGAATCTCATATTTTAGATATGTGCTATTAGTTTAGCATACTCAAGTGAAGATATGAAGAAATCTAGAATGATCGGACAGATTTTTTTTGATATTGTGAGCATATAGAGCTAACCACGACAGCAGGGGCATGAACAGAGGACGGAGTGTAGACAAAGTGGGGAACAAGATAGGTCTGTGAGGAAAAGGGAGAGCGGGAATGGGGATAATGGAACATCAGGGAATTTCAAGAAGGAAGAGGAATTTGAAGAGGTTGCTGGGATGATGTCCGGGTAGAAAGATGAGGATTTGGATGGTGCGATAAGAGTGGTGAAATTGGGGAGGAAGAAGGGATTGAATCGAGTGAGGGAGTATTCAAAGGCGAAAAAGAGATGAAAGAGGAAGGGGCGGGATTGTGATTGGTAGATTTTACAGAGGGATTTTGGTGAACCTGAGATGTGAATATGGCATGAAATGCGACCAAGCGGGGGGGGGGGGGGGGAGCTGAGAGGAGAGGTAGAAACGAAGCACACTGTGTGTGAAGTGAGCAAAGACTCAGCTATGCGGAGATCATATCAATGCTTGGTCCAGTGGAAGCGAGAAAGTGGAGCAGGAGACAGCCCAGAGTGAAGCGTACTCCATCAGGACGGAGACGCTTGTGGTCGGAGCTAGGTGGAGCGAGGAAGCTGTGCAACGGAGGATCCAGGTCGCGACTGATTGGAGCGATGTTGAAAATGTGCTTTCCAGGGATGGGCAGAAGAACCAGAAACTTGAAGGAGGATTTTCAGGCTTGTTAAACAGTGTGGGGGGGGTTCCATCTTTCGGAGAGCATTGTGAGATGTAGATTGTCCGGACTGAAAGACGTCAACGTGGAAGAGTTGTGATTTACCAGACTGCAGTGAAGAACAGAAGCGTGCTTGCAGTCGAAGATGACAGATGGTACGGGCAGAGGGTGGATATCAGCAAAGAGATAAAGAATTTCAGAGAGCGAGAGAATTCGATGAACCAAAAGAACAGGGAGAAGCTGTCTGAGAACCCAGTGGAGGAAGAGGGATTGAAGCTCCTAGGCACATATGAGACCCCAGAAGTCTGGAGTCATGAGTGAGACGCTTGATACCATACCAAAGTGTGGACAGGGGCCAGAAATTCAAACCAGCGATAATTGTAGGGATAATGGATCTGATCATTGTTGAGACCTCATCAGTGTCGGGAGAGCAGAAGTAGCATATCTAGGGTGAGTACCTGGTTGAACAAATTGAATGACGGTAGTCAAGCATTGGAGAAAAGGATTTAATTTAAGCGATGATGGATCCATACCTTAGTGCTGATGATGGGAGAGTGATGGTCTAGAGGGATTGTTTTGACCTTTTTTATGCGAGCATATTTGATTTCGGCACATGAGATGCTTGCGAGCAAAGAGGGTGATAGAAATAAGGGGAGCCAAGAGCAAGGAGCAGTTTAAGAAAGTGGCGATGCCGCGACCGTTGAGAATTGAGTGAGTTGAACCAGATCCCATTGCAGAAAAACAAGGTACAAGGCAGTGGATTATGGAATTGGGAAAAGATGGGTTTGAAACCGAATTCGATGAAACACCGGTTTAGGATTCAGCTTTTCATGGTGGTATAGAAGTGGGCCATTTGAGGCATGGAGGGATGAGGGGAAATAACAGAACAGATGATAGACAAGGATGGGAGAGAGAGTTAGAAAGTTCAAACTAGTCGAAGATTTGTTTCTTTGATCTGAGGTGTACCATTTGTCCGAGTTTATGGAAAGACTGGATTACCTCAGTTGGGGCTTTCAGAGGAAAGGCAGTTTTACAGGACCTGCCTCGCACAACTGGTGAACATGGTGGAGGAAGGGTAGTCACTGAAGAGGAGGGGATAAATATGGCCATTAGGGAGACAGTTTCTTTGAAATAATCTAGGATGAGTGATGTGAGAAGTACGATGGGACATCGAAGTTGATGTTGCTGAGGCTCTTTTCCTTTTCTGATGCCATCGGCTGAGGAAATCAGACTGACGTGGGATGTTTTTGATAAAGTCAGAGAGATTACTTTGCAAGCACATGTAAAGAACTGATTGAGCGGAGGAGAACGCATATTGTCAGGGAATACGTGTGTAAAATCAATCCAGAGAGATTAGCGATTGTTTAGTACGGATCAGCAACTGGCTGATGACAATGAAGTCCAATATGTAGAGAGAGAGTTGGATGAGAAGATGAAGTCGTGTTTCGGATATTGAATGAGATGATATAATTTGGTGACGGACGTCACGTATAAACATGAGTGGGAGTAGAGGGAACAGGAGCAGAGGTATTTCCTGAGTGAGGGCAGGTGAAGGAGGAAGAGTATGAGAAAGAACTACTCAAGTAAGAGGCTCAAGGTTGTCATATGACCGGTGAAGGGAGCAACAGGGAGACTTGGGATCAGAACGTTTGAGGGGAAGTTCTGTCGCAGATATGTCTGGTTTGTCAGTGAACTGTTGGTAAGATTCTAAGGTTGAGCAAGGCCCTGGATGAGGCACAGCGTATATAGAGGAAGGGAGGAGGCTGAGGGATGGAGGCAGGGAGTGGAAAGGGAGGAGGGGGCAGTAAGGAGAGTTTTGAAGAGTGTGGGGGATGCAAAAGCTCGGGGGCCGAAGGATGAGAAGAGGCTGGGGGAAAGGGGGGGGGAGAAGAGGTGCGAAGGAAGTTGAGAGGATTGGAGATGGAGCGAAGGGCAGGGAAGGAGCAGCTTTGTGGATGTAGGGGGGGGCACTTGAGAGTGTGAGGGTGAATGGTGGAAGGTGTTGGGGGAGTAGGGAAGGTGAGGGAGGTTTTGAAAAGTAGGGGAAGCTGGAGGAGAATTGTATGTTGCTTTGAGAGGAAGAGGTGAGAGGGTGAGTTGCTGAAGTGGAGAAAAAAGATGTGATAAAGTGAAATCATCAATGGTTTTTTTATTAGTGGAGATGGATTGAAGATGTCTGAGTGAATAAAGGCAAATTAAAGATGAGAGGAAACGCTTCAGTTGTTTAGAAGGTTAATGAAAGGGAATTGAGAGCAGTCTTTGATAGAAGAAGTAGGAAATGATACATAATGTACGAACCATGTGAAGAGAGATGAAAATTAAAGAGATGTTATAACTTATATTATTATTATTGTTGGAGAGTTTAATAATTGTAATGAAAGTTAGAAAAATAGGAGGTAATGGTGAATTGGATGTAATCCGGGGTGGAAACAGATACTGGTAAGGGAGAAGCTGCTATGGGAGTGTATACCCAAAGTGAAGTATATTAAATAGATTGTGTAACATCGAAAGGGAAGGTGAGTAAAATGTGAGTGTTGTGATTGGAAACTGAAACGTAAGGGAACTGCTGGGTGAGAAAGTAAGAGAGGGGGAGAGAACGGGTAAGCGTGTATTAGGATCGAAACTACAGGAAGTTTATGTGTGATGTCATTTTGAGAAGTGCAACAGAATGGAGGTTGTGGAAAATGAAGGAAAGAAGAGTGGGTCAGCTAATAGATAATGGCGGAGAAAAGAAGAGAAGAGGAGAAGGAGAGGAGGAGGGGAGAGAGGAGGAGAGATGATGCTCATGGTATGCAGGGAAGGTAGTTTTAGTCTTTGTTGTTGTTGAATGAAGAAAAGAAAAAGTGTTTAAATGGGAGATGGGGTGGAAATAGTATTGAGTCTTAGAGAGAATAAAAATAAACGTGAACATGGAAGGATGGGTCGGCTCAAGGCTAAGACAAGGACGAAATCAAAATAGCACATTTTGAAACAAAGAACTTGGAACAAGTAAATGAGGTGGAATACAGGTTAAAAACGGACAGAGAGTCGGAAACTTAGTCTTTGAAAATACAAGAGCCTAAGACTGCCGAAGTGAAACCGAAGGAGTGATCTGGATTCACAATAAAATAGTATCATTTATCCTTGTGTGCCCACCGCAGAAATTCTGAATCCAATTGAGATATCTGCTCACGACAGAAGACGTGGTGAAACATAACTCCAGCACTTCGTGGTGTGAATAAACAAATTGGTTGGCCTCTAGTTATTTAAACGAATGGATTGGAGGCAGCTCAAAATCATTACTGATTATTGCAACTGTCTAAATGTTCGGCACATCTATTAGTCCAGCTAGTCATTGAGCATTTTAATGTTTAAAGAATATGCAGTTGGTGCTAAGCAAAAGATGGTCACATCCCACATGTGAAATTTGTTTAATCTTAAGCAACTACAGTTTAAAGGCACTTAGACACGTTTATTAACACTGATTGAATGCAATCGCTTAAGTGTCCTGATGTCACCATTCCTTAAGAACTAAAGTGTGCCCGTAAAAGGCACTAATATGCCTATACTGGAAGTGGTGATCCGCCCCAATGAACAAACTAACATACAGTAAACCTCATTCATTTACTAGCAAATCACACCTAAATAAACTACCAGTTGTATTTTACACACGTTGTATGCGTCGTAGAGTGCTCCTGTGCGGGAGCATTGAAAGGGGCAGCTATCGTCTGTCGAAGACCAAGAATCCTCCAGAGGGCATCCCAATTCACTGAATCAAATGCTTTGCAGAGATCAACATAGGCTACAAGCAGCCCCTGCCGAAACTCTCTTCTGTGTTCGGTGAGGACCCAAAGAGCAAGGATACGGTCAATCATTGACCTCTTTGGTGTAAAGCCTGACTGCTCTGGATGCCGGTGCTCAAGCAGATGGTGGAAAACCCTATCAAGAATTTTCTGACATGAGAATTAGCAATGACACAAGTACAGCATTTCCACCAGCCTTGAGAAGTTCAGCATGGATGCCGCAGATCCAAGGAGCTTTACCCCATTTCATTCGGTTCATCGCAGCCTGTGTTTCCATAAATGAAGGTGAATCAGAGCTGAATGGAGGGTCAGCAATAGGGATAGTAACACCCCTGACATCCAACTCAACAGCTGGTGGGTCAGCCTGGTACAGCCTCTCAAAGTAACCGGCCCAGCAGGCCTTCACTTCAGACTCCTCCATCTGGAGCCCACCACCCTCCGCTCTAACTGCAGTACACTGAGGGGCGGGCTTGGAGGAACGCAATGCGTGAATTCCCCTGTAAGCAGGATGAGAATCACTTGACCACAGGTGATGCTCTACTACTCACAGATTCCTTTCACATCAGCCTCCTTGTCCGCCCTCAGCGAACATACAGTTTTACACCTCAGCTTCCTGAACAGCTCAGCTCTGCCTCTAAGCCTGGCCCTGTGACTCTGGTCAATGGTATCCAGTGTCCCTTGAGAGACAAAAATCTTCTTCGCCCGAAAATGAGTTCCAAGACATCCACCAGCAACATCAAGGATGGTGGGCTCAAAGGACCTCCACAACTCTTCAGGATTTCCCAAAGCACCCAGACCCCCCAAATCCCCACTCAGCCTGTTTGCAAACTCAGCTACCCTCTCATCCTTGATCTTGCCAACATCCACCCAAGGCTGGGATGACCCAGGAAACCCATAATCCCAGTAGTTGTTACATGTAGGATCAGTACAGACAGGATATCCAAGCAGCATCCAAGCAGTACATTAAGCCTTGGAGTCATACCAGGGGACCAGAGCACAAACGAGCTCAAGAGTCCATTACAGAGTCACGTACGCGTCAGACGGGTATCAGCTGAGGTGTGCTGCAGGAACCACAGTGTTCCCATCCTGTCTGAGATCATGCGAAGTACTGCAGCGATGTGGAGCCAGTGACCCAACAGTGAAGGCTTTCCGAGCTCACCGGTGATGGTGCAGCCGTGTGTTCTCAGAAAATGTTCATCCCTGAGTGGTTAAAAACCTGGCAGAAGGAACTGGCATAGACTTGACTATGCTCGGCGATGCGCACAGCCAGGTCCACCGGCCAATGTGGAGCCCATTGAGGAGTACTATCGCCGCACATCTATGTCCCGTACATGGATTCCTTGATCCAGTCTCTGGAAAGTCGCTTTGGTGAAAGTAACACGCCATATTTTTCACATTTTCGCACTACATCCGAGAGAAAATCGCAGCAAACAGAAAGAATGAATTCGAAGCACCATCGTTCATCTGTCAAGAATTTATGCATTGACAACCTTGTAGAAGAAGCTCTAGCGTGGTATGACGTGCAGAAGCATAAGCACTGGATGACAACTCTCTGGGTATGATCGAGCTGGTGAAGCAGACCACTCTGTTCCCTGCTGTGCGCAAGGCTATCCTCATCGCACTGACTCTGCCTGCAACATCATGGTACAGTGGAAAGGTCCTTCAGCACACTGCGCAGGGTGAAACCTGGTAAGATCAACGATGAGTGATAAACGTCTGTCCGGCCTCCTTGCTAAGGCTGTCCACCGCGACAAAGTGAACAGACCAGAAGACCGAGCTAATGAACAGGGCATTGACAATTTCGGAAGAGATCCCGCGAGCGGCTCAATCCTGGTTCCAAGAGTAATTCCTGCTCTTAACTGCAATGAACTGTTGAGAAATGTTTATGTTATTTTATTCATTTTGTATTTCATGTAATTTTTCAGATTTTGATTTCAGG
>CM068956.1:51177430-51191297 GCA_035128595.1 Eptatretus atami | reverse complement strand
AGACAAGATAGGAGATGACAAACAGGATCATATGTGTCTGGCCTGACCATGGGCGTCCGCAGAAAAATGCAGGGGGGCAATGTTATCTGGGAATCGCCGTGTGTAAGTGTTTGAAGACATCTTTTTGCTAAGATTACTGTAAATTTAAAAACGAACAAAACAAAAAGTTAACAATTTTCAGTAGAAGGACACACGATTTGACCGAATGTCATGAATTATTTGCGTTGGAAGATTAGTGTTTTTTCGTTCATTCCTTCTGTATTGCGGCCTATTTATTTTATTTCTAGTAACAAAACTTCATGCTAATTTTCCTACGTGTTGTGATTATACAAAATAATCAAACTAAAATGCTTTATTTGATTGTTTATAGATCTGTGGGAAGACCAGTGTATTAAATTTGTTGTTATGTTAACCTCATTTTTCTTATTTTTTCAGGAATGTGAAATGGAATATCAGGAGGTTCTTTAAAAAAACGTAAGTCTGATGACTCTTGACAAAATCAAGGACACCCTGGGACATCGGAGACGCATCTGAACCAGCAGAGCGCAGCGCAGAGGGCACATTCCCGAGCAGTTACTCACACAGCCAAACCACATCAGATGCCACCCCTCAAACACACTTGCGAAAAGTGCCAATGACTTGCCTCATCATCTGGAACATTGGATCATTACGTTTTCAAAACCACAGACATTTGACAAAAATTAATCGAAGATATGACCTCCTGATGACACACATAAGTCCCACCAACTGATTACAGCTATCAGAACGATTTCACAGGGCTCCCGCTGTTTTTCCGCCGACACGTGGATTAAACCAATTATTCTCCATGGCTGGCTACTCAGTCACTTGAACGGTGCCTGTGCAAATACCTGTGTGCTGTTCTCCTCAACAGTGCACCGAGGTCTACCATGGGTCGCGTGTTCTCATTCGTATGACTCCTTTTGTTTAAATACAAGACAAAGACAGTTCACACATCCAGCGTGGAAGCGCATCATCCTCGCAAAAGTGAATACCATCTTCCTTCATCTGCCATAGGCACTGTTCAGATGCCAACGAATTTCCTATCACCACCGTGCAAGGCCCAGGATTGCATCGTGAGCAGATGGACCCCGAGCCAGGTCAACAAACCAGTCCACTCAAAACAGAGAAAAACTGGTTCCCCAACTATCCAGCCATTCTGTCTGCTGCAGCCATCGACATCTTGAGCGGGAAGGAGCAGACATCGGGGAACCTCTATGACATCCGTACTGCGATTACGAATTGAAGCAGCGGACACGGTCACTGACATGACAGGATCACATGGAGGGCCCAAGCAAAATGCAGAAGAACATCAGTTTGTGTACAGAACGAGCTGATAGTTCTCCGAGAGAAGTTAGTAGTAAGAGACAATATTGTGAAAGCTGCAAAATCAAATGATTCTGCTATCATTGCAGATGAAACTGCTGTCGATATCAGCACCGACAACTGTCCATTGGAGTACGATTTGTTGCGCTCTGCAGGAACACGAATGACTCAAGCCACCATTACTGTGAGGAATTCCTGGATTTCATTCCACTGTACGAGAGGGTGGACGCTCTGCAAAATTTGCAGATACTATCATCGACAAGCAAAACAAAATTGGTCTTTAACCTCGACAGCTCCACGGCCAAGGCTACGATGGATGCTTCAACCATGCGGAAAAGGACTAATTCGTGACATGTGCCGCCCTATCATTCACGCAACACCTATTCCAAAGCCTGTTTTCTCGTGCATGCCTCTTACTACAACAGCATCGACTCTGAATTTTGTGTTCAATTGATCCTGAATTCCTGTAGCAGATGTTAGGAATACGACTGAAACTGTTAGAATCTATCATCAAATTCTCCGTTGACAGTCCCCAACCTAGGGACTCGTTCCAAATGTACCTTGTTGTGGTGAAACCAGATGGGAGCCAAAGTACAAAAGCAGTCCGCATCTTTTCAGAAAGCTTTCTGTGATATCTATGCACTAACTGGAGCAACTGAGGGCAAACCGCATGAGTCACGAGTACGCGTCAGACGGCGTATCAGCTGAGTGTGCTGCAGGAACCACAGTGTTCTCATCCTGTCTGAAGATCATGCGAAGTACTCGCGCTGTTGGAGCCAGTGACCCAACAGTGAAGGCTTTCCGAGCTCACCGGTGATGGTCAGCCGTGTGTTTTTCAGAAATGTTCATCCCTGAGGTTGAAAACCTGGCAGAAGGAACTTGGCATAGACTTGACTATGCTCGGCGATGCGCACACGCCAGGTTCCACCGGCGAATGTGGAGGGTCCATTGAGGAGTACTATCGCCGCACCATCTATGTCCCGTACATGGATTCCTTGATCCAGTCTCTGGAAGTCGCTTTGGTGAAAGTAACACGCCATATTTTTCACATTTTCGCACTACATCCGAGAGAAAATCGCAGCAAACAGAAAGAATGAATTCCAAGCACCATCGTTTATCTGTCAAGAATTTATTGCATTGACAACCTTGTAGAAGAAGCTCTAGCGTGGTATGACGTGCAGAAGCATAAGGCACTGGATGACAACTCTCTGGGTATGATCGAGCTGGTGAAGCAGACCACTCTGTTCCCTTCTGTGCGCAAGGCTATCCTCATCGCCTGACTTCAGTGCAACATCATGGTACAGTGGAAAGGTCCTTCAGCACACTGCGCAGGGTGAAACCTGGTAAGATCAACGATGAGTGATAAACGTCTGTCCGGCCTCGCTGTAAGTGTCCACCGCGACAAAGTGAACAGCCAGAAGACCGAGCTAATGAAACAGGGTCATTGACAATTTCGGGAGAGATCCCCGACGGCTCCATATCCTGGTTCCAGAGTAGCTAACTTGCTCTTAACTGAATGCAATGTTGAGAAATGTTTATGTTATTTTATTCATTTTGTATTTCATGTAATTTTTTCAATTTTTTGATTTTCCAGGGGGGGGGCAAATGCCACCCCCCCCCTTTGCCCCTCCCTGCGGACGCCCATGGGCCTGACCATGTTGGTGCCAACACACAGGGTACCGCATACCATTCTCCTGGATTTAAGCTGCAATTTCAGAGTTGCTACAACAAGTGTGTGGTCGGTGTGAGGAACTGAGCACTCTGTAAATCCTGCAGTCTGGATCATCCTCCAGCTACCATCTATGAGGACGTGGGTCATGCCAGACAGCATGTGATCCTGTTTTGCTTGACAGCATGTGGAGCTCTTGAGAAAGTTCATGACCTTTTTCTGTCTTGGATGTTGTCACAAAAAAGTTGGCACCAAACTTGTCGACATTTCATATAGCCCAAGTCATTGCATGTGACCGCATTGTTGTCAGGTGTAGTCTTCATTGCCTCCCTGAAAATTCAACCACACCACAGCGGTACACATTGTATTGTTCCTTATTAGAATTTCATAGCAAAGGTAAAGTTCCACTTGGAAAAGAGAATAGTCCCACGTGGCAAAGGTAAAAGCCCACTTGGAAAAGAGAAAAGTCTTACTTTGCAAAGGGAAAAGTCGACTTGGCAAAGGGAAAAGTCCGACTGGCAAAGGGAAAAAGTCCGACTTGCAAAGGGAAAAGTCCGACTTGGCAAAGGGAAAAGTCCGACTTGGCAAAGGGGAAAAGTCCGACTTTGTCAAGGGAAAAGTCCGACTTGGCAAAGGGAAAAGTCCGACTTGGCAAAGGGAAAAGTCCGACTTGCAAAAGGAAAAGTCCGATCTCGACTGCAAAGGAAAATCCGACTTGGCAAAGGAAAAATCCGACTTGGCAAGAGAAAAAATCCGACTTGGCAAGAGAAAAGTTCTCACGTGGCAAAGAGAAAAGTCCCACGTTGGCAAAGAGAAGAAGTCCCGACAGAGAAGTCCGCATGCAAAGAGAAAAGTCCACATGGCAAGAAAGCATGCGTAAACAGTCCCTGCATGGCAAAGAGAAAAGCCAACTTGGCAAAGAGGAAAAATCCACACGTGACAAAGAGAAAAGTCCCACATGGCAAAGAAGAAAAGTCCCACGTGGGCAAAGAGGAAAAGTTCCAAGCTGGCAAAGAGAAAGTTTCCCAAAACGTGGTGGCAAAGAAAGAAAAAAAGTCTTACTTGGCAAAGGGAAAAGTCTGACTTGGCAAAGAGAAAGTCCCACGCTGGCAAAGAGAAAAGCCCACGTGGCAAAAGAGAAAAGTCCCGCGTGGCAAGAGAGAAAATGTCCCGCGTGGCAAAGAGAAAAAAATCCCCACGGGCAAAGAGAAAAGTCCCGCTGGCAAAGAGAAAAGTTCCACTGGCAAGAGAAAAAGTCCCACGTGGCAAAGAGAAAAAGTCCCCACGTGGCAAAAAGAGAAAAGTCCGCGTGGCAAAGGGAAAAAGTCCGACTTGGCAAAGAGAAAAAGTCCGACTGTGGCAAGAGAAAAGTTTCCCACTGGGACAAAGAGAAAAGTTCCACAGGCAAAGTGAAAAAGTCCCACTGACAAAGAGAAAAGTCCCACATGGCAAAGAGAAAAGTTTCCGCATGGCAAAAGAGAAAAGTCCACAACTTGGCAAAAAAGTCCATGAAAGAAAAGGTCCCACAATCGGCAAAGAGAAAAGTCACCCACGTGCAAAGAGAAAGTCCAACGTGGCAAAGAGAAAAAGCCCATGTGGCCAAAGAGAAAAGTCGCATTGGTGCAGAAAAGACATGAAGAGAAAGTCTCTTACTTGGCAAGAGGAAAAGTCCGACTTGGCAAAGAGAAAGTCCCACGTGGCAAAGAAAAAGTCCCACCTGGCAAAGGAGAAAGTCCCGCGTGGCAAAGAGGAAAAAGTTCCCACGTTGCATAAGAGAAAAGTCCCACGTGCAAAGAGAAAAGCCCGCATGGCAAAGAGAATAGTCCAACTTGGCAAGAGAAAAAGTCCACGTAGACAAAGAGCAAAAGTTCCCACATCGCAAAAGAAAAGTCCCACGTACGGCAAAGAGAAAGTCCAACGGCAAAGAGAAAAGTCCAAACGTGGCAAAGAGAAAAGTCCCATGCTGCAAAGGTAAAAGTCCCACTTGGAAAAGGAGAAAGTCTTACTGGCAAAAGGGAAAGTCCGACTTGGCAAAGAGAAAGTCCCACGTTGCAAAGAGAAGTCCCACGTGGCAAAAGGAAAAGTCCCCGCGTGGAAAGAGAAACAGTCCACGTGCAAAGGAAAAGTCCCGCGTGGCAAAGAGGAAAAGTCCTGCCCGCGTGGCAAAGAGAAAAGTCCCGCGTGGCAAAGAGAAAGTCCCGTGGCAAAGAGAGAAAAGTCCGCGTGGCAACCGAGAAAAGTCCCACGGGCAAGGGAAAAGTCCGACTTGGCAAAGAAGCAAAAGTCCCGGCGTGGCAAGAGAAACAATTTCATCGCCATTATAACAAATATAATTTGTTGTAATCTTATTTAACGCTCAGGAATTTTTCCAAAGATTATCAGATTGGAACTTAACAACAGCTGTATTTCGTATGCAATGTGTGTATGTCGGACCCGCGCTATGCAAACGCCTGTGAGATTGATGGTTAATTAAATGCGGGCCTGCTTTGACATTCGCTTACCTGTGCTTGCATATTCATGGTTTTTCAACGAGTGGAAAAAAAAAACGCTTCCATGACGCGACTATAACAAGTTATAAAAACAATCTTTCCACACAGCCAAGTATGCGAAGCAGACTTGTATGTATGCAAAAGCATATCTTCCACGAGCGCGCACATGACCTGTCTCTAACATCGTGGCCCTATGCCGCATCGCACTGTTTTTAAACTGCCGCAAAAAAGGACATTTTCCACAAGCCGACATAACACAGTTTCTAAAACATAATCTATTGTGTATAAAATCTGTTAAAATTAGTCCAAAGGTCAGGACATATGCCACCCAAACCAGTAAGACAATGCATAGTCAAAATAGAAGATGTATCAAACCCAAATTGGTCTGCACAACATGTCCAGCATGTAAAACACTTAATAGAGCAAATTGTCAGATTACAAATTGCTGTTTTCCATGGAAACGATTGGTTTTTGCATTATTCAACAAGTATTGTGCTATACACAACATCTTCTTGTTTGATTTTCTTTTGTCTGTGAAGCAGGATATCTCAAGTTGAAAGTTGTGGACGGATCGGACAAAAGTTCGGAACAGCTTTTGGTCTTGACAAGGTGAAATGGTTAGATTTGGAAAGATACACATCTGGAACACTGAATTTTCTCAGTAATCTCAAGATGTGATCGTGAATAAGGCCAAAAACGATATACAACATGAATCATTGATATTTCAAAAAGATGTATGGACGGAGTATGACAAAAACTTCGTCATAAGTTTGGTAGGTGACGAGAACAAGTCGTATTCGAATTTTTGGTCAGATCCGCGCCTATCCAATGGATAACAAAACGAAACTGTCAGCCTGGTGGAGGTATGTGTATAACTGTATATATAATATATAGATAATATATATTATACTATATATATATATATATAATATATATCATATATAATATTCAAGACAAACAAAACAAAAAAGAACAAAACCTGTCAAGGCAGAGGAGCCCCGTGTGCAGCCAACAAGCCATCAATATCTGAGTGCCACAACTGTACTCGGGGACGTCCCTCCTCAGTTGGGTAAACTATTTATGAAGGAGCGTTGGTGGCCAGGAATTGCACTCTGGCCACCATAAAACCCTTCCTTCCACAAAACTTCCCAAAAGCATTACAAAATAAAAAAAATAAATATATATATTGAAAACCCACATTGTGGGAATTCCTCCTGTGCAGCTGCCCTTCGCACGGACAGGCTCACCGGATACGGAATTGGGCAATAGCCTTGCCGGACCCCAAATTCTGATAGTTGGAAACCACGAGGGTAACCTTCCCGGGTCAGATTGTAGGTAGTGTGTGTGGATGGTGCTGAGGTGTATCCACCAGCGGCAGCGTCCGCTTGTTAACCTGAGGCGCCGTCCCCCTTGGGTGGTCTGAAGTCCTATCCAAAAGAGGATGATACCTGCTCTGTATCATCTAGCTTCAAGCGCGTTGGACATCGGTATGCAACCTCTCAAAGGTTTGCGAGACCAGATTGCGGCGACACATGGCGGGTGGTTACACTCTCATTGGTCACTCTGATGGTTCCCATCCCAGAGAGTGTTGTAGCTGTTCCAATAAGCTGATCAATGAAATAATTGCAAGGGTACCGACCGATCAACGAGTGTAATTATGAGACTAAGGATTCATCACTCCTGCGGTGTCATTTCCCTGGTCTCTGCATAGCCCCGACTGAGGGCGAGTGATCTCACCGTGAAGGACAACATCTATATGCCACGTTCTAATCTGTGGTGATCCAGTGCTGCCAGGCGAGAAACGCTTCTGGTCTGCGGGGATTCAATACATCGACTATGAACTGCATTGAGGGTGGTTATGAGACATGTGTTGGTGCACCCCCCATGGGTCTGGGAACTGTGAACAGCGAGAATAGCACAACAAGTTCCTTGACTTTGCTAGAAGTTACAGACTTTGGGTTGCTGGTTCATGGTTCAGCGCCACAGGCTCACAGCTGGACTTGGATTCCAACTGCTGGGTGGGTGGCAAAGAAAATGAGCCATTCGCTGTCGTTGATGTCGCTGAGAGGATGATCCAGAACTGCAGGGTTACAGGGCCTGGACTGAATGGCAGGAGTGAGCTGCTCAGGGAGCTGAGCTTTAAAACTGTACGTTCGCTGAGGGTGGACAAAAGGAGCCGATCTGGAGAGAATTCTGTGAGGGGGTAGAGCATCAACCTGTAGCAAGTGATTCTCATCCTGCTTACAGGGGAATTCACGCATGCGGTCCCCAAGCCCGATCCCTTAGTGTACTTGAGTAGAGTGGAGTTGGTGTGCTCTAGATGGAGGAGTCCGAAGTGAAGGCCTGCTGGGCCAGTTACTTTGAGGCTGCACCAGGCTAACCGACAGCGCTTGAGTGATGTCATAGGGGTGTTACTCTCCCTATGCTGTACCCATCCATCAACCTCTGATCCACACTTCAATTGTGGAACACAGGCTGCGAACAGTGACGAATGTGTAAGCTCCTTGGAATCTGTGAATCCATTGCTGAACTCATGCAACAGGCTGGTGGAGAATGCTGTAACCATGTCCATAGCATGCAGGTCTGTGTTCTGCCTTGGACACAGGCATCATCCAAAACTGACATGGAAGAAGTGCCTTGTTGTCCTCTCTGGAAGGGAAGGGTTGAGTCGCCAGGCCTGCACAACTACTGAGGAGTGAGGCTGCTCTCAGTACCGGGCAAGTCTTTGGCTGAATATCTTGGATGACGGTTAGCCACCATCTGCTTGGAGCACCAAGCGCCCAGAGCATCAGGCTTTACACAAAAGGGTCAATGATTACCGTCATCCTTGCTCTTCGGGTCCTCACCAGAACGCAAGACGAGAGTTCAGAGGGGCTGCTTGCAGCCAGTTGATCTCTGCAAGCATTGATTTCAGTGAATCGGGATGCCCTCTGGAGATTCTTGTCTTCGGGGTCCACCAAAACATGAGAAATCTGATGTCTGAACTATATTCCGTACTGAGATGCGTGAGAAGATGTGGTGATACCATCTCCAACTATTTCCAGTTGTTACTGGAGATTTGTCAGGGATGTGCCACTGACCTCCACACTTTTCAAGGTGCTTGTATTGGACTGGATTCTGTGAGGGATGTTGGGAGATAACGCGCTGTGCTGAATCATTTGGAATTTATAAGATTTCTGACTGTGTTCACAGTTTATGGAGTCATCTATTCTGAACTCTGGATATCCTTTGGGGGAGCCCTCGAGGTACTGAAGAGGAATCCGAGCCACTCGGATTCACGTGTTTCCTTGGTCTCAACAACTTAAGATCGCAGGCTTTCATTGGACATCTCTCAGAATGTGCTATCTTCTTCTGTACCTGTTGGGTGAGATGTTGAGGTCACGGAGAGATTCACTTACCTATGGCAAGTTGATATCATTGCCTCTGTCTGGCTTTTAGGACAGAAGGTCAATAGAACTCTGGGTTCGGGCCTGGGGAGTCATGGATTCACTCGGTCATGGGGTGTTTTGCGCCGATACCTGTGCAGGTGGATGAAATTCTGAGTCTTCAGCGTCCTTGGTGGCTTCCAGCTTACTCTCTGGATGTGAGACTTAATTCTTTGGTGCCAGGTCTCTTCGGAGAATCCTTATGGCTATCACTGGGTCAGACTTTGTGGTCCAACAAAGCGTGTTGCTTGGAGAGAATCAATGAAATATTGGTTACCTGCTAGCCCGTGAGCATCAGCTGCAGCGTGATGGACATGCGCTCGTTTCCTCCTACGCGGATCCTGCTCACCAAGATTCCGCGGTTGCAGACAGGTGATCGTGCATCTCAAGGGATGGGGATGGCAGCATCTGCCTGGGGAGCCAGACAGAGGCCCCTGGGAGTACTCGTTGGAAAGTGGACGGGGGGGGCAAATGCCACCCCCCCCCTTTGCCCCTCCCTGCGGACGCCCATGGGCCTGACCATGTTTGGTGCCAACACACAGGGTACCGCATACCATTCTCCTGGATTTAAGCTGCAATTTCAGAGTTGCTACAACAAGTGTGTGGTCGGTGTTGAGGAACTGAGCACTCTGGTAAATCCTGCAGTTCTGGATCATCCTCCAGCTACCATCTATGAGCACGTGGTCATGCCAGACAGCATGTCATCCTGTTTTGCTTGACAGCATGTGGAGCCTCTTGAGAAAGTCATGCCACTTTTTCTGTCTTGGGATGTTGTCAACAAAAAGTTGGCACCAAACTTGTCGACATTTCATATAGCCAAGTCATTGCATGTGACCGCATTGTTGTCAGGTGTAGTCTCATGCTCTCCCTGAAAATCAACACCACACACACAGGGTACCACATTGTATTGTTCCTTAATTAGAATTTCATAGCAAAGGTAAAAGTTCCACTTGGAAAAGAGAATAGTCCCACGTGGCAAAGGTAAAAGTCCCACTTGGAAAAGAGAAAAGATTCTTACTTTGCAAAGGGAAAAGTCCGACTTGGCAAAGGGAAAAGTCCGACTTGGCAAAGGGAAAAAGTCCGACTTGGCAAAGGAAAAGTCCGACTTGGCAAAGGGAAAAGTCCGACTTGGCAAAGGGAAAAGTCCGACTTGCAAGGGAAAAGTCCGACTTGGCAAAGGGAAAAGTCCGACTTGGCAAAGGGAAAAGTCCGACTTGGCAAAGGGAAAAGTCCGACTTGGCAAGGGAAAAGTCGACTTGGCAAAGGAAAAGTCCGACTTGGCAAAGGAAAAATCCGACTTGGCAAAGAGAAAAATCCGACTTGGCAAAGAGAAAAGTCCACGTGGCAAAGAGAAAAGTCCCACGTGGCAAAGAGAAAAGTCCCACGTGCAAAGAGAAAAGCAATGCAAAAGCCCACATGCAAAGAAAAGTCCCGCATGGCAAAGAGAAAAGTCCAACTTGGCAAAGAGAAAAGTCCCACGTGACAAAGAGAAAAGTCCCACATGGCAAAGAGAAAAGTCCCACGTGGCAAAGAGAAAAGTCCAACTTGGCAAAGAGAAAAGTCCAACGTGGCAAAGAGAAAAGTCTTACTTGGCAAAGGGAAAAGTCTGACTTGGCAAAGAGAAAGTCCCACGTGGCAAAGAGAAAAGCCCACGTGGCAAGAGAAAAGTCCGCGTGGCAAGAGAAAAAGTCCCGCGTGGCAAAGAGAAAAATCCCACGTGGCAAAGAGAAAAGTCCCGCGTGGCAAAGAGAAAAGTCCCACGTGGCAAGAGAAAAGTCCCACGTGGCAAAGAGAAAAGTCCCACGTGGCAAAGAGAAAAGTCCCGCGTGGCAAAGGGAAAAGTCCGACTTGGCAAAGAGAAAAGTCCGACTGGCAAGAGAAAAGTCCCACTGGACAAGAGAAAGTCCACATGGCAAAGTGGAAAAGTCCCACGTGACAAAGAGAAAAGTCCCACATGGCAAGAGAAAAGTCCCGCATGGCAAAGAGAAAAGTCCACTTGGCAAAGAGAAAGTCCCACATGGCAAAGAGAAAAGTCCCACGTGGCAAAGAGAAAAGTCAACTTGGCAAAGAGAAAAGTCCAACGTGGCAAAGAGAAAAGTCCCATGTGGCAAAGGTAAAAGTCCCACTTGGAAAAGAGAAAAGTCTTACTTGGCAAGGGAAAAGTCCGACTTGGCAAAGAGAAAGTCCCACGTGGCAAAGAGAAAAGCCACCTGGCAAAGAGAAAGTCCCGCGTGCAAAGAAAAGTCCCACGTGCAAAGAGAAAAGTCCCACGTGGCAAAGAGAAAAGTCCGCATGGCAAAGAGAAAGTCCAACTTGGCAAGAGAAAAGTCCCACGTGACAAAGAGAAAAGTCCCACATGGCAAAGAGAAAAGTCCCACGTGGCAAAGAGAAAAGTCCAACTTGGCAAAGAGAAAAGTCCAACGTGGCAAAGAGAAAAGTCCATGTGGCAAAGGTAAAAGTCCCACTTGGAAAAGAGAAAAGTCTTACTGGCAAAGGGAAAGTCCGACTTGGCAAAGAGAAAGTCCCACGTGGCAAAGAGAAAAGTCCCACGTGGCAAAAGAAAAGTCCCGCGTGGCAAAGAGAAAAGTCCCACGTGGCAAAGGAAAAGTCCCGCGTGGCAAAGAGAAAAGTCCCGCGTGGCAAAGAGAAAAGTCCCGCGTGGCAAAGAGAAAAAGTCCCGCGTGGCAAAGAGAGAAAAAGTCCCGCGTGGCAAGAGAAAAGTCCCACGTGGCAAAGGGAAAAGTCCCGACTTGGCAAAGAGAAAAGTCCCGCGTGGCAAAGAGAAAACAATTTCACCCCATTATAATCAAATATAATTTTTTTGTAATCTTATTTAAACCTCAGGAATTTTTCAAGATATCAGATTGGAACTTACACAGCTTATTTGTATGCATGTGTAGTACTGTCGGACCCCGCTATTCGCAGACCCTGTATATTAGTGGTTTATTAAATGCGGCCTGCTTTGACATTCGCTTACCTGTGCTTCGCATATTCATGGTTTTTCACGAGTGGAAAAAAAAACCTTCCATGAGCTGCGACTATAACAGTTATAAAACATATCTTCCACCAGCCAAGTATGGAGCAGCTGTATGTATGCAAAAGCATATCTTCCACGAGCTGCGCACATGACCTGCTTCTACATTCGTGGCCCTATGCTTCGCATCTGCACTGTTTTTCACTGCCGCAAAAAAGACATTTTCCACAAGCCGCGCACATAACACAGTTCTAAAACATATCTATTTGTGTATAAAATCTGGTTAAAATTAGTCAAAGGTCAAGGACAATGCCACCCAAACCATGTAAGACATGCATTAGTCAAAATTAGAATATGTATCAACCAAATTGGTTCTGCACAACATTCCACCATGTAAAACACTTAATAGGTCAAATTTTACAGATTACCAAATTGCTGTTTCCATGGCAACGATTGTTTATTTGCATTTCACAAGTATTGTGCTATACACAACATCTTTCTTGTTTGTTTCTTTGTCTGTGAGCAGGATATCTCAAAAAGTTGTGGACGGATTCGGACAAAATTTGGTGGACAGCTTTGGTGTGTGACAAGGTGGAAATGGTTAGATTTTGGTGAAGATACACATCTGGACACTGGAATTTCTTCAGTAATTCTTCAAGATTGAGTGATAAGGCCAAAAACGATATACAACATGAATCATGATATTTCAAAAAGATGTGGACGGAGTATGACAAAACTTCGTCAATAAGTTTGGTAGGTGACGAGAACAAGTCGATTCGATTTTGGTTCAGATCCGGCCTATCAATGGAATACAAAACGAAAACTGTTCAGCCTGGTGGAGGTATGTGTATAACTGTATATATATATATATATATATATATTATATATATATATATATATATATATATATATATATTCAAAGAACAAAACAAAACAAAAAGAACAAAACCTGTCAAAGGGCAGAGGAGCCCCTTGTGAGCCAACAGCCATCCATATCTAGTGCCCAACTGTATCTGGGGACGTCCTCCTGCAGTTGGGTAACTATTTATGAGGAGGTTGGTGGCAGGATTTGCACTCTGGCCACCATAAAACCCTTCCTTCCACAAAACATTCCAAAAGCATTACAAAATAAAAAAATAAATATATATATTGAAAACCCACATTGTGGGAATACCTCCTGTGCAGCTGCCCTTCGCAGGACAGCTCACCGGATGACGGAATTGGGGCAAAGCCTTTGGGACCCCCAATCTTTGATAGTTGGGAAACCACGGGGTAACCTTCCCGGTCAGATTGTGTAGTGTGTGTCGGAGTGGTGCTGAGGTGTCATCCACCAGACGGCGGTCTCCTTGGGTTAACCTGAGGCGGTCCCCTTGGGTGGGTGTCTGGAATGTCCTATCCCTAAAAAGAGGATGATCACCTGTCTCTGTTATCATCTGAGCTCAAGCGTTTGGACATCGGTATTGCAACACTCTCAGAGGTTTGGAGACCAGATTGCGGCGACATCATGGCGGGTGGTTACACCTACTATTGGTCACTCTGATGGTTACCCATGCCCAAGGAGTTGTTGTAGCTGTGTCCAATAAGCTGACTCCAATGATAATTGAGGTACCACCGATCAACGAGTGTATTATGAGACTAAGGATTCATCACTCCTTGGGTGTCATTTCCCTGGTCTCTGCATATGCTCCGACTGAGGCGAGATCTCACCGTGAAGGACACATTCTATGCCACGTTCTAATCTGTGGTTGATCAGTGTGCCAAGGCGAGATACTTCTTCTGGTCTTGCGGGATTTCAATACATCGACTAGAACTGATATGGGGTGGTTATGAGACATGTGTTGGTCCCCCATAGGTCTGGAACTGTGAACGAGAATAGCACCAAGTTCCTTGACTTTGCTAGAAGTTACAGACTTTGGGTTGCTGGTTCATGGTTTCAGCGCCCACAGGCTCATCGCTGGACTTGGTA
>CM068956.1:51150102-51161737 GCA_035128595.1 Eptatretus atami | reverse complement strand
AAGTCAAATTAAAGGGAATCAACATAATTAATTTGACCAAAAAATAACATGTATCTTATTCCTTAGTCATTGTAATAACCATTACCGGAATAATAAAAAACTAACAATCTTGCTGAAATTTGTCTCTTCTACGTCACTAACTTGCCATATTTTCGAGCTTCATAAAAAAGGTTGTGCCTTTGAATACATCTAGAAGTAATCCTCGAACATGTGTATCATACCTTGATAAAACCAAATGTCATTTTGGGTTACTTCAGTCTCATGTTCAATCTTTTGCTCTTAGGTATTGCGACAGTTATCATTAACATTAGTTGACTTTCCTCTCCTTTTCATTACAGGACCATAAATGTATATATAACTTTGATTGTATATTTCACACAAATCATGAACTTTTGACATTTCATTGACCAAAGATCATACAAAACTAATTCATTGACAGTATTAATGCAATGTACATGTCATTAGCTTTAATTTAATACCACACATGATAGTTTTGATGCCCTTTTTAAGGAGAATTATATTTCACATTCGGCAAAAAGTGGCGTGGCTTATTACGTCATTTTGAGGGTCAAGCAGTCAAGATACAGCTTGGCAGACAGCAAATTTGAATTCAGCACACCCAAATTAGGTAAAATAAACTGGTTGCCAACTTTTCCTCAAAAATGCCTCTCGCATGTTATTTAGCTACATATCTCATTTTTTTGACGAGACTACTCCTCTGATGTGGCTCGACAGATCGAGGTGAAACTTTATACGTATGACCGCCTATCCACGAGGAACAAAAGGTTCACAAATTTGATGTCATAGGTCACATTTTTTGGCAGCCATATTGGATTTACCCTAAAACATCCAAAAATCTTCTGCTCCAGAACGGCTGGACAGATCGAGGGGAAACTTCACACAAATGTTCCCCAAGTGTAGGGGCCACCAGGGTAGTCACGAGTAATTGATGTCATGTGGTCTGGCAGCCATATTGGATTTAAGAAAAATATTAAATAATGTTTTCTCTGGAACTACTTAAACAATCGATGTAAAACTTCACAATTAAGATCTAGTGGTGATGGCAAATACATGTTTTTTATTTCAACCTGACTGGACACATGGTCTGGCAGCTAGAATTATTTAATTTTTTATGTGGGTTCTTTTTGATTTTTGATTTTGATTTTTTTTTGAAAAAGACTCACTTGGCTATGCCTAGATTGGTTTGAGCAGTGAGCTTTACTATTTTTTAGAGGGGGGCCACTTTTGCCGATAAGACATCAGTGTGAGAGCTGCCACACCACCTGCAGGACTCCATAATGGCTGTTATTAGCCCCCACCTTCACATACTCTTCTTCGTTGTGGTTAACTGGACTGCAAGGCAGTATTGTTTGAATATTGCAACCATATCCTGAGAAGTTATGTTACTTTCATGCTTCGCGTTGGAACATTCATTTGAAACCAATGGGTCACTTTATTAGCATTTATAGCAGATTATGATGGGCCATTTTCACATTTGTATATTATCAGCCACATGTCGGGGGCTGCACTTTAGGCCACCTGGGGCCACTAGTGGCTCGCAGGCTGTGCAATGAAGAACAGGGCCATTTGAGGGTAGAGGAGTAGCAGCTGAAATGTGAATCCTATCCAGGTTCTTCCTGATGACTTTATCTTTGCTTTTTGCTTGGTTGCGTTCCTTCTGGTTACTCCAATGCAGGACTGTACATATTTGGTCTTCCATTTGATCTGAATTGAATTTATTTTAATCCCATTCTGAATTCAATTGAAAAATAATAAACGTCATGGGTCAGGGTCAGGTGACCGATCAAAGTGGGGTTGCATCAAAGCAGGACGTCCTGGCACCCGGTCATCACTGCCAGTAGTTATAAAGTGGCAGTTGTAGTTATGTCGATTAATAATTACGTAACACATCGATACACAAATGCCACACAAAATACACCACACAAAACTACACAAAACAACATCTTTGGGGTCTTCAGGGTCTTTTGGGGATTTTTGTGACTTTTGGGGTCTTTTGGGTCTTCAGGGTCCTCAATGACTTTTGGGTCTTTGGGGTATTTTGGGTCTTCAGTGACTTTGGGGTCTTCTGGGTCATCAGGGTGTTCGGGGTATGTTGAGTCTTTTTGGGTCTTCCGTGACTTCTGGGTCCTTGGGGTCTTTGTGGTCTTGGGAGTCTTCTGGGTCTTTGAGGGTCTTCTGGGTTTTCTGGGTCTTGGGGGTCTTTTGGGGTTCTTGGGAGTCTTTGGGGTTTTTTGTGTCTTAAGAGTCCTCAGGGTCTTAGAGGGTCTTCAAAGATCTAAGGGGTCTCAGCAGTCTAAAGGGTTGTAAGGTACATTCCAATTGTGTGTAAATAATTGACAAATAGTCATACGGCTGGACGGACAGACGGATGGACGGACACACGCACGCCGAGACCGAGCTCTTTTTACTGCCCCACCAAAGGTGAAGGAGGTTATGTTTTCACCCTTCTCTGTTTGTCTGTCTGTCTATCTATCTGTTTGTGTGCAGGGTATCTCAAAAAGTTGTGGACTCAAAAATTTGGTGGGCAGGTTGGGTGTGTGACAATGACAAACCGATTCGATTTTGGTGACGATCCAAATTTGGATCCGACGACTATAATTACCCTGTGCTCACAAAGTGAAAAGCAGGGTTAGGCATTCGGTTGTGTACGTGCGTATGTGTGGCATACATGTGTATGTGTGTGCGTGCATGTCTGCATTTAAAAAATCCATTTTCTCAGCAACCGTTGGTCCGATTGACAAAATTTTACCCAAGGAGTGCCTCCGCCTGCAGAATTTTTTTATTCATAATTATGACGTCATAGGTCACGGGTACGGACGCCATCTTGGAAAAACGTTACACCTCCATATCTCCCAAACTGCTCAATGGGAAAAGTTGAAACATAGCTCAATGTCAAGTAGCCCCAATGGGGAATAAGAATATCACCGGTGCCTTCTTTATGACATAATAATTCGACAAGTACAATGCTTGATCTGATCAGGATGGAAAAAAAATTCCTCTGGAACTGTTAGTCCGATGGACACGAAATTTTCAGAATATGAGCGGCTCCTCGAGTATAATTTTTTAAATGATAATTATGACATCATAGGTCATGTGGTGCAGGAAATTATGACGTCATAGGTCATGCCCCCTTGGAAAAACTTTGCACCTCTATATCTCTGAAACCACTCCATGGAAAAAAATTGAGACCTGGCTCATTGTCAACTACTCCCCATGGGGGAATAAGATATTGTTACGGATCTGGAAACCATTTGCATTCAACATACAGGTCCCAAAAGTCAGTTATCCCATAAAGTACATGTGTAGTCAGATCCCTTTCCTTTTGTCTAGTGGGAGAATAAAAAACGTGCGTTGTGACTTATTTTAGTTAGGTTATTAAATCTTTACATCTAACAACCAACAAGCCATCTGCATGACCCCTCGGCCCGTCATGATCCAACGCACTTGGGGGTGGGGGGGGGAGCCAGAGAGAGAGCTTCTTCAGATAGGAGAGTTTCAAGGCATGAGCAGGCCCAGGAGGGAGAGATTAGATTGGAAGAATTTGGTAGGACAGAGGGATTCATGGGGCAGCTAGTGTTAGAGTCGGGTAAGGCCAAAATATGGCCCTCACTCATGCCTGCCATCACTGATGATGACATCTGCGGCCGGTTTGTTGCATCTGCTGCCGGCTCTCGTACCATCTGCCAGCCACTTACTTGCCAGTCCTTGTCAGCTCACCATTCCATTTGCCTGTTCTACCAGTTCTGCCACCTGTTTGTGCCATCAATGTGGACCCATAAGGCTGAAGACCTTTGTGTGAAGGTCAAATGGGCCGAGTTTCCTTTTTTAAGATGACAAGGGCTATTTGCTTACTTATTCTTGGGCCACATAAGCCGAAGACGCACTTTTAGAGAGGCCAAATGGGCCCTTTTGTGCAATTTTTGTGGGCCTTCCAGGCCAAGAACTCCAGTTCTGTAGAGGCCACTTGGGCCAAGGGGAGCACTGGGTGCTGACAGGTCCTGTGGTCACCCAAGACACCTGTTGTGCCGGGACCCAGGGCCCTGATAGACAGCATTGGGGGAGGGGTCTTGTAACAGGCAGGGGGACCAGACCTCACAAATGTCATAGACTCTTCAGAGAAAGAGGAAAAAGAAGAAGAAGAGGCCCTCATGGAACCGCATCCCAACCACACGTTCTTGTTTATAAATTGTGTCCTAATCAAGGGAGGTGCGTGCAAAGTTCCCCTCCCTTTATATGGGACGGTTTCTCTGTATGCAACTTTAACATAGGGACTGGAAATTCGTTTCTCGGCTTCTACTGGACGAAATTGGCTGCAAATTTCAGAAGTAAATCCTTTGTACATCAAGGTAATATGTTCCTAATTTCAGCAACGTCGATTTCTGCATTCTTGAGTTTTCAACAAAAATCCTCGAAATTTACATTGGTGTCTGTCAGTCTGTCTGTCTGTCTGTCTGTCCGTCCGTCCGTCTGTCCAAAATGTGTTGGCGCTCATATCTCAAAGGCTATGCATTGAAACGAGCTGAAACTTGGAATATACATCGCACAATACGTCTAATTAAATACTTTCGAAACAAATTCCACCTAAGTGCTGTCACTTTTTCTTTTTTGCTATTTTTTTTGCTCATATTCAACTATCCACGCATCATCCACAAATGTCAGAAACACCATGCAATTCTGCTTGGTTTCCAGCAGAGTAGGCACTATCTATCAATTTATTTGTGCAACAAATACTGTAAGTTGTCTACAATTATACGTACTCATTACCCTGCACTCGCGAAGCAAAAAGCAGTGTTAAGCGATCGGTAGCGTATGTACGTAAGTCATACGTCATCGTACGTCATACATGTCTGCATTTTGTTAAGATTCAAAAAAATCTATTGTGCATGCTTTACTACCCTTGTATTCTTAAGAGGAACCACGTAATGCTCTCGAAAAGTTCTAGAAAACTTCCTTGTGTTTCCTTCCCCTTGCCATCTTTTTAAAATTAAATATATTTAGTCTCGGGGTGAATTCTGACTGTCATTGTTCTCTTGGGGTGATGAAGAAAGACCTGTTCAGGGATTCGTTGACCGCGGTGAGTCAACACAGCACACCCGGACAGCGTCGCACGTCAGGCTCACACGGCCTAATAGCATACAAGGTGCAAGGTCTAATCGGCGTAATGATGGACAAATTCGGACTTCCAATCTGTACGGTATCGTGGCACTTAGACGCATGATCCAGCAAGGAAGACCCCAAAATAAGCTAGTTCTCTTCCTCAGAAGCGATCACGTGGCATTCGTACCACCCCACTCTTAAGCTCCATTAGGGTTAGTTCTACATCGTGGATTGGTTTAGGTCCTCAATATCACAGTTCTCCCTGCATTCAACTTATTTTTCCACATTTGTCAACGTTGCAATTGATCGTGTAATACTTTGTATGTGGGATGCAAGTCTGATTGAGTTCTCACAGGAATACCAGGCCTAGATTAGCTCGCGGTTCACCCTTGATGACCCTGTGCCAAGGATAGTGGTCTGATTCCAGAGGAACGTGTGTTGATGTGTGTGTTGTGTGTGTGTGTGTGTGTGTGTGTGTGTTGTGTGTGTGTGTGTGTGTGTGTGTGTGTTATTCCATATGCAGGTTTCAGAAGGTGGAACGGAGCCCTCCTAGGTGAGTGTGTTGTGTGTGATGTGATGTGATGTGATGTGTACATAATATTGTTACGGTTCTAGGAACCGTATGCATACAACATACAGGTGTCCCGAAGTCAGTTATTCCGTTAAGTATATGTGTAGATAGAACAACTCCTTGTGTTTAGTGGGAAATCAAAGGGGTGCGTTGCTATGTTTAGTTTAGTTAGATTAATAAATCTTTATGTCCCCTCCATTATGAACCACAGTACCTTCCTCTCGCATGGCCTGAACAAACGCTTGTTCGCCTATCGCCCAACCGGCGACTCGCTGTCCGAGGCACAATCCTCTTGCAGTAGTTAATTTTTGGCGAGTCCGCACTTGTGGAGTGGGGGCTTCCCGGTATGGCCGAAACCCCCGCCCAGAAAGGGCGGACCCATGGAAGCCCTGTCCAATCAAGGCGGACAGTGACATCAACTTCACCAGGCCCCTCCCCGCTGAGGGAGGTCTATAAATTACGACACCATCCTCAGTCTTGAGTTATTTGGGGTCGTTCGTTCTGTGCTTGGAGGTCGGAGAATTTGTTAGTGAGTACTTGGAGGTCGGAGAATTTGTGAGTGAGTGCTTGGAGGTCGGAGTTGGTTGGAAACTAAGGGGTTCCCGCTGCTTGGCTCTGCTCACCTCTCGCCCCAACGGCCTGACTACTGGTCCCAGCCCACTCGAGCTCCTCCATGGACCCGAACTCCACACGGGCAGCTGTGGACCTGACTGCACGACTGTTGGCAGGTGCCGCACCATGGAGCATTCCTTTGCCCGAGACTCAGGTACCCGAGAGAACTGCGACCTACACTCACCTCCTCCCTGGCTGCAAAAGTCCTTTGCTCTCAACTGGGTTTATTTTGTCCGAGTGTGTGTCTGAGTGTGTGGCGCCAGTCCATTAAGTAAAACTGCATAAGTTATTCGAACCTTGTAAATCTTGCCTGTATTATTCTCGTGACAAGTCTGCTCTGTGTCTGCTTTATAAGTTGCTGTAAAATTGTCGCACTGCATCTCTCTCATCTTCCCCTGCATAACATCACCAATAAACCTGTTTCCTGTACACATAACTTCCCTCGCTTTATTGTAAATAAAATATTGTAGAAATGTTCCCAGTTTGTTTTTGTCTTTTCCTCCATTGGTCCAGCTCATGGTTCGGATCTAAGTTTTTAGCCGGGTCTTTATCCCCGATAATCTGTTCATTCTAGCCGGTACGTCCTTGGTAGTTCCGCTCGGCTGAATCCGATCCGGAGTTGGTAGTTGGTACTCTACCGTAGTTGGTAGAGTGACCCGATTCGGGCAAGGTGTACCGAGGGTGTGGTTCCCCGGTAGACGACACGCGTGGTTAATTAGGTAAATTGGCTCTCGCCAAAAAGACCCTACGCTACGCGGTGGAGGTATTGGCGTCCCGATCAGCAAAGCGACCCGCCGCATCACGGAATTATCTGGAGCGACGGCCTACAATTCCGGGAGTCTGGTGGGAGACGATGTAACTTCCCCCACCTAGCAGTCGTTCTCGCCACCGGTCCCCGGCCCAAACAATATGTATAATATCTCATGTGTAATAAGTGTGTGCTCACATATCAATGTGTATATAATACTAGCAGGGTGTGGTTACACATTGTGTAGGCATCCGAACCATGCTTCCCCATTGTCTCGGGTTTCTCACCAGCATTAGATTTTTCATTTGTTGGTTCACGAGCGCCAGCCAGAGTGACCACTATATTCGTTGTGTCTGTGTGTCTGTATGTACTGTATGTACAACATATAAAAAATTCAGTTTGATTTGGTCAATTTTGAGGGAAGATAGGTTTTGAAGAAATGGGCGGTGACAGATAGTAGGGTACAGCTAAGATTGCCCATTGTGGGTGGAGCCACGCCCACTTGTAATTTTTGTTTTTTGTTCACGAGCGCCAGCCAGAGTGACCACTATATTCGTTATGTCTGTGTGTGTGTCTGTTGGTAGTCGATCCAGTCGAAAAAAAAAAATTCCATAAAAAATTTGAAATTTCATCTACCCTTATTATCAGTATTTCCATCGATATGTTTGTCTGACTGTCTGTCTGTTGGGTAGTCGATCTAGTTGAAAAAAAAAATATTTTCAAAAAAATTTTTTTTTGAAATATGTTCTACCCTTATTATCACTTTTTCCGTCGATATGTTTCTGTTGGGTAGTCGATGTAGTCGAAAAAAAAAAAAAAAATTTTTTTAGATTTGTACTACCCTTATTATCAGTATTTAAAATGGTGATTTCAGTTAATACAATGGCGATTTCGATGAAACTTGGTTGGTAGGTTAATACATGACCTAGTTGTGTGCAAATGAGAACCGTTGCTATGGACACCACCGTTGCCTAGCAACGGGACTTTGAAATTTTTGAAAATCATAAAAATTTATTTTTTAGAAAATCAAAAATCGTGCCAGAGGGACTGTGGGTAGTAAATTCAGCCATATTGTCAAAAATTTCCAGCCGGATCCTATGAAAACTCTCGGAGAAGATAGACTTTGAATGAACCATGGTCGAAAACAATAAAAACCGAAGTTCGTTATATCTCAGAGACTATGAGTCAGATATACATGAAACTGGTAGGTAGGTTCATGGTATGTCCTAGTTATGTGTGAGAAAGAACCGTTGCTATGGACCCCTCCGTTGCCTAGCAACGGCCGAAAAACCTCTAAATGTGGGGGTATTTTAACGAAAAAACAATCTGCAGCATTAACCCTTGAAGCGAGAATCATGAATTTTCTTGTGCTTAATCCTCAGGTCATTCCCCATCAAACGGGCCCATCGCGTCAGGTTCTATTGGGTAGTCGACTTAGCTCTTCATGTCTTCCGACTTCTCTCTGAATGTCTCACATCCGGCTGTCTGTAATCCCTGTCCTGTTTGTCCATAACTGTATCGGATTATTTCGATTCCTAGTCAAATTATAGCCATAAGATATAGCAAAAAACTGAAATTTCGGGTCCCAGTGGCTTAATGTTAGGTTTGAGGGCCAATCTTGGCATTTAATACGTTCCATAATGGCCATATATGAATGTCGGCTTATTCACCCACAATTTGGGCCCGCAAACTCTCACAGAGTTTCCATCTTTTGTGTTCTTAATAATTATGGCTATATACTGTTGATAGGCAGTTGGAATAATGGTGTCTAAACCTACTGTTGTCAGTGGTCAAGACTGAGATAAATACATTGAGAAAGTGGGACCAGTTACAAGCTCGCCGTTCTTGAGACTAGTTGCGCCATGACTGGCAGGATTTGGAAAAAGCTACATACAAAGAAAAGATAGGCTCCATGATTTGTCCCCGATTTTGCAACGGGTTAGTTTTGGGGCTTATATCTAGCTGGCTAGAATTATGGGAGATAATTTTTGGATGGTTAAATAGAGTTAAAGATTCTAAACCTAATGGTTTTAAAGGGTCTCACCATATTTAGAGGTTTTTTTGCACAGTGCTGCGCTTCGCCAGCACTTGCCCTTATGGGACACCAACGTGGAGCTAACGCGAGAGACCTCCTATTACCTACGACTAAGGTGAAGTGGATAATGAACTTGCTCTCTCCTAGAAAGTCCACGATTACCATGAAGGGTTGTAGGGGTGGGGGGGACCGTATCCCTATAATCCATCTGGTATATCGCGCCTAATCGCCCTATATGCACCCAATATCCATTTTCTCATGTTTCAATACACCAATATGAGTATCCAGTGAATACACATTAGTGAGCAACATGTCTGATATGATTCCATATACACGACCAACTTCGGAGTTTATAATGTGTCAACTTTTTAATTGATTCATAACAAGCCGACTTGTCAACAATCTTGGTGCAGGTTCATTGCACACGTAATGTCTCCGAAATCGTGTCTATCCGATCCGGGCAAGTAGTATTGATTATAAAATAGATGATCTCCATGTGTCTTCTGGGAGAAAGATGCCTTGCTGAAGATGAAAACCCCATCTGTCCAGTGTCCCTCGCGCACACACCTCTGGTTTGACAATATGGCTGAACAATTTATCTGACCTCGTAATTCAATTTAATACATCGTCAGGTGTCTATAAAACGCATAGTTCTGAAATCACTAACTGTTCCGTGCTACGGAAATTATCTGATTTTCTGCACACTCACCTAAGCTCCATAAGCGTATTTCTATGATTTTTCGTTCGATACATCCATAGTATTTCGCTCCAAAGGAGAACGACATCCTTCTTAGTTACCTCTATGAGAGCACTCGCCGAGTATTTCTGGTGTGTGGTCACATAGGCAAACTTGGATTGTTCACTCATTGGATGCGTGATTCGCCCAAAAACTCACGAGTCCTACGAATCGGGTTGGATAGAAACAGTACTTTTGTGCACCAACGTACGGCCCCAAGTTTCATCGAAATCGCCGTTAACTGCTGTATGATACTGAAGCATCAACCTCACAATAATAGATTATTGGTAACTATCACCTGATTATATTAATGGAGGATAGCGTACGTAGAGCAAATCGTCTCAAAACATGAGGAAAAAGGATGTTGATTATTTATTTGTGTTTTTGTTGTGTATGCTATGTTCTCGAAGTTAGAATCTAGGGCATCTGACGCGCCCCGGCCAATGCAAAAGACCTCACCACCAACATTCGACTGTAGGTCCGAAGACCGCAGGGAATCATAGTGGATAATACAAGGGGGCGGGATTAGAGAACATCGTAAGCATTTACACGAAAAGCAAGCTGTTCAGTATTTTTGGGAAGAAAAGATATAGTATTCCTGAGTTAATCCAATTTTTCAAACTATAAGTGATCTCTGCGACCATCTAGCTTTCCAACACTAAAGCTGTATGCCACTGACACACTGAAGAAGCAGACATGAACAAAAACCATAATGGCAAACTCCATGTATGAATTGCGTATGGTATATAACCAATTGATACTTCTGTAGAAATAAAGACGGGGTTGAGAATGAAAACATGATAGTTCTAACAGACATACACTCGTAGAGCCTTAGTTTTCTTCTAATCGGAATTTTTTTTTTTCGGTTCAAGCATAGGTCACTCATTTGATGGCGTACCCCTGATTTCAACCTACCAACTATCTCAACAGATCGAGTGTCAGAACATAGTGTTACGCGACATATAGTGGTAGCACTTTTGGTATTTCATGAGTCATATTTGGCATGCCTAGCGGCTGTTATGCACATATGGAAAACATTTGAATAGTGGAGGAGAGCATAATGGTCGTATTCCACCGTGTTTCTTAGAAAGGGCGTTGCATTTAAACGCATTGTCCTTGGATCGCAGCGCCGAGGTACTTTATCCCTGTTCAGAGTGATCCAGTGAACCTAGTATTAAAACCCAAGTAATCTTTATCGTGCTCAGACATTATGATTTCCTTCTGCACCTGGACTCTGTTAGTGATAACTATCTTCGCTTCACTGTTAGGTTAATAATAAAAAACCTCGTCTGACAAAAGGTTTTGAACTTTATCTTATAACTTTCATGTCAGAGCACTCTCATCCAAGATCATGCGACGATCAACTTTAGTGGTCAGGGCTCTATTGGGTAAGGCATCCTGTTACACCACCACACCGAGATTTACTGCTGCGCTCGACGTTTCAGATTGACTAGTGTGTGTCCTCAATCAGAGGTCTCCTGAGGTTGGAATCAGTCTCCTACCTGATTGTAGGGTAAGCTTTTGTTCTTTATGATGAATATTAGATTCGCCGTGTTCATAAAGCTTACAGTGCAGGATTCAGCAGCAGTCGACTCTATAATGTTGGGGAGAGCTTCGAGGCCAGTACCATGGGGTGAGATCACGACCTGACTCCTGCTCCAAAGATGTGTATGATTCAAGCTGGGTGATTGGGTCAATGGTTGATCCCACCTTATGACGCAAACAGGTCCTTCGTTAGGGCCAGCCGCTAACCCCCGCCGAATACCATTTTGCGTTTGAATGTAGGCCGGGACCTCGACTTGCCTGCCATGTGGA
>CM068956.1:51131800-51146793 GCA_035128595.1 Eptatretus atami | reverse complement strand
ACTATATTCGTTGTGTCTGTGTGTCTGTATGTACTGTATGTACAACATATAAAAAATTCAGTTTGATTTGGTCAATTTTGAGGGAGAAGATAGGTTTTGAAGAAATGGGCGGTGACAGATAGTAGGGTAGCAGCTAAGATTGCCCATTGTGGGTGGAGCCACGCCCACTTGTAATTTTGTTTTTTGGTTCACGAGCGCCAGCCAGAGTGACCACTATATTCGTTATGTCTGTGTGTGTGTCTGTTGGTAGTCGATCCAGTCGAAAAAAAAAAATTCCATAAAAATTTTGAAATTTCATCTACCCTTATTATCAGTATTTCCATCGATATGTTTGTCTGACTGTCTGTCTGTTGGGTAGTCGATCTAGTTGAAAAAAAAAAATATTTTCAAAAAAATTTTTTTTTGAAATATGTTCTACCCTTATTATCACTTTTTCCGTCGATATGTTGTCTGTTGGGTAGTCGATGTAGTCGAAAAAAAAAAAAAAATTTTTTTAGATTTGTACTACCTTATTATCAGATTTAAAATGGTGATTTCAGTTAATACAATGGCGATTTCGATGAAACTTGGTTGGTAGGTTAATACCATGACCTAGTTGTGTGCAAATGAGAACCGTTGCTATGGACACCACCGTTGCCTAGCAACGGGACTTTGAAATTTTTGAAAAATCATAAAAATTTATTTTTTAGAAAATCAAAAATCGTGCCACGAGGGACTGTGGTAGTAAATTCAGCCATATTGTCAAAATTTCCAGCCGGATCCTATGAAAACTCTCGGAGAAGATAGACTTTGAATGAACCATGGTCGAAAACAATAAAAAACCGAAGTTCGTTATATCTCAGAGACTATGAGTCAGATATACATGAAACTGGTAGGGTAGGTTCATGGTATGTCCTAGTTATGTGTGAGAAAGACCGTTGCTATGGACCCCTCCGTTGCCTAGCACGCGCCGAAAAACCTCTAAATGTGGGGGTATTTTAACGAAAAAACAATCTGCAGCATTAACCCTTGAAGCGAGAATCATGAATTTTCTTGTGCTTAATCCTCAGGTCATTCCCCATCAAACGGGCCCATCGCGTCAGGTTCTATTGGGTAGTCGACTACCCATGTCCGCCTACCGGCTTGTCTGTCTGTCTGTTTGTCCCTCTGTTCGGTCCAGTGCTGTTAGTTTGGGCAATTTGCATAATATGCAAATGAAGTCGGCTATTACCGAAATTCAGTTTTTTTGCTATATCTATGGCTATATATTTGATAGGATGGAAATAATGGTGTCTAAACCTATGTTTTCATGGTCAAGGAATATAATAATACCAGTTACAAGTGTCTGAGATGGCGGCCATCTTGGATTCCAAGATGGCCGCCAGAGTGTTTGGCTATATCTATGGCTAATATGGATAGGATGGAAATAATGATTCTAAACCTAGGGTTTAAGGTCTAGCACAGTCTTGCACACCTTGGACACTTGGACTACCAAGACCTTACCTACATGGGTAAGGATAATGAATGCCTGAAATGGGTCCACGATACGGGGTGGGGGTGGGGGTGTTCCTATATCGTTTGGCATGTATTGACCAATATCATTTTCTCATTTCAGACACCAGAGTAAGATATGAGCAATGCTTATTCCATCCATGTAAAGGCAACTTTACAAACAAGCCCTTGTCAACATCTGGTGCAGACCGTATTCGAAGCATCATCCGGGCAAGTAAGATCTAAAAGATGATCTCCATGTGTCTTTGGAGAAAATGCTTGCTGAAGATGAAAACCCATCTGTCCAGTGTCACCGACAATGTGTATCAATTTATACATCGCAGGTGTCTATAAAACGATTTCTGAACATAATGATACTGAAAACGCATCACCAGCTCCAAAGCGATCTCGTCGTTCTGATTCGCAAGGAACGACATTTAACTTCCGAGAGCACTGCATATTCTGTGGTGCATTATGTATCATGGATCGCGATCCAAAACATCCAGATCGGTGGGAGAAAAGTCACTTTGTGCCGTACGGCCGATCGTGCTGCGATCGCACCTACAAGCAAAGATATTGACACTTGTTTCGAGCGTCAAGCAACTGGCAAGGATGTTGAAATCTGTGTTGTTGGAGCAGTGAGTGATCTACATGCGGCGGATGCAAGATACCACATCGACTGTAGGGACGCATTCATGACAGATCGTGCTATAGCAGCAGCTGTCAGAAGCAGCCTTGATCCGAGTCAAATATCTTTGGACTCTTCTTTCCAATCAACTGTATCCGAAATGAAAGCAGACATGACAAAAATATGGAACTCTGTAGATGTTTATAACCTGTATCTTGAAAACGGTGGACAGAAGTTGTCCCGTAGAGCCTTAGTTTCTCATTCTGTCAGATCATTTTGGGCCTGATTTACTCATTTTAAGTGGTTCAGGTGTTGCCAGCCTTTTGGTATTTCAGAGTAAGGCATCAGGCCTGTTACATCTGGTAAATGATGAAGACAAATTCGATTGTGTATTAGAAAGGGTTGCAAAACGCATTGTCCATGAGACGCAGAGGTTACCAGCTGATAGGAAAGTATACCAAGATAGTGTAGACATTGATATTGCACTGGACTCTGTCAGTGAAACCCTTCGCTCACTGTTAGTTAAAATGTCTGACAAAATGAACTACACTTTGTCAGCTGCTCTCATTGGCACATTGTCACCAGCATTTTAACCAACCGATCCACCCCTCTTCAGATTGCACTAGGTGTTGTCCTCAATCAGAGGTCTCTGATTGAACAGTTCTATGATTGTAGGGTAGCTTGTTCTTATGATGAAATATTGCGGTTCAAAGCTTGCAGCAGCAGCAGCGCTCAAGAACTTCACCATCATGGGTATGACCTGTCCAAAGATGGTATCATTCAAGCTTTGCAGACAACTTTGACGCAAACATATCCTCGCAGAACGGACTTGTTAGCACCCATTCCCTTGCCATTGTAATGACTCTTACTGACAGGTACTTGACTGAGGAATCACATCTTGAGACATTCCCTAGACTGACAGCAAATGAAATGCAGCAGCAGGTAATTGATGACATCCTTGTAGAGAGATACAAAGGTCCAAAAAACCTGACATGCCTGATACTGAGGCTAAGCGAGCTCTATTGCCATTACGTGTTCTAGCCGCACAAGTGGCATCACTTTTGAGAGCCTAATCCCTCGACTTCGACTTCTTGCAAGCCATTGACTCTGATGAGGGCATACGGAGTTCAACGGATTCAATACTAAGTTGTCAAGGGAACAGGGCCATACCATAAGACCAGCCACAAGAGCCATTTACCGCCCATTGATAGACATGAACCCAGCTGACCCCGACACAATCTGACAGCAATGGTGAACACACAAGATCTCACCAATAACTGCAGACAGCGCATTACCCTCTTCACCAATGACCACAACTATACAGGGTTGCTGTAGGCATAAAGTGGGTCTACCAAGACCGGTTTCTTAACTTTATACCAAGACTAGGCGGAATGCACTTCTGATGAGTTTTGTTGGATGTGTTGGATACCTAATGGCAAACACTGTCTAGAAGAAATCATGAAACAAGCTTGGAGGTGTTCCGAAAAGCTTAGTGGGAAAAAGTTTCCTCAAAACGTCAGAGCTCTTTGGCTTGTTGTGGAGGAAGTCCTAAGAGGTATTGTTGGACAGTTGGAGAGTCACACCGAACTTCAAGAACATCTAGAAGTATTGTCACAAGAGAGCAGGACGACACGACTCTGGTAGACTGTCTAATCAGCCAGTTTTCTTATGATGCTCTTGTGCGAGCTGAACGTGAGGCCGACTGGCCACTACATCTATATGCAGTCAAAGAATGATGCCGTATTTCTTTGCTGCGGGACATCACCACTATGCCCGTTACGGCCTTATACTGAGGTCGATGGAACGTCTCCCGGTGACATCTTGCATCGTTTCCTGAAAGGGGACCATGTGATGAGGCATAAACCCGGTCTCTGGAACGGTATCTGGTCAGACATGTTTATAGAGAGCACCTTTATGCGATACGGCCACGGTGCTAGAGGCATCATAGGGATCACTCTCAAGCCGTCTGCACTCAAACGATGGGCTCTGAGAAGCATGCATGCACCAAGATTGTCAAAGGTGTTGCAGACATGACTAGAGGATACAAAGAGGTTGATGTCACGAGTCATAAAGAAGAGAAACCATCTAGGACCACGGAGACAACCAAGACAGGTCAAAGATTCGAGAGAAACTGCAATTATGCATCAGCCACTGGATAATGACGACCATCAAAAGGCCTGGTGAACATCCAAACCGGACAGATACAACCAGAGTCTGTAAATGTAGAGCACGCTGTTGACATAGGCAAGGACAGATGATCGCTTTTGAAAGTAGTCTGCCATCTGTTCAACGCCCCTCTATCCAAGAAGGTTGTCACGATGCGTCACGAAGAAATCCATCAAGTTTGGGGCAAAGATGTATACGATGTCAATCTGATATACTCACGGGTGTTGGAGCTTCAACAAACACGAGACATGACTTCCCAACAGTTCTCAAACATGAACTTGCCCCCATGCCGACCTCCATGTTCAAGGAAAATGGCACCATGCGCATAGCGTCAGCAAAGTCTACACTGAAGAAAAAGCTCCAAGTGTTAGTTTCTCTCACGTATTGTTCAGAAGGCAGAAGCGTTATAATTGACGGTTGCGCTATCCTCTGGTGTGTCCACTGGCCATGTAAGGGTACAGTCAAAGACTTTGTGGACAATGTGTGCAGCTTCATCATCCGAAAATGTCGCAGGGGGATGTCTATCTTGTATTTGATCGATACTTCGATTTCAGCATCAAGGCACAACACGGACAAAACGGTGTGGTCAGCAAGCCAGTAGCACCATCACCTAACCTCCAAGTCCTCTCCCACCACAAAAGGTCGTCCTAACTATAGCGGACAACAAAGTTCAACTCATCAAGTGATATGCACAGAACTGCTCAACAGAGGGGAAAAGATGAAGAACAAGCTCGTCTAACTGGCCAAGACCCTGTACCAATAGAAGTCAGCTGCGATGTCCTGAGACAGAGGGAAGATCTAGAGAACTTCATGAAGAAGCAGATGTAATCATGGTTCATCAAATGTCGAAGCTGGCAGAAGAAGGTGCAACGGCCATCAACGTACTGTGCGAGTGATTACAGACGTCTTCGTACTGCTCCTACATTTTTACCACAAACTTGATCTCACGTGCGGCCTAACAATGGAATCTACTCATTCTGAAAGAGCCTTGGTTGACATAGCAGCATCTGCCAAAGAGCATGCTAAAATAGCTCCACAGCTTCCAGCGATGCACTGCCTTTCTGGTGCGATACTGTTGCGCCAACTGTTTGGTGTTGGCAAATCAACTGCCATCAGATGCTTCAGGCCAGTCAAACACTCGAATGCTTGGGTGAGCTTGATGCTCCAATGTCAACAATTATAGACGAAGCTACAAATTTATCGCGAAGTGTTATGGGTGCACGACTACTGCAGACATGTCCGACACTAGGGTACAAGTATGGTCCGGAAAATGGGCGAAAGAACATGACGCAGCGCAAAATAAAGACACTGCCACCAACAAGCCAAGCATTCGTAGAAATGTTTCGACGTGCTCATTTCCAGACGGCAATTTGGAAGGCGGTCCTTCAATCAAAGCCCCCAACATGAATCCAGAAGAGTACGGATGGGCGCGAGAGGAAACTTTCAAGTCTCTCTTTCCTGTTCCAATGCCCACCAGACGTTGCACTCTGCTCCACCACAAATTTTGGAGTTAATAAGGTGTGGTTGTACTTCAGGCACCCCATGTAGAACAGCGCAGTGTGGTTGTTGTGCCGCTCATTTACCATGCACTTTCTTCTGTGCATGTCATAGAGATTCAAATATCAATTGCCATAATGAACGTACAAAACAGGTAGAACATGACATTGACAATGACGAGACCGACGAGGAGACTGCTGATGACGCCGCCGATGATTGACCTCCATTACGTACTTCGTGCTTCTAGTCCTTATAATGTACCAGCTATTATCCAAAATGTTGGTTAGAATAGAATCCACTCCTATCTTCATAGATTTCATGTTGATACAAACTGTCCTATCCCATATAGCCATAGTCCCATAAATGGAATCCAAGATGGCCGCCATCTCAGACACTTGAAACTGGTATTATTATATTCCTTGACCATGAAACCGAGGTTTAGACACCATTATTTCCATCCTATTCCATATATAGCCATAGATATAGCAAAAACTGAATTTCGGTAATGGCCGACTTCATTTGCATATTATGCAAATTGCCCAAACCTGACAGGATGTTATCACTTGGACTCTTGTTCAGCACCCTTCAAGATATAAAACTGCAAAAAACTTTATAGACGCAAGTGCAAGGTTATGTGGAATTCTGCAGGACTATGAAGCTAGAATCATGATTTTCTTGTGCTTAATCCTCAGGTCATTCCCATCAAACGGGCCCATCGCGTTAGGTCTATTGGTAGTCGACTACCCATGTCCGCCTACCGGCTTGTGTCTGTTTGTCTGTCTGTCCAGAGCATAACTCCGTGGACTTTTATCCGATCTTGATGAAACTTGTTATGTGTTCGATATCAATGCCTAGTTGTGTTTTCCTGGATGAGGGTGTACTACGCCCATTGTGGGGGAGCCACGCCCCAAAATAGCAATTTTTAGGGGTAGTCGGATTAAAAATCTATCTTCTCCTCGGAGTTGACTGAATGGAATTGGTTCTTCGGTATTTGAATAGCAAAATGAATTATCTAAAAGTTGTCGTTGTCCGATTTTTCATTTTCGTCCCAAGGTCAAGGTCACAAGGTCAAAAACTTAGAAAATTCCGAATTTTGACATAAAAATCAACAACCGCCAAACTTTGAGAGCTCGGATGACAATATTTTTTATGCATAATCGAGGTCATTCCCACCTAAAGTCTTGAAACCATTTTACTCTATCTCGAACACCTTGCCCGTGGCGCCCCTTCAAGTTGTTTTTACGCTGATTTCATCAATGTATGGATAATCCGAGGAGTGCGAAATGCCATATAGCCTATATGACGTTATATTGTTCCTGGTGTTCCAGAGGAAGTTTTGCACCAAAGGTCATAATCCTTGACTCTGACTTTAAAGGCCACAAAGGTCAAATTTCAAAGTTGTGGGAATCGAACCGGGTTTTCGACTTCTTCGACGAACTAACTCCAATAAGCTATAGCACGTATCCTGTTTCCTTATTGTAATGTCCACAACATTGTTTTGTGACATTTAAAGGTTATGCAAAGGTCAAATTTTTAAAGTTGTTGAACGAACCGGGTTTTCGACTTTTGCAGCTAATAACCTGTCACCCGTACCACATCATGTTGATCATTTTTATAACTTGGTCAAAAATTATCACATTGTCTTATCCTTGACTTCTGAAACAACTACATCGTCAAATACCGCTCATGAACCATCGTCGCCTTCAGACTTGTTTATTCATATTTTCATTTATGGATGTTGTCTGATGATTCTGTGATTTTTCCCGGTGTACCGGTCGATGTGCATCGGCACACAAATTTCAGTTTCAACGTCACCGGAAGGTACCGATCTTTAATATCAGTCAGTGAGTCAGAGGTTAGAAAGGTGTGTGCGTGTGTATAATCATGATTCATGTGCATGTACACGGTGATATGTACGTACAGTGCACCTTGTGGTTGGGCTATTGCTGCTGCGGTTGGGTTTCCGACAGGATTTGATGAATGCACTTGGTTGTGGTTTTCTCATCGTAGTTGCGTGATGTGCAGTATCTCCGTTCAGTGTTGTTCAGGTCACTTGACTCGCTGCAGTGGGTTTTCCATGGTCAACTAAACTGTGAACACAACTTATTTTATGACAGGTGAGATGTCCCCTGGATGGCACTTCCATATACACAACACGCTTTCAAACCACAAGCCACACTCTAAGTACGATGTGTATGCACATTATATATTATATACAAGCAGATACAACCCGGCGCTTCACTGATGGGAATATTACGAGGGGGGGGGGGTGGGGGTGGAAGTAAGTGGGAGAGATGGTGTGAGGGAGAGGAAGAGGGGAGGGAGAGGTGTGTGAGAGAGAGGGTAGGGGTGTGAGAGAGAGGGAGAGGGGTGTGAGAGAGAAAGGGAGAGGGGTGTGAGAGAGAGGAGAGGGGTGGGAGGGGAGAGGGAGAGGTGTGTGAGAGGAGAGGGTAGGGGTGGGTGAAGAGGGAGAGGGGGTGAGAGAGGGGTAGGGTGTGAGAGAGGAGGGTAGGGGTGTGAGAGAGAGGAGAGGGGTGTGAGAGAGAGGGTAGGGGTGTGAGAGAGGGATAGGGTGTGAGAGAGAGGGAGAGGTTGTGAGGGAGAGGGGTGTGAGGAGAGGGAGAGATCGAGGTGGGAGAGAGAATTGGGTGTGTGTGAATCCCCTCCAACTCCTCCCCACCGTCCCCCCCCCACACCCTACACACATTCTCCCACAGTCTCCCCCCCCTCCCACATTCCGCCACACACACACATACAAACATACGCACGCACACACACGCACACACACACACACACACATCCTCCCACAGTCACACACATACATACAGTCACACACACACACACACACACACACCACACACACACACACACACACACACACACACACACACTCCTCCAACCTCCTCGGGGTCGATACGAAACGCGCCCACGATTTACTCAAAATTTCACTTACACACATGCACGGATTCTCCCACACCTCACTGCGGCACGTCCTGCGTGGCTTCGATGCTGCAGAAGTACACGGTTCGCGAGACGGCCGCATAACCTCCTCACAGCACCACGCACCAGGGGGCCCGAGTTCGAGTTCAGATCACCCCCGGAATCCACACACCGCACTCACGTAACCAAGAACAGGCACGCACACCCCACGGAGAGTCATGCTCCCATTCCATGTGTGCAGTCTGCACACCTCTTCACTGCACAAACTACCAACTATAATATGTTGCAGTACTATTCGTGTATTCTATTTTAATATTTTGTCAAGAAAGCACGCACAAACAATGTTAAAATAAAAATAAAAAAGCCTCTTCACTTCAACAACAACACTGCTCTCGGCATTCTCCTCTCGCGCCGCTGGATGCCGGCGTGTGCGGAATTCCACTCCAAATATGGATCTCACGAAGCGTTTCGCTTGGCTGTGCGCCAAATAACGGGTATGCGTCATTTTCCGCCATGGCGACGAGCAGACCAGAGTCGGGCGGTCCTTGGCAAGAAGCGGAGCCGCGACACACCCGTCCACCAATGGAGCAGGCCAGGCGGAGCGGACCGCGCCCCGAAGGACGGAAGAAGGATTGATAATTGCGTCCTGCGTGTCTCGAAGCTTCTGTCTGGTCTGCACTGACTGCATCGCTGCGCGTCTCTCTGGGTCTGCGGCGGACTGCGTCCCACACATCAGAGGTGTCTCGTCGGGCGCATTACAGCGAGCAGTCGACCATTCATCATAGGGAGACGACCTCGTCTCACTTCTCTGGTCGGCTGCCCTGGTTCGTGCTTTTGGAAGACTGAGCTCCGGGAGGGTGTGGACGTCGAGCCGCGCGAACGGGCCAGGTAGCCAGGACGTTATCTTCCCTCGAGCTGGAGGGGCCAATACGACCCGAGGTCCATTTCTGGGTTGTGTTGCGTGTGCGTGTGCGTGGCGTGTGCGTGTGCCGTGCGCGTGCCGTGGTCTGTGTGTGTGTCCGTGTCCGTGGGCCCCGTTGATAAGTAGAAACTGTTAAGTGCTGTGATTCCTTGTACATTATTTGCCCTGGCTATAGGATAACTCTGCCTTACGTGCTCCCCTCGTCCCAATTATTGTTGTAAATAAATTCCCTTTTGTGTTGAATGTACCAGCTCGTTTCTGTGTTTCTTTCTTGCTTAGCATGGTGCGTGTTTGGGAAATAGCGAAGCGGCAAGTTGTTCATTTGTCCGGCGCGGCTCTGGTAACTCTGCTCGGTTATGCCGGATCGAGCCGTTACCTTGCGATCGGATCGACAGAGTCGGCCGAGGGTGTGGTTTCCCCGGTAGTTAGACTGCGTGGGTATTTAGGTATATTGTAATTGGCAATTGACCCTACTTCCACGTGGTGTCGACCTATTGGCGATCTTCGGTCCGATAAGGGACCCGTGACTTTCGGATTTATCTGAAAGGTAGACTAAATTCCGGTGTTCGGTGGAGCCGACTCCACTGCTCCCTAGCGGTCGTGCTCGCCACCGAGACCCGGCCCACAACAATACTCCTGCATCAGAGTGGTGATCCATCCAGGATTAGTGACCCATCTAGCCAATGAAGTGAGGAGGATCATCCATCATCCTATCCATCATCCATATTATATTACAAGACCGCCTTTTGCCTCCTGCTTTGGTTCAATGGCTTTGACTAGATTGAGCGTCGATATAAAAACATTTTTACCATCTGCCATCATGAAAGGGAGTTTCCTTGTCGTCATCAACTTCAGTCATCACCTCTTGAGCTATGTAGATGAGACTTCGGACTGGTGATGTTGCACTTAGCAGGAACGTACTGGATGGTTTGCCATTACCGTGAGGTTCAGGATTTTTAACCGAATTGCTTGATCGATTGTGGGAGATTATCGATGCTCCCATTGAGTTCACACTCTTGCAACTTATAAGACGGTGCCGCATTCGAATGGCATGGCCGCCCCTATGGCCACATGGCGATCTAGTCATTGAATGTTGAGCTGTGATAATGAGATGACCGGAGGCCTCTCCCTGGGTTTGTGAACTTTTATATGAAAACCCAATGTTAACCCTTTCCTTTGCCACCATCTTATCAGTCTCTTTCTGTGCCCCGATAGACCCATACCTGAATGTTTCATAGGATCCTAGAAGATGTCCTGCAGGATGGAGGATTCCCAGAGGACCCATGTCCGTTCCGATAAGAGATTTCTCCAAGATGCTTTAGGAATGTTTCCTATGGAATGTCACAATCATTGGGTGACAATAAAGTTGAGACATTAACTGGTAAGGGATGCTTGATATTCGCAGGAAAAATAGAGCAACCCATACTGTATATCTCAAATACTTTTAAACCGCTTCATTTTTCATTTCTGGCACTTTCTCTCAGATTCTCATCAGCTATTTTTGGTGCGATGGAGGGGTGGAGCGAGAAAGGTGAGGAGAGGGAGACATTGCAATGATGGGAATAAGAGGGGGTGGGGAGCTCTATAATAAGGATAGCCCAGTGTGGTGTCCCAGGTTTCCAAGTTAGTCTTCTCTGCCAGTTTGGGTTTAGATCCAAAATTATTCGGATACTTGATATTGCATGTTTAACATCAGCAAGGCTGGGTAGATAGCCTGGTACATACTTGACTGAGCTGCTTGTGGGTTCAAATCTGAACCAGCTTCTAAACTTGCCTATCTGGTGTCTTGCAGCGGGCAAGGCATTGATCAGTTAAGTGGGTGTTCGTCTGTCGGAATTCGTTGGTGGACGTTTAGAGTCCACGGTTGTATTCGCGAAGTGAGCCAGCTATCACCGGCACCTGAACAAATTCAAGAATCTTCCAGGCCTTAACCTACAGAGCCCTCCGTCATAATGATGTACCGCATGTCTGCTGCCATTAAGAAGGAGAACATCAACGAATGGTGTTTTCAGTTGCAATTGCACGACATGCCATGGCCTGGTCGTGCTTACTGATCCTGAATGGACAAAGCTCTTTCCTGTTCATTGGGCACTCTCCCACTCTGTTGGCAGCTTGAGCGTAAACCTACAGATCTATCACTGTAATTTGTCTTAATTGGTGAAGCAGAAACGGTGTCCAGGTTGTTCTGGCCTGTTACCATGACCTTTTTTAAGTTTCTCTCACCGGGGGCACCTTGGCGTTTTCTATGGGTAAAAAGACACGAGGTGCCGTGTCCGATAGAGCAGGAAATTTCCAAGGCCTCGGGGTACTGCGACACATGAGCTTCATTTTTGATTCACCAAGGGATTTAACGTTCGACACACTAAAACGTAAATTGCTACGACGGACATCTGACCCATTTGCCCAGCGAGACGAACATTCATTGATGCAGCTTCTTAGCCCCTGCTGTGCAAAATCACATGTGAGGTTCGAATCTGGTGGGGGATCGAAACCTATTTAAGCACGCTTCTGCATCATTCTGAATGCTCTACAACAACCAATAGAGAGCATGGATACCTGAATGCAAAAAGCAAAATGAACAGATACAGCAACTTCCAATTGTGACCGTACTCACCTGTAATGTCGTCAAACTTTTGACCAGATTCATCGATTGTGCTTTGGGGTGAGACCTTCAGGTGTTTCATCAGACTGCATCTGTAGGAATCTCTTGTTGGAGCTGGGAAGCAATGGGACCTTCGCTGGTGTACTCTTTTCTCCCTCCTTGTTGCCGGGATTAAAGTGACGTTCGCTATTTTGTGCAAGATGACGCGTCAACGTGAGCCAATCCTCGGCTATTTTGTCACAGATACTCAGATTCGGACTAATTTTACTCATTTGCACGGCTTTTCACGCCTTTAATCTCATCTCTCATGCAGTAACACCATCGTGGGTTCGTGGGGCGCCCATTGAAGACGGTAATAAACCGGAGAGGGTCTTACGAGGAAAATGTGTGCGAACCACTGATTGATTCTACAGATTGGGATTTAATGGTCAGGGTAGCACTACGACCGAGCATATTATTTAAATAGGTTACAAAACCGCGATATATTTATGCACACAGCACAGTTCCAGTGGCAAGGTGCTTTTTATGTCCTTACTGTTGGAGCGTGGAGGACAATATGTTGCGATCTGGAAGCCATGAGACACAACATACAGGTCCTCCAGACAGTTTATTGTAAGATGTGTTTTTATCTCTCTCATGATTCTGTGATTTTTCCCGGTGTACCGGTCGATGTGCATCGGCACACAAAATTTCAGCTTTCAACGTCACCCGGAAGGTACCGATCTTTAATATCAGTCAGTGAGTCAGAGGTTAGAAAGGTGTGTGCGTGTGTATAATCATGATTCATGTGCATGTACACGTGTGATATGTACGTACAGTGCCACCTTGTGGTTGGGCTATTGCTGCTGCGGTTGGGTTTCCGACAGGATTTGATGAATGCACTTGGTTGTGGTTTTCTCATCGTAGTTGCGTGATGTGCAGTATCTCCGTTCAGTGTTGTTCACGGTCACTGGACTCGCTGCAGTGGGTTTTCCATGGTCAACTAAACTGTGAACACAACTTATTTTATGACAGGTGAGATGTCCCCTGGATGGCACTTCCATATACCACAACAGCTTTCAAAACCACAAGCCACACTCTATAGTACGATGTGTATGCACATTATATATTATATACAAGCAGATACAACCCGGCGCTTCACTGATGGGAATATTACGAGGGGGGGGGGGTGGGGGTGGAAGTAAGTGGGAGAGATGGTGTGAGGAGAGGAAGAGGGGAGGGAGAGGTGTGTGAGAGAGAGGGTAGGGGTGTGAGAGAGAGGGAGAGGGGTGTGAGAGAAGAGGGAGAGGGGTTGTGAGAGAGAGGGAGAGGGGTGGAGAGGGAGAGGGAGGGAGGTGTGTGAGAGAGAGGGGTAGGGGTGTGATAGAGGAGGAGAGGGTGTGAGAGAGGGGTAGGGGTTGGAGAGAGAGGGTAGGGGTGTGAGAGAGAGGAGAGGGGTGTGAGAGAGAGGGGATAGGGTGGTGGAGAGAGAGGGAGAGGGTGTGAGAGAGAGGGAGAGGGTGTGAGGGAGAGGGTGTGAGGGAGAGGAGAGATCAGGTGGGAGAGAGAATTGGGGTGTGTGTGAATCCCCTCACACAATTCCTCCCACCGTCCCCCCCCCACACCCCCTACACACATTCCCCCACAGTCCTCCCCCCTCCCCACATTCCGCCACACACACACATACAAACATACGCACAACACACGCACACACACACACCACACACCCTCCCACATCACACACATACATACAGTCACACACACACACACACACACACACACACACACACACACACACACCACACACACACACACTCCTCAACCTCCTCGGGGTCGATACGAAACGCGCACCAGCGATTTACTCAAAATTTCACTTACACACATGCACGGATTCTCCACACCTCCACTGCGGCACGTCCTGCGTGGCTTCGATGCTGCAGAAGTACACGGTTCGCGAGACGGCCGCATAACCTCCTCAACAGCACCACGCACCAGGGGCCCCGAGTTCGAGTTCAGATCACGCCCCCGGTGAAATCCACACACCGCACTACGTAACAAAGAAACAGGCACGCACACCACCCCACGGAGAGTCATTTGCTCCCATTACCATGTGTGCAGTCTGCACACCTCTTCACTTGCACAAACTACCAACTATTAATATGTTGCAGTAACTATTCGTGTATTCATTTTAATATTTTGTCAAGAAAGCACGCACAAAACAATGTAAAATAAAAAATAAAAAAGCCTCTTCACTTGCAACAACAACACTGCTCTCGGCATTCTCCTCCTCGCGCCCGCTGGGATGCCGGCGTGTGCGAATCCACTCCAAATATGGTCACGAAGCGTTTCGCTTTGGCTGTGCGCCAAATAAGGGTATGCGTCATTTTCCGCCCAATGGGCGACGAGCAGACCAGAGTCGGCGCGTCCTTGGCAAGAAGGCGGAGCCGCGACACACCGTCCACCCAATGGGAGCAGGCCACGGCGAGCGGGACGCCGCGGCCCCGAAAGGACGAAGAAGGGATTGATAATTGCGTCCTGCGTGTCTCGAAGCTCTTCTGTCTGGTCTGCACTGACTGCATCGCGCGCGTCTCTCTGGGTCTGCGGCGGACTGCATCCCGCGCATCAGAGGTGTCTCGTCGGGCGCATTACAGCGAGCAGTCGACCATCTCATCAAGGGAGACGACCTCGTCTCACTTCCTCTGGGTTCGGCTGCCCTGGTTCGTGCTTTTGGAGACTGGAGCTCCGGGAGGGTGTGGACGTCGAGCCGCGCGAACGCGGCCAGGTAGCCA
>CM068956.1:51088550-51109911 GCA_035128595.1 Eptatretus atami | reverse complement strand
CTCAAGATCTCAAACAAGACAAAATGTAAGTGAAAGGACAAAAACAAACAAACAAAAAAATCAGTTCAAAGATCTTTAAGTCTGTTGGTGCAAAATATGTTGATATAATTATAAGAAATTTTGAAATGACCTGTGATGGTAGATTTCAGCAACAATTTACTCTTGACGAGTCTACCCCTCACATTCAGGGTGTTGAATGCATGTCATATTGATTTGCATGCCAGGCATTTACAGGTGGCCAAATGAAGAACATTTAAGAAGGAATAACGGAGCCGTTACTACTGTGCCTCGCAAATTAAGTGCAAAGAGGTTGCAGCATGTCGACAGTGTGATAACTCACACATCTGTTCTCTGAACCTTTTTAGATGGAACATTGTTGGGCATGTAGCATTGTTTGACCATGTCAGTGTAAGAGACATTGTCCATATAGTCACTCTTTCCCACTGTTGAAGTGCTGGAGCTCTTCTGGAGTTCTACAGCAGTATCGCAGTTGTAACTGGAAATGTGTAAGTACTGTGCCTGGTCATCATTTTCTGTTTCTCGGTGGTAAAAGTAGTTGAAGTTGGAAACTATGACTGGCACTGGAAGTGCAATAGTAAGTACACCAGCGATAGCACAAAGTGACCCTACAATTTTACCTCCTACGGTTATCGGCCACATGTCTCCATATCCCACAGTTGTCATGGTGACGACAGCCCACCAGAATGAATGGGGAATGCTTCTGAAGCGCGTCTTTGGTTCATCTGCCTCGGCGAAGTACACGGCGCTGGAAAAGAGGATAACACCGATGAAGAGAAAAAAGATGAGGAGGCCCAGCTCTCGCATACTCGCGTTCAAAGTCTGCCCGAGGATTTGGAGACCCTTTGAGTGGCGTGAGAGCTTGAATATCCTGAAGACACGAACAAGGCGAATGACGCGCAGGATGGCAAGGGACATCGTCTGCTGACCATTACCTTGCTGCTCAGCAAGTTCCATTCCAAGTGTGATGAAGTATGGAAGAATAGCAACAATATCAATTATGTTCATGATGTTCCTGAAGAAATCCGGCTTGCTGGGACTTGCAAAGAATCGTACCAGGAGTTCAAAAGAGAACCAGACAATGCAGATGGTCTCCACGATGAAGAACGGGTCAGTGAAGGCGTTCTCTTTTGATGCAGCTACAACTGTGACATTTTCCGCTGGATAATCATCTTCCCGGAACACCGGGAGTGTTTCGAGGCAAAATATGATGATGGAGATCGTAATGACTAGCACGGAGACGATGGCTATGGCCCGTGCTGTGCTGGAGCTCTCGGGATATTCAAACATAAGCCATACCTGTCTCTGGTACTCACGTTTGGGCATTGGTCGCTCTTCTTCTTTTATGTAACCTTCATCTTCACGATACCTGTCGAAGAATAATTTCACCATTGCTCTGGTATTTATAAGAGTTTAGAAAATACACACAACACTTACACATTTAGTCAAGACGAGTTATCCTAATGCTCTTTAAAATGCTCTCTGCTTTCTCCTAATGCTCTTACTTTTAAAAGCCAAATATATTGTTAAATAACTGCTAAAGACAAATGGTGTGCAACAATTTTCAGATATCCTCAATTATTTTTCCTGTAAAGCATCATTAAAAAATTTTTTAAGGTGAAGTATACATCCAAAGGATGACACTCGATGGGTATATTCTCAATTTTTCAGTCATTTCTTAATGAAGCTCACTACCTACTTTTGCATTTCAATTGATACGTAATAACAGCACAATTTTTCATGTAAGAGTAAAGGCTGCACAATAGAAGGATGGAAGAAAGGCAAGTTTAAAATAACGATATATGGAACAAGTCAAAAGCATGAGCCTGGAAGAATGCTTCCTGCCAAATAGGAAGTGCAGCAAGGCAAGAAAGCACGAAAGGTCAAAGGAGCAAAAGATTTGACAGAAAATGTTGAAGAATGGCAATGTAGAAAGTTAGAAATGAAGAACACAACTAAACAAGTTCCAGAAACCAGTGAGAAGAGTCAACGTGAGCAGATAACTTGAAATTAATCAGTGTTAATGATGAGAGGTTTATCCATTACATAAAACAAAAGCCCCATGAAAAAGCAAATAGAGATACAAGAAATAAGACAGATTAACCTATCTGCAATGCATCTTAGATTCTCAAGGGGATATAATCAGTGATGCTGTTGATCTTGTGCTTCATTATGAAGCAGAGGAGGTGGAATGGTGGTTGTGGTGGGGAGCCTGCAAATGCACAGATATTTGAAAACCTTTGCTGTGTGTGCACAGTTAGTTAATGATGCACATCGATAAAAATGCAATTCCATTATACAACCGATCAAAACTTTTAACCCACTTAAAACTTTTCTTTGTTTGGAAAAAAGTGCACAACAATTCCTCATTTGTGAAATGCCATAATAATATTTATAAAAAGATATAGATGTAAAATATACCAAGTTAACAATATGAATAAGGAGAGTACATGAGAATAAAAAAGCTAATGAATAAGTTAATAAACTAAATATTTTGTCACATGACCCAGCCTTCTCTACACCGGGGAGAGTGTGGAGAGGTGGGGGGGGTTGGCAGTACAACCCCTGTGAGTGGCTGAAACGGTGTTTAAATTATTGTGTTCTTAATTGCTATTACCAAACCCCAAGGTTCACTCAAACTAAGCTGAAACAGGTGCTGTTCGCTCATGAAAGGCAAAAGGCAAGAAAACGTTCTGTGTAATTAAAATGGTTGAATAAATGAGGCATGGTGAGTCGAGATAACAATACTGGGATAGATGTGGTGCACAAAGGCAAAGAAATGGGGAAGGTAAGACAAGAAAAACCAGAATTTACGTGCAAGAGAAATAAATAAAGCCAAACCCAACTATGGCGCCATATACCAGACTCACACAATGAACAAAAGGAACAGGCGAAGGCTTGTGGCAGGCACAATATTGAGGCAGACAAGAGCTGATTGTGACATGCAGGTCACCATAGGACGATGTGGCATGAAGTGACGAATGGCGACGAGGAGCAATGGCAATGAAGGAGGCAGCCAAGCACAGAGAGGGATGAGAGAGATGTTGCTCCCTTTAATGTCCAACTCCAACAACTCAACTGCCCACATGTGCTGACATGGCCCTTTCCACATACCGGACTGTTCTCATGCCTGGCCAGTCCCTCTCATTGGCCACCCATTGGTGTGGGTGGTGCTTTCGTTCAGGTTGTCCCGCCCTGTGAGGCAGACCCTCAAAAAAAAAATGTTCCTTCCTCAGTCAGGGCTCTACAGCTGACGTCACCATAATGGCTTGCAGTGCGCTGGTCGAAACAATCCACAATGGATGCCTTTACAAGCACGTAGCACTTTTCCATGTGCCTTTGATGTAAAATGCCCAAATACCTCCATCTGGTCTCATCTGTTTACATGAGGTTTTACATGAAAATCTTACCCTAATCTGCTCTATAAAGGACATTCACTGCCTCCTCGGTGCACATTTGACAAGACAACTTACCTCTAGCCAAATATCGAAAACAGGAGCAACTCTACCCTACGCGAACCAAGCTATTCTTAAGATAATCTATCTATGCCCCCTCCCCCATCTCCACGTAACACTAATATGGCAAGACCCACCAATTTGCCTCGGCCCCATCACTGTCAACCATATATATATATATATATATATATATATATATATATATATACACACACATATATACTTAGTATAAAAGCCTGTCAAAAATGAAGGCTTGGAATTATTTTATTCGAAATACTCAAGGAGACTGGAAGATATAATGTGTGATTTTGTGGCAAGAAAAAGTGTAATTTTAAAACACTACATGTGCAAATGTGATCCTATTTTCTTTATCTTCTGGGATGTTTCATTTCGACGATACAGCCTCATGATGATGCCAAAGTCTGAAGCCTCAGCCTATCATTAGGTGTGCTTTTATTTTCTTTATTTATGAGACATCCTGCAGACGTAAATGAACACTCATTTTACTATGCGCATGTTACACATTATGTGCAGTGAATTTCACATTGCTGCATCTTGTATTTATTGTTATTTAAGAAAACACTTCTGTATACTGCCAATGTGGCCTGGTTGCAAGTCACCGTCTACATTTCCAATATAAGAGACATAATTACTCTTTTATGAAAAATGTTTTTCAAGGTTTTTTTGTCCTAAAAAATATACCGTAGTGAACATAATCGTGTTAAATGATTGGCCTTGAAAACCTGACAAATTGTTATTTTGAAGGGGGACCTGGACAATTACACAAACACACATTGTGATATATATTGTGACAGACGTCGCCTCCAGATAACGCCAGAGGTCAGCGCATCGTCAACGACCACGATAGCCAGTCTCCCCAGAACTTTCTGCAGGATCCCACACCCAGAGTCGTGTTCCCATACAAAGAAGCCCGAATACGAGCGAGGATAATGCAGGCAGTCACGCAACAGATCTTAATTAGTTGGCCGAGCAGGACCATTGTTGCATAAATGCTTTCTGCGGTCTATAAGCCCAATTAAAATCTGGCCAATCACTGACAGCTGCCTTACCTCACCATCAAAAGGGCAGGATAAGTCAAGACACAGTTTCTTTATAAACAAGGTTTTTACTGAACAGGGCACATATTTACAAATGGGGTAAATTCACAATCATATATGTACATGTATACAATCCCCTTCTCTCCCAAGCAAGAACAATGCCATCGGATCCTTATTCTGTCACTTAACACTCATCCGATGTGAAGAGAGATGAGTGAGGGGAAAGATGGAGATAGGAGAGAAGAAGATGGCAACGTGCCAAGCCCCTGCACACCTTGCACTAACTCAGCTGAGTCAGCGCCGCTCAAATGTTCTCGCTGGAATGTCCTTTGACCTGGAACCCCTCAAGCTCCGCTCTTGTTCCTCCCTCCATGCTGGCAAGGTGCTGTGCTTCTCCATGCACCTGGTGATGAGATGTCCACAGCAGGCTTTGGCGAAAAATGCTTGAGGTGTAGGAGGAGGCGGGAGGGGGGTCGATGCAGTTGGATGACGGGAGTGTGGCGATCGAGATTCAAGGCGAAAGTTGTGCAAGGATGAGAGGTGAAGGATGAGAGGTGAAGGAAGTGTGTGTTTGTGAACGAGAAAGAGCTGCAAGAAAGAGATGGAAAGGAAAAGATAAAATAATGAAAGGAAGCAAAATATGCAGTGGCCTGCAAAAGTATTCATCCCCTTCCAATAATGCCACATTTAGATGAATTATGGATATTCTAGAAATTATTTTTCCAAATGAACCTTTTTATTCATAACTGAAGAGCTCAAACTAAACACGGTTGTGGTTCAAGGATGTTACATGAAAGGAAAACCTTCAAAAAACGTGTACAAATCAAAATTCACTCGTAAAAGTATTCAGCCCCTAAGGTTAGTACTTGGTGTAAACACCTTTTGCAGTAATGACTGTGATGAGTCTTTTTGGGTCAATCGCTACCAGCTTTGCACAGTGAGATGGTGAAATCTTTGCCCATTCTTCATGTGAAAATTGCTCTAGTTCTGCCAAGTTTGATGGGTATCGTTGATGGACGACAACCTTCAAGTCTCGCCATAAACGTTCAATTGGGTTCAAGTCAGGACTTTGACTGGGCCACTCAAGAATATTTATATTATTCTTATTCAGCCACTCCAGTGTGGCTGTAGCTTTGTGCTTCGGATCATTGTCTTGCTGAAATGTGAATCTCCTACCCAGTTTCAGATTCATGGCTCACTCAAGCAGGCTTTCATCAAGGATTCTCCTGTACTTTGCTCCATCCATTGTAACATATCCTGACAAGCTGGCCAGTCCCTGTTGATGAAAAGCAGCCCACTAACATGATGCTGCCACCACCATGCTTGATAGTAGAGATCGTGTTGACTGGGTGATGTGTAGTGTTAGGCTTGCACCAGACATTATATGCTTTTAATTGAGACCAAAAAGTTCAATTTTTGTCTTGTCTGACCACAAACCTTTTCCCCACATGCCTGCAGTATCATTAAGATGTTTTGTTCCCCCCCCCCGCCCACAAACACCATACGAGCTTTTAGATGCGTCTTCTTCGGTTATAGCTTCTTTCTTGCCACCTGTCCATAGAGGCCAGCTTTGTGAAGGGACCAGGATATTTGATTGATGAACACTGACCCCCATCTTGGACATAGAACCCTGCAGATCTTTCAAAGTCATTGTTGGATTTACAGTGACATCTCGAACAAGTTTCCTGCTTTCCCGGTTGTTGAGTTTGGATGGGCTACCTGATCTGGGTAGATTCTGGGTGGTATGATATGTCTTCCACTTCTTAATGATGGATTTCACCTTAGTCAAAGGGATAACAAGTGACTGAAATCTTCTTATAACCCTCTCCTGAACGGTGCTTCTCCACCACTATGTCTGACTTCTTGGGAAAGCTCCTTGGTCCTTCTTCATGTTTGCATTGTTGGTTGACCAAGTGAGTTGCACCTTAAACTACTTAGATAAGTGATGGAACTTAATTAGCTCACCTGGAACGTAGTTCCCAGGAGCATATGGCATAGCGCATCATCCGACCATCAGTCCGTCTGTCCGTCCATCTGCAAACACTTGCAACAACTTCTCTGAAACTGCATACATTATTTTGATGAAACTTCACCACAACCTTCATCAGCTGGTATGTGCCAAAGTTTGTGTACGGCATGAAAAAAATTGGGCCGTAAAGGGGTCTACAGAAAGTTTCCTCCCAAAATATGTATTTACTTTCTTCTTCGAAACCACACACAATTTTGATGAAACTTGATGACAACCTTCATCACCCGTGATGTACCAAAGTTTGTTCATGCCATTTAAAAAAAACAATCAGGGTCTAAGCCAAGGGGATTTACAGGGGGGAGGGGGGATAGTTGCCTCCCAAAATAGGTATTTGCTTTCTACTCAGAAACTCCAGACACAATTTCGATAAAACTTGATCACAGACTTCATCACCCGTGATGTACCAAAGTTTCTTCACTGCATTAAAAACAAAATCCATAGGTACTTACTTTCTTCTCTGTTAAATATTTTGCGGGTTATCCACACCTACCAGTGGTTCCCTGGCTTTCTTATCCAGCCACTACCAGGTGAGCCCGTAGGGGTATTGCTCCCATTTTTTGTTTTTAAGTTAAACCACTGATTACATTCAGGTGAAACCCATTACACTTATTTTGTAACCATTGAAACAAATTATTTGCTCCTGAAGTTATTTAAGGTTAATTAGGCAAAGGGGTTGAATAATTATGCAACTGAGAAGCATGTAATTTTCTCTATTCATCTGACTTGTTCACATTTTATCTGCATTTTTTTAGCTTTATTTTTTCAATTTTCTTTTTTCAATTTCAAAAAACACATTTATTTCCATACTTACCAATATAAGTAAAGTAAAATAAAAAAAATACATGAAAGTAATACTGTTACGAATTTCGAAGCCTTGTGCACACAGACAGACAGCAGTCCCTAAGCTTAGTTATTTCGATATGTATGTGTTTATAGTTAGGGCCACCTACCTGTGTCTAATGGGAATTACATGTGTGCGCTGCGAATTACTTTTGTCAGGGTTTTTGCAATACAAATCGATGCAGCCAGCCAAGGACCATTTCTCTCACTGCTCTACACTTACGCTATTATTTCGCTCGGCGATATATACTTTATTATGCTTGTCTAAGCTACTATCATGGCCTCGGTAGATTTTCCATCCCTCAGATCGAGACATCCCCCAGAAAGGCAGGGGCGTGCCCTGTCCAATCACACACAGAGGGCGAATTTCTCCCGGACACCCCGGCCAATGAGGTTGAGATGGCACAGAGGCGACTGTCCCACGACCCCGCTGCCAATGAGGGTTGAGTGTGGCACAGAGGGGCGACTTTCCCCACGCACCCTGGCCAATGAGGGTTGAGATGGCCACAGAGGGCAACTTTCCCACGACACCCCAGCCAATGAGGGCGGTGCGTCCCGATGGCGCACAGAGGCACTTTCCCACGAACAACCCGGCCAATGAGGGTGACATTGCCCACAGAGGGCGACTTTCCCACGACACCCGGCCAATGAGGAGTTGAGATGGCGCACAGAGGGCGACTTTCCCACGACACCCCGGCCAATGAGGTTGAGATGGCCACAGAGGGCGACTTTCCCACGACACCCCGGCCAATGAGGGTGAGATTGCCACACAGAGGCGACTTTCCCATGACACCCGCCCAAATGAGGGTCGAGATGGCCAAGAGGGCGACTTTCCCGACACCCCGGCCAATGAGGGTTGAGATGGCCACGAGGGCGACTTTACGACCCCCGCCAATAAGGGTTGAGATGGCCACAGAGGGCACTTTCCCACAACACCCCGGCCAATGAGGGTGGAGACTGCTCAGATGGCGATTTTCTCACCCCCACAAGGAAGATATAAAGAAACTCCAGGCTGGGGAGGTTGGCCGCCTTGGGGGTCGCGGGTCTTGCTGCTGGCTGGTTCGTTTGGTCCTGGGTCATCGTAGTCTCTGATCTTCATTGTCTTGGTCGCATTGGTGCATGGCCGGCGTTGGAGACGGCTGGTACCTGGTGCTTGGAGCAGCTCATGTTGCGGGGTCGAGTCCCGCCGAGCCGGATCGTCAAGGGCCGCACGAGGCGGGAAGGTCCAAGCTAGCATCCTTACCTCCAGCTCACCTTCCCTCGAGCTGGGAGTATCAATAAGGTCACGGCCATCATTTCTTTTGGGGGGTGTGTGTCTGTGTGTGGGCCCGTTTCAAGTAGAATTGTGTAAGTGCTTTCTTTTGCTCATTAGCGCACGCGTGCGCTGTATATTCATGCACAAGTTTGAAATGTCCCGCGGTCTCTACCACGTCTCCGGTGGGTGCCGTGCTCGCCCCCCCCCCCCCACGTGCCTCAGACACGCCAATGACGGCCGTCCGGTAGATGCAGTGGCTAACCTCGACGGAAATGGCGCAATTGACGGAAATACCCGAGTATTTCAATGGAAATTTGTGAAACTAATGTGTTATATATGTGAAAACTATCTATATATTAATACTGAAGGACCAATTTTGTTGCTCCTCCTAGCGGTCGCGTCACGTTTTTTCTCGCGGTACTGTGACCTGGACTGAAAGAAACTTCGTACCTGTAAGAGTGCATCGCACATCGTGCCAATAGTCAAACTTCAACTCCGAAGCAGAATAAACACTTTTCGTTTTACATTCGTTATCATGGCGACGTGTGACGTCACCGCTGAGAGGCGTCAGGACGTCATGACATCATCGGTCATTCGCTGACGTCATTACGTCTGTCGTCGACAGACCGTCACTGCTGAGAGGTGTAATCCACTCCTCGAAAATAGCGTCTGCAATGTAAAACCCTCTTCTGCACATGCTGTGACTACCTCAGAATGTGAATTTGACACAAAAAATGTAACAAGAAACATTGTATCTTCTATATATTAATACTGAAGGACCAATTTTGTGCTCTCCTCCTAGCGTCGTGCCGTCACGTTTTCTCCAGTACTGTGACCTGGACTGAAAGAAACTTCGTACTGTAAGAGTGCATCGCACAGCTAAGTGGCAATAGTCAACTTTCAACTCTGAAGCAGAATAAACATTTTCGTTGAGAGAGTTGGGTGAGGAGTGAAGGCAGGGGGGAGTGAAGAGGCGGGGGGCAAGGTAAGCAAATTTTTGGGGGGGGTAAGCAAATTGAAAGCGGGAAATGGGGCGGGGGATGAGTGGGGGGGCGTGGGGTGGAATTAAGCAGGGTTCAATGTGAGGGGGATACAGGGGGCGGGCCCGGGGGCAAGTGGGGCGGGGAATCAAAAAGAGACCAGTGTCGTGTGTGTGGCGGGGAGTGAAGAGGCGGGAGGCGGCCGGGGTAATTAAATTTTTGGGCGGGGTAAGCAATTGATAGCGAGGCGGGGGGGGGGGATGGGGCATGGGCGGGGGATGAGTAGGCGGCGAGGGCCACGCCCTGTCCAGTCCATGTCCCTCGGAGTATAGGTGAGCTGGTGAGGGTGGTTGAATGAACGGAATCCGTCTGTGACGGGTTTTCGCTAGTTTTAATTTATTGCTTGACGGAAAAAATAAGAAGAAACGCTCCCCTCATGTACGAACGAACGAACGAAAGACGTCATTTCCGTCCACATGGCATTTCGCGCCGAACGCAGAAAGCAAGTTCTTCTTATGCCATCATTCTCTTTAATATTAGCATAAACAAGTGTTTCGTCATGCATTGTAGTTGAATTTACTCAACAAGAACGAAAAAATAATCTCCTCAGATTCAAACAGAACGAAAAAAACCCGAAAACATCAGTGCAGACAAGACCAATCGAGCTGAAGAAACGCATATGTAACTGCACTGCTCCTGATTGGTCAAAGGACACCACGTGTGTTGTGTGGGCAGTGTTATGCACGAGGATTCCAGGTAAGTTCTTCTTATGCCAATTCTCTTTTATTAGCCATAAACTGGCTTCGTCAGCATTAGTAGTTGAATTTACTTACAATCATTCTTTTGCGGCCTCCTGCCACGCTGTCAATGATTTCATTCCTTCTGTTATATATTAAGGTGCTTATCACTAATAACAAGATTTTTCATTCAAATATTAAGTACGCTTTTTAATTGTTTTTCAACTGAAAAGCATAAATTGCATATTTTTAACATTAGTGTACTCATTTGATTCACCACACGCGCTGTATTGAAGGATTTCACTTGTTGTACATTACATTCTTATTCGGATAACTCTGCTTCTTTGTGTGTTCCCCCTCCCGATTATTGTTATAATAAATATCCTTTTTGTTGAATGTACCAGCTCGTTTCTGTGTTTCTTTCATTGGCTTAGCATGCTGTGTATTGAGAGAAGCGAGGTAAATTGTTCATTTGGTCCGCGCGGGCTCTTGGTAACTCCGCTCGGTTACGCCGGATCGCAGCCGTTACCTGCGACTCGGATTGGACAGAGTCGGCGGAGGGTTGGTTCCCCGGTATTAGACTGCGTGGGTATTTAGGTATATTGAATTAGCAATTGATCCTACCCCACGTGGTTGACCTATTGGCGATCTTCGGTCCGAATAGGGACCCGTGACCTTTCGGATTTATCTGAAAGTACGACCTAAATTCCGGGTGTTCGGTGGAGCCGACTCTACTGCTCCCCCTAGCGGTCGTGCTCGCCACCGAGAACCGGCCCCACAACAATTGGTGTCAGGAGTGGGATGCGAACCCTCCACCTCCATAAATTTGCAGGACACCATCAAACAATTGGGTTCAGTGGCGATTCGGCCCCTCCGCCTCCGTCGAGAAATTCATGCACGGGTGATTGCGGGCATTCATTGGGGCTCGTTGCGTGAATGCGAGAGGATCGGAGACTGTGTAGAGGTGTGTACGGCCTCATCCCTATCCCGCCCTATAATTGTGAGCGAGTGAAATTTATTTCTCATATGCAACATGGCAAGCCAAGATGAGCTGGGGCAGGTGGGTATAGATGTAGTGTTAGAGGAACCCATGGTCCAGGACACGACCCCCATGCAGGAACTTTCCCCACGACCGGACCCCGAAATAATGAGTGCGGCAGGGGCGGCGTATGACGAGCAACCCAGCGAGCAACCAGGATCCTATGGACGACCAGCCACCAACGAACAACGACTACGACAAGGGAAACGAAGATGGGCCAAGATGACCAAGGCACGACCGAAAAAGGACCCCCACTCTCTTTGAGCACCTCACGATTCTTTTTATCCCCCGCGTGCGGGTGGAGGGATCCGTTTCTCTGGTAACTCGCCTCCGATTGGACGAGGGTTTCGGGTGTTGGTGGCCAGCCGTGATTGGAGGAGGGGCGTGTCAGCGTCTCGGTGCTCCTCCCCGAGAGAGGCTCTTTTGCCTTCCCGCCGTGTCGACATTCTTTTTTGATGGGCGCGGAGTCAGAGCTCCGAGGCGAGGGGGCTCCGCCCATGTCCGTAGTCAGAAACACGTGCGTTATGGCGCCATGGTGTGAAGTGAAGGTTGGGTGGTGAAGCGCTTGTTCGCCCGCAGAGTGGGAGGAGGAGTGAAGTGAGGGTTTTGTTGGCGTTGGCAGATTTAAAGATGTAAAAAATCTGACTATAAAAGAAACCCGCAGTGCACACATGAAATTAACCCATTAGACGTAGGGGAGGGATTCTAACTATCCACATATACTTAACAAAATAACTGAACTATGGGACTGCTGACTGTCTGCTGTTCTGTGTGCAAAAGCTCCAAATCGTAACAATATAACCGGCGATAGCTCTACGATCACGCAAGGCGCGTGGGAGGAAATATTCAAATGTCAGAACCGGTAGTCGACGAAAGTGAGACAAGAGGTACGAGTATGAATGCGACCTTAAGGTCGTGCGAGCCCGTACAAGTCATTAATTATGGAAATGCAGAAAATAATTAAGACAATAAGCTAGCCGCGATGGAATTTGAAAAAGCATTCCGATGATTGAACAAAGAATGCTAAACCAAGAACAAATCAACACAGAATTATTTCATTCATGCCATGGAACCAAAGTGATTTACAAGTCATAGAAAACAAATGAAAGATTATGATAATAATCCAGAAGGAGACGTGGAACAAATATTGTATTAATAAAATTCGAACAAAGCTAACCATGAGATGTTATCGGATGATGACAACAGTACTGCCTGTCAAAATATGGCGGAAGACAAATAATTATCGCGTGGCCGGATGTTGCACAGCAAGAGAAACCGAAAGAGCTTATAATGCTTGACGAGTACAATAATTGCTTATCATTTGAGAATGGCTATAAGTCCGCCAGAGATTAATTGGGGGAAGATACAAGGATGCAGACAAAAAAAAAGATGAAGAACCAGAAGAGTTCATGCATACTAGCCCAGTTATTATTCACACTCGGGGTTGGGCATGGCAGGATGAGCTGTTGACTAACTTGTTTGTGGAAGGACTGCTGCCATTGCTGTCGAAGCAAATAAAACTGTTAAAATGGATGGGAAGTGTACCGCCAGCTCAGATGCTCGCAGCAGCAAAAAGCAGCAGAATCACAACAAAATAGCGAATATGCTCGTCAAAGAGAAAAATGAAGAAAAGGCGTCAACTATTGACGACATTGCAGCACTCCAGGAGGCAGCTGTGGCAATTGAAAACGCAAGTGGAGAAAATAGGTTGCTGTTATAACACAAGAACAAAACTTTGGGTCTCAAGGAGACCCAAAGGAGCTTTTACCATGGCTTGCTCGTTTGGCTCACGAAGTGGCACAACAAAAGGGGGAATGCAGAGGAGGTGCTACGAACATGCACGCTCCAGGATTTGCAGCTGGAGCAAATTTTTTGTAGGAGCTGGGCATATTGTCAACATCATATTGTTGTTAAAGCGCTTAAAAAACCAAAATAAGTTCATCCTCTACCTTGGGGTCTTTCATCCATATTCAAATGGACTTGTAAACCATGCCAAATGCTGTAATTACCGCTACATTTGTTAGTGGTCGATGTGTTTACCAAATGGATTGAGGAATATCCATGCAGAACATGTGATGCAAGGAGATTGGCAAACACTTTTGCTCAAGAGTACATTTGCAGGTATGGGATATCTTACAAAATATCCAGTGATAAAGGCTCACATTTACATCGGATATTACGAGGAACTCTGCAGAGCTTTGCAAATCAAACAATGCTTCCACTGTCCATATCATCCTGAGTGAGCAAGGTAAGTAAAACGCCAGAATGGCACACTTAAAATCAAACTTGCCAAAATATGTGATGAAACGGGTTTGAAATGGCCAGAGGCTATCCTCTGGCACTGATGTCAATTAAGTCAACAGTAACAGCGCAGCGGATTGTCCCCACATGAAATACTGATGGGGAGACCGATGCGAGTACGGTAACCGCCCCATTAACCCAAAAACAGATTGACATAAACATGATGGATGAGACAATGATTAACTTTTGTGTTGCTTTAACAAGGTTTCAAAGAATTCCACTCGCAGGTCAAACAAGCACTATAAGAACCAGCTGCAAGGACATTACGACATCCAGCAAGGTGCTGGGTGTACATCAAGGTTGTTCAAGCGGAAAAACGCACTGAAGGCACTTTGGACCGGACTCCACAGATATTATTGGTCACACACAGCTGTCAAAGGTAACAACACAGCTGTCAAAGGAAGCTGCAAAGGTAAACAATCATGGACTCACGCATCTCACTGCAAAAGAGTATACAGCAAGCTATAAAGAGAAGAAAGGAAATCCGCAAGTGGGAAGAAGGTTACCAGAGGTTTGAACTTATATATATATACCGGCGTAGTGCGTGTGCTGCAATCCGCTACTCGAGGCTTGGGTTGGAGGATCGCTTGAGGACGGGAGCTCTGCACTGGGCCACGCTATGAGAGGGTGTAGGGCAGCCTGGAATCATGGCGAAACCAATCTTATCCCTGTGTCGTAAGAGCGACCAGGGTTACGTCAGGAAGGGCATCCGGCGTAAAACTGTGCCAAAAGTAGGCGGATCATAACGGATGATCCGCTGTGGCGACCCTAACGGGAGCAGCCGAAAGACGACAACATCAACATATATTAATATATATATAAATATATATATATATATATATATATATATATATAAAGCAGTCGTTTTGATTAGCACTGCATAATTGTGAACAAATATGATGAATAAGCAGTGAGGGCATTTTGAGAATGCATGGAGAGCAGAATGTTGGTAGGTCGAGGGCAGGGAAACAAGGAAAGGGTCGTGCCTGGAAACACAGGGCAGAAGAGGGTAAATATGAGGACAATTGCTTGAGAAAGGCATGTATGGGACAAACACTTATTTGAGCCTTCCATATAATTATGCACCCGTGTCACACGGATGAAGGGAACGTAGACACTGTACGCTGAACAGGCATAGTTTTACATGAGGGAATAACTGGACATCCATTGAACACCTTTTTAGCAATATCTTTAACATGCTAAAAGTATGAACAAAAGTAAGTGTTGGTTTGCTCACAGCTCCCCACTATCCAAGCATGACTACCCCTTTCGGCAGTCCCATTTTCAGGGAAGATACAATGCGGGTACCTGGTTCGTAGACAGGCTGACCAGCCAGAACTAGAACAGAAGGGAGAGTAGGGGAAGAAATAGCGAAGTTCTAGAATTACAAGTAACTGGAGAAGGGGGGATACAAATGTACTGACATTGGCACTGGTACTATCCTAAGTATCGGTGAAATGTAACTTCCTATATACAAAACGGGGAAAAGATGACCAACTCCAAAATATAGAACAGATTATGCCTCACTAGGAAGGATTGGAGAAATACCCACGCATTTGAGGGGATAAATAGAGTTGGGATAGTTTGCTCGTAAGTAGAAAAGGAAATGGACTTACTTGGGTAACTCGACATGCCAATACTATGCCAAAGATGGGAAGAAAAAAGTAACCTTAAGGGACGAATTATGGGACAAGAATAGATATAAAGTTACGAATGATAATCTCGTGGAACCCCAAGCACCATTAAAACAATACATATTTCGTATGTGGGCATCGGGCATTTTCATGGTTACCAGCCGGGTGGAACAGATCTTGTTATTTAGGATATTTAATACCCCAAATTCGCATTCTTGACAAATCACCTTTCATGTTACAGAATAAACGAAAAAGATCTATTTCAGAAACTGAACGATTTTTCATGACAGCTTTCCATTTTATGGCATTGGGAAAGCTGCTAGAGACATCATTAACTTGGCAGTTTCTGGAGAAGCTTGCGAATGAAACTGCTGAGAGTTTTACCAAAGTAATGCTGAAATAGTTGCCATATGGACAGTAGCTTTGCAGAATCGTATCGCCCTTGATGTCCTAGTGGCTGCACAGGGAGGCACATGTGCAGTAATAGGTCAGAATTTGTACCTATATCCCGATAACTCAGAAGAAATTGACAATCTGTGGGAGACAGAAGCAGAAGGTGCAAATATCATGATAGAAGAGGGATGGAATCGGGTTGTGGTTGGAAAAGATGTTTGGTGGATGGGAGCATGGATACTCCACATATTGTTGTTGGACTTATGATGTTCATTGACTATTGTTGTCATCATAGCATGCATAAGAGCAGTAATAAGTGTGTGTGAGAAAATTTGCCACAGTAACAACAATGGTGTGCATGAAGTTCCCTGGACCAACCATGCGCGACCCTGAAGATCCAGAAAACCAAAAAATGAAGAACCTAGTATAAAATTGAAGTCGAGACAACGGTGGAATCTTATGAAAAATATGAAAGTACAGACACTCGTGCCTTTGGGAGTAACAAAACCCCTTTTTGAAAGAATTCAACAATTGTTGCTAAAGACCAAAAACAGATGAATGATTGTGATGAGATGTGGAATAATAGAGATATCTTTAAAACTAAAGGGAAAAGGAATTCAAGCGGCTTGCTGTGATAAACCTGATTAGTATAATTGAAAAAGGCAATTGCTTATTGATATATTGTCGATGTGCACAGGGTTTTCCTTCCAAAAATCGCTGGGCGCCCAACTCTGTGGGATGGGGAAGTGGTAGCCCCCATCAGAGTTGCATCCACCAGCTAGGGTGTTAACCCACCAAAGAGCGCAAGTTTGGGTGACACGGTGGGAACGAGCCTGCCGCTAGCGACGAAAATTTAGATTTTTAGCAGGTTTGTTCTTACAGAACAAATCATTAGCTTGTTCTGTTTGAACAAAATGGGGAACTGTGGAAACTGGATTATTAATTTAATTATAATAATGTAAAAATGCAAAATTACTTAGTTTAGTGCTTTGAAAAAGAATTTTAAAAATATGCTGGGAAAACTAGGAGAGGGCAGAATACACACATTCCTCTGAAGTTTGAAACAACCTTGCAAAACCTTATCGATCTTATGACCATCTGAACCCACAATATCCCCCCCCCCCCCCCTTACACCTTTTTCTGGTGCTATAAGCAAGCTCCAAAACAGACAATTATCCTTCTATTGTTGCAATTTTAAAGTTCACAAAGCTCCATCTGTTCACAAGACACACCCTGGTGAAACTGTATATAAACATACAAATGCAATGTAGAGTTAAGTCATCGACTTCCAATATCATTGAGATCAAAGCCTTCTTCTGTGCATAGAAGTGTCTTTTGTTTTGCTGCATAAACGGCTTGCATGTGAACTTACTTTTTCCTGTCTTGAGGTTGCAGGAATCTGCTTCCACAGTACAGAAAGCGATGGGTTTGGGACACAATATTTAGAAGCAACACGGAGTTTAGGCATTCAGCCTTTTCACGTGCAGTGTCAGCTGTGCAGCATTTGAGGGAAGGGATGGATGGAGGTGGAACATACACCAGAAACAGACTTAACTTGATGCCACCAGTATTTAGAGGAGGAGAGAGGTTTGAGAGTTCAGACTTGAGATTAAAAAGATGTTGTTTGCTGGTTCTCCTGAGGGTAGACACACACTTGTGAGCTTTGTGGAAGGAACTGAGATTGCCTTCAGTTGGATTTGCCTCTTCCATGAGGTGAAGCAAGTGTGTTTTAGGAAACTGCCTCACCACAAGCTTCATTGTACCATGGGTGTGAGGAAGGGAAGGTAATGTAAATTCCATCACTCATTATATATCTTTTATCATCAAATGCTGTTAGAGCTTTCTTCTAACAGTCTCTGAGAATATTCATGTTTATAGTTTCTAATAAGATCATCTCCCTATAACATCTTTTCTCTTCCATATACATTCAAGGTAATGTTGAAAGTTCATTGTCTCTTTTATACTCTTCTTTAGCTTTAAGTATCTTTGTTGAGCAGAGATGAAATGACAAACCTATATTAATGCTCTTGTCTGAGCATATTTTGATACCACTCATCCACATGAACTTTTCTAGTCAATAAATATTTTTTATGTTCTATTGTATAAAATTTTGTATCACTCATCTCTTATAAAAATATTCCTTACTCGAGCCTTTTCTCAAACACCAACACATTAACTTTGAGAAATGACAGCCTTTCTCACTTAGATATTTTCCCAGTCTTACCCCATTGTTTCCTTGCTGTTTTTCAACTGCCCCAGTAATTCGTGAAATAGTCATGCACTGTATCTCACGTTTCCTCACTAAATCCTCGCAAAAATTGTCATATTTAAACATCGCATTTCTCATATCAAAAATATCTTTTTTTGACGGTTTCTCTTGTTCTCTTTCATTTTGACCCAACGGAGATAAATGAGAACCTTCTCGGTTCAAATCTTTCCTCTGATGAAGAAGAAATGACCCATCAAACATTGGTAAGTTTCATACACCATTAAACTGTTAATTGAAAGCCTATATTATATATTGGATATGATGTGTGTGTGTGTGTGGTGTGTGTGTGTGTGTGTGTGTGTTGTGTTGGTGTGTGTGTGTGTGCTGGTTGTGTGTGTGTGTGTGTGCAGGTCTTGCATTTCAAAATCGGACGGGGCTGTAATAATCGGCTCTGCATGTGGGGGTGAGGGGCTGATTTTTGCCCACGGGGCTGATTTTGAAATGCTTCAAAATCTTGTGAATTAGTTTTTGTAAATTGTTTTAACATGTTGGTCCAAATGACCAATGTCCGTACAACTACTGAACTCAAAGATCTGAATAAACTGAGCCTAATCCTAACTATGTAATTTCAAAATGTACCTTAAACGGCCCTTCTTGGGGCAAACACAAGTTTGAGAAACAAAAACTTTCTGCTCAAGCCAAGTACTTTTCCGCACAATCCTTTTCACATAAAAGTTTAGAACTAAGTTGTCTTTGTTGTTGTGGATTATTACCTGTAATGACAAATGTTCTCAAATTTGCATGAATGATGTGCGGTACAATACATTACATGTATGCCATTGAACTGGGACCATTCAAGTATACGTACAAAGTCCAACCCATTTCTTCCCTGGACTAGCCCCTGTGTTCAACTATATACATGGGATAAATATTGACTTTCACTGCCATTACCTTGTTATGTAGGTTGTACTTGAATGTCCACACCTGGATCCACCAGTAACTAGTAATAATGTCAAAAGATTTATTCTCGTAACAAATTTAAAAACTTTATTCGCTGCAAAGCTGAATGACCAAAAAAAAAAATCTGAACAGTCGCAAATTTAATGAGTTTTGATGCATTTCTGTCTCAACAAAACTAATTTACTGCAAGTATCTCTCTCTCCAGTCCAATAACATAACAGATACATGTGTCTCAGTAACATCTGCAAATCTAATTACTTAGTAGGTTTAGTTATTGATGTAAATCTCAGGAGAAACCCCAAAAGTCACTATCATCAGACTCATCAGATAATTGTGAAAGAGATCATCCCGAGCTACCTGAAGTTAAGTCCAACAAACAGTATTCTCATCATCTGTGGAGATGCTTCACCATGTCATTGTCCATTTCTCGCGTCCAAAAGAGACCAATGGTGTTGAACAAAGGTGTTTTGTTTTGCCATACAGGTAATCTTAGCTTTTTATCTTGCAAAGCAAGATTTGTTTGCGAATTCGCGCCGTCGGGCGTCGATCGGCCACGTGACTCGAATCGCGACCGCCTCGCCCACCGGACGGACAATTCAGTCGTGACCCTCCCGGCTAACGCCGGGATCCAGTCACAGGGTGGACCTTTCGGCCTCACCACAACCCAGTCCGCATTCTATCCGCGCGGAATAGGGTAATCGCCGGAAAGTCGATATACCTAAGTACCCGCACGGGTAACCACCGAGGGGTTGTACCTCGCCACAGGCCGACTTCGGATACGGGCCGCTTAAGACCCGTTCCTGCTAACGGATAACGAGCGGTGTTATCGTCGGCCTTGACGGTTCAGATTAATTATCGGACGGCCCGCGCCCACGACGAACCCTTTACGTGAAACATGATGGAGACCCAAAGAAGGAAGGACGCAGCGACACGGGGGAAAGATTTCAACAAGGACCATTTATTTTACAGACGGACACAAAGCACACATAAAACACAGCATGTATTTACGTCACAATAGCATTGCACATATATACAACAAAAACAAAAGACGCAGAGCTACAACCGACTAACGCGACACACGGACCACTTACACAATTCTACTTCACGAGACACGGCGCCACACACACGTTCACACAGAACCCAAAAGAAATTGGAAGTCGACTTGCTGTGGTTTAAAGTCCTTGGCGACCGTCACTCGCCGTGGTCCGCGAGCTCTCTTCCGCGCGCCTCGCAACTGCCCGACGGCCTCGTCGACGCCTTCAAGAGAAACCAAAGAACCTCCAAGCAGAAGCATCGACGAAGAGAGAGAGAGAAGCCTCAGCCGCCTCCGCCTCTTATACGCCCGGCGCACGCCCCGTTCTCGGCTCCACCCTCCTTCAAGGCGCTTCGAGAAGGGGGGCGTTCCCTCTCGTTCCCTCCCACCTGCGTCTTGTGGGGGCGACGAAGCCGTTGACGGCCTTCAACGCGCAAACCGTCGTACGTAGACCGCTGAGGATGGCGTTCGTTGGTGTAGGTTAGCGTGGTTAGATGGTGGCGTGGTTGTGAGGGTGGCGGGGCTGGCGTTGTTAGAGTGGTGGCGTGGTTAGCGTTGTTGTTGTTGGTTGGCGTTGTTTGATGTTGAAGTGTGGTTTAGTTCGAAAATAAAGCAGAACAGAAAACGACGCCTAACTCAAAGTATGCGCAGCCCGAATGAATCACATTAATTCCCTCTAGACAATGGGTTTGGGCTAACTACACACATGTACTTCAGAAATACCTCACCTATGGGACCTTTATGATGTTTGCGAATTTCCACAGCCGTAACACTACCCTCCCCCTTTTACAGACTCGTCCCGAGTCGTCAAATTATCGTGTGCCATCAGTGTGTAGTTCTCCCTAGTACGTTTTACCTACGGACCTGAGTGCGACATTCATGGTATTCGTGTCCCCCAAAATAAATAACCTGAGGGCTGAAGCTAACCTAACTAAAACTTCACTTCATGGACGGACGACATTAATGATAAAATTGCGCGGCGCTAAGACATATCAATGCCGGTAGGGCGCATACGGGCTCCCATACTTTACAAATACAACAACTTTATCCCTATAACCTATATATTACACTAAACCATAGGCCCGGATCAATGACTCTGCAGGGAACAAGAAGAAGAGAGTCAAAGAGAAGTAGGTGCAACTGGTAGGGGTTTGGGACAATACGCCAAACACTGCAATAAAGCACAAGCCCCCCGTGTTGCAAAGGCTGCCCAACAGAAACACCGCGATTCCTGCAGGTGGCACCGGCACAGCCAATGCTAAACCTGCGTTGACTGATGCGGGGGGATGTTACTACCTGGCCTATAGCGCAATATGGAAAGAAGCAAGGGGGAGTGTAAGGGCGGATGGGCAAACAAAGCAAAAACACTCATGAAAAACGGGGGCAGCTATGCAAAAGTACGAATGAGGTGAAAAGTGGG
>CM068956.1:51062314-51074306 GCA_035128595.1 Eptatretus atami | reverse complement strand
ACGAATTGGGGAAGCTGAATGAGGAATTAGCCAGCACAGTCGAGGAACTACATAGGGAAACGACGAGAAGATCGGGTTTGCGTGGGTTTTGTTACAAAAGGCGAGCGAACTGAATAAAAGAAAGGAGGAGGAGCAAATTAGTATCTCCCGGGATAGGAAGAACTTGGAGGAAGAATGGAAAAAAAAACTGGAAAAAGGGAAATGTGAACACGATTTGGAATTGAAACATCTGAAGGAAGAGGTAAGATCTGGCAATCAGGACAGATAAAGCCTAGAAATGAAGATTAAAAGAGGAGAGAGAACATCTGGAGGAAAGGAAGGAAGAATTGTTGGGAAAGTCAAGACGGTTCGAAAAACTACAGGAAGTAATGAAAGAAGAACGAATGAAGCAGGAAGGAGAGAACAACAAATTGAAAGGAACAACGAGATTGGAGAGGGAAGAACAAGAGAGACGGTGGAATAAAAAACAAAAAGAACACGAATTGGAAATTCACCAACTAAAGGAGAGGAGCAAGAGAATGGATGAAATGAGGAAGGAAGAATGTGAAAGAGGTGTGGAGATGAGAAAGGAATTATAAAAAAAAAGCTTCTGAGTTACAGAAACACCAAAGCAGAGAGAGAGAATTACAAAACGAACTGAGGATGTTAAGAGAGGAAAGAACGAGAACGGGAGAATGAAATGTTAAGGAACCACACTGCAGATCGAACAGTTAGAAGCCAAAGCAAGGTTTGGAGTGTGAGGAGGTGAGAGAGGAATTAGAAAGAAAAGCTTTCTAAGTTGCAGAAACACCAAAGCCAGAGAGAGAGAATTACAAAACGAACTGAGGATGTTAAGAAAGAAAGAACGAGAACGGGAGAATGAAACGCTAAGGAAGCACTCTGTGCAGATCGAACAGTTAGAAGCCAAAGCAAGGTTGGAGTGTGAGGAGGTGAGAGAGGAATTTAAAAAAAAGCTTCTGAGTTACAGAAACACCAAAGCAGAGAGAGAGAATTACAAAATGAACTGAGGATGTTAAGAAAGGAAAGAACGAGAACGGAGAATGAAACGTTAAGGAATCACACTCTGCAGATCGAACAGTTAGAAGCCAAAGCAAGTTGTGAGTGTGAGGAGGGTGAGAGAGGAATTCGAAAAAAAAAGCTTCTGAGTTACAAAACGAGCTGAGGATGTTGAGAGAGGAAAGAACGAGAACGGAGAATGAAACGTTAAGGAACCACACTGTGCAGATCGAACAATTAGAAGCCAAAGCAAGAAAGGGATGCAAGAAAGAATACTGAAAAGAACAAGGAATGAGACGGAAGAGGAAATCAGCCAATTGAAGGAAACGATGAGATTGGAGAATGAAAAACAAGAGAGACGGTGGAGTAGAAAATAAAAAGAAAGACAAGAACAACTGAAAAAGAAAGCAAGGTTGAAGTACGCAGAGATAGTGAAAGAACAACGAACAAAACAGGAAAAGGAGATTAACCAATTGAGGGAAACTATGAGATTGGAGAAGAAAGAACGTGAGAGACAGTGGGATAGAAAACAAAAAGAACATGAATTTGAGGTTGACAATTGAAGAAAAAGCAAGGTTGGAGTACGAGGAGATAGTGAAAAGAACAAGGAATAAACAGGAAAGGGAGCTCAACCAATTGAAAAGAAATGATGAGATTGGAGAATGAAGAACGTGAGAGACGGTGGGTAGAAAACAAAAACAATATGAGTTTGAAATTAACCAACTCAGAAGGAAACAGCAAAATTTGAGTCCACGGAGATGGAAAAAGCTCCGGAAAGTAAATGAACAACTAAAGGGGCTCAGAGAGGAAGAACGACTCAAATGGGAAGGAAAATGGAACGAGGAAGAAAAGGAAATAATAAAGGAGGTAGCGGTGACAACGACGGAAGACGCAGGAAATAAGAATAACAGAGACACGGGAGATAGAGGGAAGAGAGGGGTGAAGTGGACGACACAAAGGACGAACACACACACATGGAGGTAGTGAGGGACAATGGGGTTGAGCTGGTGGAATGTGTTGGGACCCGATGCAAGCAGCCGGATAGCCTCCTTCAGGAATGGAGGGAGACGCTATGCTCCCTTGAAGCGGATCTCGACCAGGTGGGTCCGGTCGAGCTTTGCGAGGTAGATGGGGCGAGTGCTGTTGACGGTGTGCACACAAAGCTTGGGGTATGAAGGCCGGGAACCCTTGTGGTGACGCCAAATCCCCAGCGTGGTTGTCCCGGTGTGTGTGTGTACGAGTGAGCCGAAATGATGTGTGCTGGAAAGCACGCATAGCTGAGTGGATGGCGTGTGTAAGCGATTCCCCGTGTGTGAGGGAAACCGCGATGTGTGAGTGATATGGTGTGCCTGGTAGCGAGTGTGCCGAAATGTGTGCCTTCCAGCACGCCGTGTGTAAAGGAAACACCGAGTGTGGAAGGAACAGAGTGTGCGAGGAAACAGCGTGTGTGGTTCGAAGTATGTGAGAGAAACACGCAGGGTGGAAGGAACAGCGTGTGTGGAGAGAAGACCGCGTGTGTGAGAGAGACCGCGGTGTGTGAGAGCGCTGTATGTGAGGGATGGCGGTTGGCATGCGCGAACATGCAACCGCATGTCCGAGTGTTTCATGGCGAGGTGTGTGAGCGTCGTGGCACGCAGGAGTGGCGCGTGAGAGTGCGACAAAGACGGTGCCTGACGGTGGACAAGGTCGAGTGACGGCCGTAGCTGCATTGTGGACCGTGCCGGGTTTGCACGGCAGCGCGCGCGGGTCCGTGCTGTGCTACGCACGAGGCCGCCACGTGCGCGTCTGCGCGAGTGAAATCCGGTCCGGAAACGCACGCGGTGGATAGCCAATCCCACGGGACGGACAGAAGCTAGGCTGGATGTGAATTTGGAACGGACGGGTTTTCCAGGCGAGCGTGTGTGTGAAGCTCCGACGAGCAGAGCACATGTGCTTGCGTGGGGAACCCCTCGAAACGCGAGGTTTGCTTTGGATGCGCAGGGTGACGTCTGCTGCATGGTTGAAATCCGGCAGAAGGAATCCCTGCCGGATGTTACCGTCCAAGGGGACGAGGTGCGCGAACAGCTGCCATGACGTCACGGGCAGGTTGCGAATTGCCGCGCTGGTGTGCGCAGGAAAAAAAAAAAAAGCAAACCTCGCCACTTCGAGTGGACACGAGCCCCAGCAGGGGGTGGAAGTCCCCCTGTCAAGGGGCACAGGAACTACTAGTTAGGGGGATGGGTTAGCGATAGTTAGACCGGCTTCATGGGACATGGGTTGGTTGTTCCTCATGGAGCCCGTGGAATGGTTTAGTTAGAGGGATTTCAGTTTAGATTTAGGAAATTGGGAATTGTTGGATTTTTGGAGACATGACAGACTGGAAATGTGTAGTGGAGACGTAGTTTAGCTACGTAGAGTAAATGGAAACGTGCATTGATGTAAGGGATGACGAGGGAGTACGAGTTAGCTAGGGGATTTAGTTAGAGGATGGCAGTATAGAGTGTTGGTGTGAGTTGCGAAATGGAAAGTGTATGAGGAATGAGTGAGGGACAGCGGGCCCAAGTGTGTGAGTGGAGCAAATGTGGTATGCATGGTGCGAATGACTGGTTGGGGGAGGAGTTGATCCCACCAAGTGACCCCGGGTCAGTTAAGTTAGCTAGTGGGTTATTCAAATTTATTAAAAGGAGGTTGTTTTGTTGTTGGTGTCGAGAGAAGGCACGAAACCATTTGGAGGGGTCAGGAGTCATGGACCGGCTGGAGCGTGGCTGTGAAGTGAGTTTTGTTAGTTGGGCACCCCGGGCACCGGACTAGTCAGCCAGAGTAGGCCAAGGGCCAAGAGGGCCGGGTTAGTGTAGTGGGCACGGGCGACCCGTCGGAAAACGGGACCCGGGGCGCCAGCCTGCCACGTGAGCGTTCAGGGAGTAGCCATGGAGGGCACTCCCCAGTGTTTAGGGAGCTGGTAGGCTCGGAGGCAGTTGCAGGCCTGGGGGTGCCATGGTTAGAGTTCGGCAGAGGGGGAGTTCCTGCCAGTTGAGCACGCTGCCCAGCCAGGAAATTGTGCGAGGGCACGAATGAAAATTTGAGGGCAAGGCCCAAATTTATAATGGACACCAACACAGGCGACGGGAATCATGGTTTTTAGAACCGATAGTTTAAAAGTGTGAGGCGTTTTTGAAAGCCCCGGGGTAGTTTCAGGTGTATAAATGTTAGGGTAGTTAGGAGATGTACCCCTTCGCACCATCCATCCCTTCGCTCGTTTGTAGGCCGCTGGACTCACCTAGGTAGATCGCTGAACTCTGAGGAGGCCATTCTGAGGCTTCGTTGGGCCTCGAGACAGGATGCTAGTCTCTCCTATTCCCCTCCAGAGAGGGAACGTAGGGTTGGGAGTAGGCTAGGTTGACAGGATAGGTTAGCCAGACAAAGACTATAAAGGGGGTTAGGGAGACAATTATAAAAGGGAATTTAAAAATAATAAAAATAAAGAGGGGATAAATTTTGTTGTGTTTGTGGCAAATTAAGGGAGTGGGTATGGACAGAGACAGGCAAAGGCGATAGAGTGGGGGGAGAAAGTAGGCTAGGTCCGAGGCCGCCTTCAGAGAGGCCGGCCACACCGCACTCCCTCCAGAACCTGATGGAACCACCACAGAGGCCGGCCAGCTTCATTGTCGGCCTGTTGTGCTGCAGCCGCCTGTTCTGCATGAACTTGCCTTGCCATGCCTTGTTTTCCTGCCTCTGCCATGACCCCATGCCTGCTAGCCCTTGTTTGCATTTGCCCCTGTGTCCATTCATCACCATGGTGCCAGGACCATCCAGTTTTGCAAGGACTGCCCTGCAGGCAGCCCGTGCATCCATTATGTTCATTTGTTTTTGCGACCATCTCCATCCATTCCCCTGCATCAATGAACTTTGAAATGACTTTTACCTTTTCCCTTTCACAGATCACAAGTCCTGGGCCATGGTTAAGTAATGGATAAGTTGAGTGGAAATTGTAAATACGTGAAACCCCACCTGCATGTTTGTTTTAGCGCCGGCAATTTTAGTTAAGTTGGCCGAATGAGTCTGAGAGTTTGTTTAGTTAGTTACGCAGCGCATTAGGTTATTTATTTTTGGGACACGTATAAGAAATGTCGCACTCAGGGATCCGAAGGTAGAACGTACTAGGGGAAAACTTACACATGCTGGTCACACGAAAATTGACGACTCGGGACGAGTCTGTAAAAAGGGGAGGGGTAGTGTTACGAATTTGGAATTCGATTGCACACAACATACAGGTTCTTTAGTCAGCTATGTCGATAAGTGCTTGTTCCCTAGATAGCTCACCTTCCATTGTTTAAATGTTCAGAAATCGATTAGATGCGCTGCGGATGGATTTAATAGTTAGAGAACGAACAATGGAGACATCCCTCACCCTCTTCTGCGAAGAGGAAGAACCACCCTGCCCTCCCGTGCATCATGATGTCAACAACTCCCTCCCACCGTCTGACGGGGGATGGAGCATGAGGGCATGAGTCATGAGTCACGCCCGGAGTGGGGGAAGGGCGGGAGAAGGATAAGGACGAGATCCTTTCTTTGTTCTGGTTAGTAAGCTTTTTGCTTCAGTAGAGTGTAGCCGTTCAGCAGACCTTTGGGTCCTGTTTGGCTTGGGTTTGGGTTGAGGCCTTCGGAAGCTTTTTGCTTCGGCTGGCTCAGTGAGCTTCGGCTGCGGGCTGGCTCGAGAGGAGGCTTTTTGCTTTGATGGTTCCGTGAGCTTCGGCTTCTGCTTGGCTCGGGAGAGCTTTTTGCTTCGAGCTGCTTTGCTTGGAAGAGAGTTGAGCTGGTCGCTCGGCTCGAGCTGCGAGTGGTGGCTTCTTCTTCTTGGTTCGTGGAGCTCTTTGTTCTCCATTTTGGTTCCCGGCTTGGTGCGACTCATCGACCTCTTCGTGGAGGTGGTTCCTCGGGAAGCGACGCATCGACGGGAAGGATCGGCGCCTCGTCTCACCAGCACATGTTGAGAAGCGCGGGAGGTGGTTCCTCGGGGAAGCGACGCATCGACGGGAAGGATCAGCGCCTCGTCTCACCAGCACGTGTTGAGAAGTGCGGGAGAATTCGCGGGAGCTCGGGAAGGATCACAGCTCACGGCGATTGGATCCAGCTCGCTCTCGCTGGAGCCCGGGTCCGAACAACTTGAAGACCACACGAGGTGGAGAGGTTCGAGATAGGTTCTGAGTTTTAGCTCACCTGTCCTCCGAGCTGGAGCTCATTATTAAAGGCCTCTGCCACCATTTCTTGGGTGTGTGTGTGTGCGTACGTGTGTCCGTGGGCCCGTCTAATAAGTAGGAACTGCTGTTAAGTGCAAGTGACTGTACATAATAAGTAGACGGTTGTAGTTCTTTTGTCGTGCGTTTGTTGCTTGTATAATTGCATACGTGTTTTGCCCTTGTTTAATTGCATACGTGCTTTATTATAATAAATGTCCTTGTGTGAATGTAAACCTGTTCGTTGCGTCCATTCCCTCCTCATTGAACTGCCCCATCTTGCACTCGGAATATAGTTGGTTTTTAAATAGCCGGTAAATAGAATCGGGTCCGGCGAGTCTGGCGATAATACCCGCTCGGTTATCCCAGAACGGAATGGACCGCTTAAGCGGTTCGTGTCCAAGCAGGCCTTCGCCGAGGTACGGTCCCTCGGTAGGTTACCCGCACGGGTACTTAGGTATATCGAAATTCGGCGATTGACCCTATTTTCGCGCGGTAGAATACGGACTGGGCCGGGTGGGATTAAAAACCCACCCGTGACTGGTTCTGGCGTGTTCCAGAAAGTCACGACTGGATTGTCCGTTCGGTGGGCGAAGCGACTGCTATTGGTTAGACGCGGTCGTTCGTACACCGACGGGCGGGAATTCTACAACAATATCTTCAATGCAACAATCATTTAGTTTGTTTTGAAGTTTAAATAAACCAATTATGTCTTCTTTTTGAAGACCTGCATTAAAACCTTGTGAGAGTGGTTGATACTCTGGTTGAAAACTTGACTTTGTGGAAATTATTTAATTATCAAAATCTAAAAACTTGGGAGTAAGGAGCATCTTTAAAAGCAGGCAGATTTTTCCACATCCACTTGAACCAACTATGACACATCTTAATGAATTTGGAACATTTTTATGGTTGTTAAATTTTATCTTATTTAACCAAATGAATAAAAAAAACATCATTCATTTCTATATTTGGAAAATAAATTCTTTAATTTTTTTAGGCTTTTTTAGAAACGCTTATGTTTTATCCTGAGTTTAGGTTTAATGTAAAGATAATCCATTACTTTATTTATCCAATATCTTGTGTTGATATTTCCCTGAAAATGACAATCGTGAATAATATACATCATCAATCCATGAAACATTACCGTCATTTGTTCAGTCTTCTCTTACAAGAGAAGGTGTATTATCACCGTCGTATTTTACATTAATTTCTATTATTAATCTTGGAAAGTAATTCATTTTTGGTGTAATTTTGAAATAGTGATGTTCGTTTTTATATTTTATATTGTCATTAATTAGAAGATAATCACAGAATATACATTGTATATGGGCTTTTGACTCTGTGTTTAATCCCACTCTATCACATGCAGGACAATTCTCAAATTTGTCATGAGGAGAATCAGGGAATTCAAGAGGCTCAAGATCTGTTATACCATTCATATTTATATCCTAAAGCTTTACTGAAAAAATAAAATTAATCTTCGATATGATCTTCAGTGCATTCATCAGAACTTTCATGATCATCTCTGAAACTACTTTCATAACTATCGTTTGAACACAAACTCTCAGTGTTATAACTGTCTTCTGTATGATCTTCGGTACTTTCATGCATTCATCTATAAAACTACTTTCATAACTGTCATTTGAACACAAACTCTCGGTATCATAACTGTCTTCTGTTCCAATAGAGATACTATCATAGTCTTCAAAATCTTCACTTGAAAAATGACATATTTAATTAGAAGAAAAAAACATTACCATCTATATCCACATACTCTTTTTTTTTTTTCATTAACAGATTCAACTACTAAATTTTTTTTATCTTAAAGGTAATTTTAAAATGGTCCTTAACTCCTTCTGAATGAAATGTCATTTCACCTGATATATTAACATCCTTTATTTCATTAAGATTTACATCTTTAGGGTTGTTGAAAAAAATACAAATTTCTCCTTGCTTATTGCTGATGGTCTTATCTTTTCTTTCTAAAACCTCATCCATCAGGGTTTTCCTTTTTGATACTTTTTCTTGTTTCATTGCTTTTTCTAGTTTTGAATATATTGCTTGAAGGAGAGGAGAAACTTTTGTTAGAGTGACTTTCATTGATGTTCTTTGCAGATACACTAAAAGCCCTTCCACTGAAAGAAATTGAAGAACTCATATTATCAACCATTATTGTTTTTTATCCAATAGTTGTTATATTTATCTTTATTCAATTTTACATCTTGGACATATATCTCAGTATCTTACACAAATGTAGAGAATGAGAGAAACTTGTCTTTTGTCTCTTGATACATTGTATTTATCAAGTAAAAAAACGTTGGTGGGTAAAATGGTTTTCAGCATAAATTCACTTATAAATTACTACAAGATTTTCATCAAGAAAATTTCATTTTATTCACAGGAATTGCAAAAGAGAAAGATGATAAAAAAAATTGAAAAATAAGGTTCTAATACTTAAACAGTCTCCTTCAAAGAGACTAACTAACTTGGACCTGTGTCAATAATTTTATTTTTATTATTTATTTTTTTTATTTTTATTTTTTTTACACACATTGACCTTCTCTACTTTACTTCAAATGAAAAATCACATTATGCTTGTATCAAAAATTTGTAAAGATTAACCAAATCACAACTATACAAAAGAAAATGTAAAACATGTCCTTGTAAGAGATCCTTTCATAAAAAGAACGATTAAAGCAACATTTGACTATTGTAGAAATCATAAATCAGCCGTAATCAGTTTACCAAAAGCAGGTTCAAACATGTCATACAAAGATTTTAACAAATCTATAAAACATCCGTTTGTGATATACACTCATTTTGAAAGTATCCTTGAAAACATACACTTTATCCAAATCCAAATCAATCATTCACAAATAAAAATCAAAAACATACTACTTGTGGTTTCTGTTATTATATCAAATCATCTGTTGGTGATGATACAAGTTAGAACTTTACAGAGGAGAATATGCCTCCCAAGAGTTTGTGAAACGACTGAAAAAAGTGTATTCAATTATCTCAGGTAATGGAAAAAAATCAATAAACCAATGTCCTTTACAAAAGAAGAGAAAAGGAAATTTAAACAACCACAGGCTGCCTATCATATTTGCAAGGAGAAAATTAGTGAAGGTCTAAAGGTAAGAGACCATTGTCATCTCAATGATAAATATAGAGGTCTGGCTCATCAGAGTTGTAATCTCAATTTTAAACTTCCCTCCTTCATTCCAATATTTCTTCACAACAACGCTCACTATGATACACATCTTCTTCTTTTTTTATAAATGAATTGAGTAAAACCAGTGGAGACATTTCAGCCATTATTAACACTAACCAGAATTACATCTCATTCACGAAAACAATTCCTACATTTATTGACACATTCAAGTTTATGTCAAGTCCATTATCTGACTTGGTATCAAATATTAAAAACTTTGCAATTCTCCAATCACATTTATCAAATCAAGAAGAGATTGGTCCCCTATTACAAAAGGGAGTATATCCTTATGATTATATGAACTCATTTGGGAGGTTTAAAGAAACACAACTTCCCTCAAAGGAAAGTTTATATAATGAGTTAAATAAAAATCAAATAACTGATAAAGATTATGCACAAGCACAAAATGGTTGGAAGAAGTTTAATATAAAGAACCTTGGGGAATATCATGATTTGTATCATAAAACTGATGTTATTTTGTTGGCTGATGTATTTGAGACTTTTAGAATGGTATGTCGCCATAAAAATTCCTATGGATTAGACCCCACTCACTATTAAACAGCTCCAGGATTGGCTTGGAGTGCTATGACAAAACAACAAAAATGACAAAACCGTTGGAATTAATCGGTGATATAGACATGCTTTTGATGATAGAGAAAGCAAAAAGAGGTGGAATATCACAAGTATGTTCAAAGAGACATGCTGAAGCCAACAACAAATATCTTCCCAATTATGATGTTAAAAAAGATAGTTCTTACTTTATGTATTATGATGCTAACAATTTGTATGGATGGACTATGTCTCAATCTTTACCTTTTGGAAATCTTAGATGGCTTAAGGAGAATAATTATGAAAAAGTTATGCAGGACATTGTTATCTCCTCTCAAAAATAATTAGATGAATCCAAAGTAGGATATTATTTTGAGGTTGATTTAAAATATCCTGAAGAACTCCATAAGAAAAATAAAGACTTACCATATGCGCCTGATAAAGAAAGTCCTAAGAAGGAATGGCTTTGTGGTTATCAACAATCATTTCTTACAAAAGGCAAACCAACAGAAAAACTACTTACTACATTATATGATAAAGGGAATTATGTTTTGCATCAAAGGAATTTAAGACAATATTTATCTGCTGGGTTAAGAGTAAAGAAAATTCATAGGATTTTGAAATTTAAACAGTCGTTAGTTTAAAAAAGTATATTGATTTTAACACAGAAAGAGAACACTTGCAACAAATGATTTTGAGAAGACCTTTTATAAATTCATGAATAATGCTATATTCGGAAAGACTATGGAAAATGTTAGGAATCGACAAAATATTAGACTTGCTACTTCTTGGAAACAAGCATCCAAATTAATTAATAAACCAAATTTTCAAAGAGCGGAGGTGTTTTCAGAGAACTTTTGTGCTATTCATTTGAACAAAGAAAGTATTGAAATGGATAAACCTCTATCTAAATAGAAACATAAATTCTTGACTTGTCAAAGTTGTGAATGTATGACTACTTCTACAACAACCTAAAGAAAAAATATAATATATGGAAGGGGTTAATCTACTTTATATGAATACAGACAGTTTTATTTTGAAAATCAACACAGAAGATAGATATATATATATATAAGGATATGTCTCAAGATGTAGGTATTTATGATACAAGCAATTATAAATCAGAAAACAAACTATTCTCGACAAAGAGTTAAAAAGTTATGGGAAAGTTTAAAGATAAGTTGGGTGGAAAGATAATGAGTGAGTTTGTGGAATTGAGAGCAAATGCTTATGCCTATAAATATGTTGATGATAAAATTGAAAAGAGTGATAGAAAGTTAAAGGGGGGTAAAGAAAAATGTAATTAAATAAACAATACATTTTGAAGATTATTACAACCGTTTAGCCTTTAAGAAAGAAGAGTATAGAAAAATGAATAAAATAAGAAGTTATAAACATCATTTATATACAGAAGAGGTGAATAAGAAGGCATTGGGGGCTTTTGATGATGAGGTTTATTTTAGAAAATGGGATTGACAGCCTCCCTTACAGATATATATATATATATATATATATATATCCATAAATAAAATAAGGTTGGGTGGTTTTAACGGGCTACCGCCGCCTTTTTTTTTTTACTGGTTATATTCGACGGTGATGAATAACCATGAACAAATATTTGTTGGAACGATGATGAGTTTTGGTGTCAGTCATGTAAATTTTTGTAAGTGCCTCAGAACCCCTGAAAAAAGGGAGGAAGATTTTGGGAAGCTTTGGGAAGAAAAGGAAGTAAAAAGAGAGGGAATTGGGAGGATTTTCGTGTCATTCTGTAACTTTTCCCCTTTTCCTCCATTCACTTACATGTAAACTTTGAGGTGCACCAGAAGCCCCAAAGTCCTTCCGAATCACACCCAACCTGTCTACCAAGTTTTGTCTGAATCCGTCCGCAACTTTTTGAGATATCATGCTTTATATAATTTTTAGCCCTATCTCTCAATGGTGAAGAATCACTTAAAAAATTCTCAGATCCAGATCCGGATCTTCACCAAAATTGAATCAATTCTTTCTTGTCACACACCGA
>CM068956.1:51040191-51052033 GCA_035128595.1 Eptatretus atami | reverse complement strand
GGGGGGGGGGCACTCGTGCTCCTCGTGATCTGTACCACATCTCTTGCTCTTAAACTTCTGCCCTGTCTTTTCACACAATTTTAATGTCCTTTTCCCTTTCAACTCCTCCAAAACATATTTTACTTTTCCTGCTCCTGAATCAATTGCAGAATCATATCACACTTCCCGACTTGCATATACAGGCCTCACCAACTCAAATAACCCTCAATCAACATCGGAACCACTGCATCTGTCCTAAGAACAGCTTGAGCCAAACATCAGGCTTACCTGAAATCCAAATTCTCCAGGCTCTCACAATCCTCCAAAGCTTGGTGAGGTCTGTCTCTAGTTCACGTTATTATCCCATTCATTCCTCATAAAGGATGGAGCCATGATGGACACTGCTCTGGAAAAAACAGAACTATTGTCCTCCGTATTCACTCAAAAGGGCAAGGTCCAATGTCTACCGTGCAAGTGTCGAGGTTTTTTACCCAGTACAACCTCTTCTGCAACCAGTCCTGATGGCATAAGTGCTCTTATCCTCAGAAACTGTGCTTCAGTCCTATCATATCCTCTCCCTTTCTTTCACAGTTCCTTCATAGATGGCAACTTCCTCCATTTTGGAAGGTTGCAAACATTACTCCCATTCCCAAGAAATGTTTGAAACTGATCCCAACCAAAGACCTATCAGATGGAGCCGAGCAAACCCTGGGAAATCATAACATTATTTTACAATCTCCTAATGAGGATTTCACGCCAAATTTCCAAAGGAATTATTTTCCGGTTCCGGTTCTTGAGCGACGGTGGCGGTTCCTCTTCAGGGTCTCTGCCGACTTTCTCAAATATCAGTGATCACTGCTCACCTCCACTCATTCATTCCTCTTTTTTCCCCACCTGTGAAAGCAACTTCTACATTCTCTTCAATCTCATTCTTCCATCCAGGGCTTCAAGACAACTGCTCACCCATCATTTCAGATTGTCACCAATCCAAAACCATGATTTTTTTTATCCTTGTTAGACCCCCCCCACACCCCAAAACCAAAAACTCACCAAACACACGCTATCCCTCCTCCTTCAAAACTTTTGCTTCCCCTCCTTGGAGCTTCCTTCTGTATCCATCATGTCCACCCCATTCCTCCCCACACCCATTGTTTGTCCAAGTTTCCCCCTATATTGGTCTTCAACTCTGCTGTTGGTCTTTTCCCCCTCTCTCTCTACTGCATCTTTTGCATGCGTCTTCACTGTTCTTTTGTGTCCTGTTTTGCGTGTTTTGTGTCCTTGTTACTTCTGCCACTGAAGATGAAGGAGGTTATGTTTTCACCCCTTTCTGTCTGTTTGTCTGTGTACATGATATCTCAAAAAGTTGAGGACGGATCCGGATGAAAATTTGTGGACAGGTTTGGTGTGTGAAAAGGACGAACTGATTAGATTTTGGTCAACATCCAGATCCGGATCTGGATCTTATAATTTTTTAAGTGATTCTTCACCATTGCGAGATAGGGCTGAACTAATACGTAGCACGATGTCTCAAAAAGTTGTGGACGGATTCGGACGAAACTTGGTGGACAGGTTGGGTGTGTGACCACGTCGAATTGATTCGATTTTGGTGAAGATCCGGATGCGGATCTTACTACAAAAAAATTTCAGTGATTCTTCACCATTGAGAGATGGGGCCAAAAACGATAAAGTACTGTATAGCATGATATTTCAGAAATGTATTGGGCCAGATATGTTCTCGTGGATCAGGCATTGCGTGGCGGAGGTATGCACTCTACCGAGTGCCCTTCTAGTTTGCATCCTGTTTTTGTCCGTGACGTCCTGCTCCATTCAGTGTACAAGTTCTTCACGAGCCTCGACTATGTAAACAAAAAAAGCTTTCCACACCATTGGAATCCCAAAATAGAATTGGATTCTCAGGGTCTATCACTCTTCTCTGGGCAATTTCATCAAGAGTGTTCAAGTTGAAACATAAACTCGACAATAACTGCATAATCCAATAGACTTAGCTCACAGCTATTCTGAGCTCCCTGCATGCTGTCAAACGTCCTGTGTTCATCAATGTATGTGCCATCCCTCAGATGGAAGTTAACCTGGGCATCCCATTTGCCAACATTAGTTGGTGGACATCAAAGATCCCATCGTGTAATTTGCGAAGAGTCAGCGGGCTATCGCTGGCACTACGACCAAATTCCGAATTCCTGGTTGAACATATCGTGGAAATTGTATCAGCAAGCAAAGCTGCACACTCCCAGCCAATGATGCTACTTGCAAAAGAAGAGCATGCATTCACAGGAAACTTTTCAATCAATGGAGTGAAACAAAGATAAATGAAGAATACAACCATCAGTGAGTGATTCATGAGATCGCATACGACATGATATGCATGGTGGTTTATCGAACACAATTGCAATTATAATCACACTCAAGTAGACAACCAAGTGTGATGACTGTTTTTCTTTCCTTGCAAAAGTCATCTACACAAGGTAATCATGCAAAATTCAGAACATCATGCAAGTTATTTTAAGAGTAAACTACATCCTCTCCAATTTATATCGCATAAATAGATGATCCATTTTTGAGCATGCAATCTTTCATAAGGGGCATTGCACTGACTTTCGCAATTATTTCCCTGCAAATGCAAAGCAAATCTCAAAGTAATCGTTTCCACAGCTAGCCTTCAGAACAAGCTCTGGCAATTATATTAATTTCACTGGGCTGATGTGGAAGTACATTTTTACGAAAGTTGTATTTGCTTTAAAACAGGGCTGCAATGATGATATAATGGATTAAAAAAAGACAAAAAGGCACAAGAAAAATAAACTATGTTAACAGATTAATTACAATTGTACAACAACCCACACCAGGGGTCATCAACACATTACTAATCTCGGGAGAGAACGAACTGAGCAAAGAAGATAGAGATGACAATCGGGGGAAATGAAGATGGTGAGGAAGTGGTAATAAAAGAAAAGGGGAATGAAGACGTAAGGGGAATGCATGGGTAGAATATGGGAAGAATTTTAAAAACATTAAATTTTCACTTAAGCAATATGTAGATTACCCCTGAGCATTTGTTAAATGCTTTGCTTAAACAAGCATGTGGCTGTAATTGAAGCAAATCTGGTTATGATTTGCTAAATGGCAACCAGTTCACATCAGTTTATCTCTATCTAACATATAAAGAGATAACAAGCAGTGGCTTGCTGTCTTTCTGGACATATCTCGTACTTTCGATATAGTCTGGCATCCTGCCTTGCTCTTCGAACTATCTGCCTATGACATCCAAGGCCAACTCTGCATATGGCTTACTGACTTCCTCAATTCTCGTAGGCAACAGAATCTGTTCATCTCTTCTCCCTGTCAAGGCTGGAGTGCCCGCAAGACAGTGTTCTGGTCCCAGTCCTATTCCTGATCTTCATTAATGATCTCTCTGACTCTGGAAAATCCCCTTTATAAATTTGCTGATGACATGCCCATCCTTCAGACAGACATGTAGGCAACAGCCTCTTCTTTCTCGTCAGACCTTGACAAAATCACAAGCTGGTCAAACACTTGGAATTTGTCTTTCGATCCAGACAAATCTATCTATATATCTATCTATCTATCTATCTATCTCTCTCTCTCTCTCTCTCTCTCTCTCTCTCTCTCTCTCTCTCTCTCTCTCTCTCTCTCTCTCTCTCTCTCTCTCTCTCTCTCTCTATATATATATATACATACATACATACATACATACATACACACATACCCTCCCCCCAAAATGACTATATGGCAAACCTCCTACCATCATCTACTTCCTTAACAATCCTTTTGTGGAAGTTTAGTCACTAAAACTCCTGGGTCTCACGATCAGCCATGACCTTTCTTGAGCAAACCACATTTCAATGTTGGCTTCCAAAGCCAGTCGCCAACTGGGCAACCTCATTGTACAAAGCACTTCCTTGGCATACCTGTACCTGAACTCCTATGTCCTATCCACCTACAAGGCTTTCATCTGCAGCTTGATAGAGTATTGCTCTCCCCTCTGGACTGACTCCACTGCCTCACAACTTCCTCAGCTTGATGCCGTGGAAAACAAGGGCTTCAAGTTCATTGGAATCTCCCGTGGTGAATCTGAGTCGATGGGCTAATCACTTTCCCATCACAGACAGGTCATGGGTCTCTGTCGTCAAGCACCTCCTTTCTGGTGTTGCACCCTTTGCTCTTTCTATGATTCTTTCCATGATTCCCCTCCCCGCAGGTTGCTGCAGGGTGCATATGGTCCACCATCAACCCCCTTTGGTGAAACTCCCCAAATTCAGGATCACTGCTCACCTCCACTCATTTGTTCCCCTGTGGAATCAAATTACACATTCTCCTCAATCTCATTTTTCCCTCAAGGTCTTCAAAACAGCTGTTCCCCACCATCTCAGATCATCTCCAATCCAACACAATGATCTTTTTGACGCTCATTAACCCCCCAACCTACAAGCCCTCTTCCTTCCAAATTTCCAGCTTGTACTTCCTGAGAATTTCCTTCTGTATCCATTTTGTCCACCAAATAATGTTATCTGCCCCCATTCCTCTGAAACACCACTGTTGTCAAGTCTCCCTCTATCTTGCCTCTCAGCTCCGCTGTTGGTGTCCACCCCCCCCCCAACCTTTCCCCTCTCTCTATTGTTCCTTTTGTTCTGTTAAGTCCTGGTCCATTCAGTGTACTAGCTCTTCCACAAGCCTCGACTTCACCTATAAAGACAGCCTTTCTAACCACTCACTCACTCATTCACAAAAATGTTATATTACCTTCCGGCTCAAAAGCTGAAATTTTGCATACTGCTGAAATGAAACCCAATATCCCAGGAAAAAGAAATCACAAAACCGTCACAGAATTTCCTTCAACTTAAAATATCCGAAAATAAAAGTTGGCTTGTGTAGACTCGGTCTGGTCACTGCAGGTCACGTGACCCAAGACAATGCAGCTTATGCTTGAACTGGTTGCTAGGCCTCTTCCGCCTCTTATTATAAAATTTTGCCGTATTTACATTAAAAACTAGAAGGGCACTCGGTAGAGTAGAGCACATACCTCCGCCACGTAATGCCTGATCCATGAGAACATAACGGGCCCAATACATTTTTGAAATATCGTGCCCAATCGGGAAAATCGTGAAAATATATCGTTTTTGGCCCAATCTCTCAATGGTGAAGAATCACTTTAAAAAATTACTCCCTGCGCCAGAGTGGGTGACGGTCATCTCTATAATGTTTTTTACTATCATAATATGAACCGTTGCCAGATATCTCCTAAAATGACAGACGAGATAGGTTTTGAAAATGGCGACTTTCACAACTTTCGTGACCTCGTGACCTTGACCTGACCTCGAATCCGGGAAAAAGATGTCGCTGGGTATCACTCATCGACCTCTACCCACATACCAAATTTCATCAAGATCGGAAGTAAAAAGTTTTCTTTGTACCGGGAGGTGTTTTTGACCATCTTCCAGGTTACGTGGCGCCAAACGGGACGAAATTCAAAAATCTGTCCAGTTAGATACAAGATAATATTTTTTACTATCATAATCAATAAAACAGTTGCCGAATATCTTGTAGAATGGCAGACTAGATAAGTTTTGAAAATGGCGATTTTAATAACTTACGTGACCTCATGACCTTGACCCTGACCTCTGAACCCGGAAAAAGTTATATCGTTGTGCAACACTCATCGACCTCTCACCCACATACTAAGTTTCATCAAGATCGGAAAGAAAAAATGTTGACGACGACGGACGAGGACAATTGGTCCGGCTTTATTAGGTCATCTTGGTAGAGATGACCTAAAAATAAATAATTATGGTATCCAGATCCGGATTCGGATCTTCACCAAAATCGAATCAATCCGTCATGGTCACACACCCAACCTGTCCATCAAGTTTCATCCGAATCCGTCCACAACGTTTTGAGATATCATGCTCTCTATTAGTTTAGCCATATCTCTCAATGGTGAAGATTCACTTAAAAAAATTACCGGATCCGGATTCGGATTTACACCAGAATTGAATCAATTCTTCCTTGTTACACACCTAATGTGTCCAAGTTTTATCTGAATGCGTCCACAACTTTTTGAGATATCGTGCTATATATCAGTTTTGCCCATATCTCTCAACGGTGAAGAATCACTTTTAAAATTCTAGTCGTCGGATCCGGATCCGGATCTGCACCAAAATCTAATCAGTTCGTCCTTGTCACACACCCAACCTGCACACTAAATTTAATCCGGATCTGTCCACAACTTTTTGAGATATCCTGCACACAGACAGACAAACAAACAAACAGACAGAGAGAGGTGAAAACATAACTAGAACGACACTCGGGAGAGCACGTACCTCCGTCAGGCTGAACAGTTTACATTTTGTATCCCACCAATAGGCTGGATCTGCATCCGTACGTTGACCAAAATCTAATCAGCTTGTTCTTGGCACTTACCAAACTCATCCTTCAAGTTTTGTCACAAGCCGTCCATAAATTTCTGAGATATTGTGCTGCATTGGATATTGTTTTTGGCCCTATCTCTCAATGGTGAAGAATCACTTTAAAAATTTTAGTATCTGGATATAGATCCGGATCTTCACCAAAATCTGATCAATTTGTTCTCGTTACAAACCTAACTTGTCCACCAAGTTTAGTCTGAGTCCATCCATAAATTTGAGATATCCTGCTGACAGACAGACAGACAGACAGACAACCAAATTGGGTGAATACATAATCTCTGTCCACCTTCGATGGTGGAGGTAATTACTAGCCCCTTCTAGGTGAGCTCGAAAGCCATATTTACGTTAAAAAAAATACTATAGCTGTAAACTTTTAAATAAAGATCTCATTCGAATCACTAATTCAACAAGCTCAAATGAGCTAAGATCCTCGTCCTCTTAATGATGACGTCATAAAAACGAATATGACGTCATTGTGATGTATCAGGTTTGCGATAAATTATCTGTGCTAATGCCCGGCTTGATTCCCGCAAACAAAATTCAAACAGCTTGCCTAGTTTCGGAGATAATGGCAGAGGCGATTTACATAGCGGCGATATTATGACGTCAACTTTTTTTCTAGGAAGAATTTCCAAAATCGGAGATGGTTACTGCCTGCGCGTGGGCTTTCTGCATATACATGGCAAGTTTCACGAAGATCCGATGAAAACTCTGGGTTGTGAAACAAAAAATGTCAAAAAATAGGAATGACGTCATAAAAATTGATGACATCATAGTGATGTATCATATGTGCGGTAATTCATCTCTGCTAATGCCCTGTTCGATTCCCGCAAACAGAATTCAAAAAGCTTGCCTAGTTTCGGAGATAATTTTTTAGGCGATTTCCATTAGCGGAGATATTTTGACATCATAACTTTTTTTCTAGGAGGAATTTTCAAAATCGGAGATGGTTACTGTCTGTGCAGGGTATATTTACATATATATGCCAAGTTTCAGGAAGTTTCGATGAAAACTCTAGGCTGTGAAACAAAAAAGTCCACAAGAAGAAGATGAAGAACAACAACGTGAGTAAAACTTAGAGATCCTCCACGAGGATCTAAAAACGAAACAATTCTTGGTTTACTTTGTCTAATATACAAAGCTCTTTCTTACCACTCACTCACTCACCGATACAAAAGTTTAGGACCTTCTCGGTGAGGTAGAAAGCTGTAATTTTGCATGTTGATGCAACTTAAAGACAATATCCCAGGATAAACCAAAAAAACCATCAGAAAATTTCCACAAACGAAAATATCCATAAATAAAAGTCGGCCGATGCAGACACTGTCTGCTCACTGGGGGGGTCACGTGCCCCAAAACAATGGAGCTTACACTGGAACTGCTTGCTAAGCAACATTAACACGTGCCTCTTTCATCTCTTTTTTTGATAACTTTTGCTGTATTTACATTTTAAAAAATACTATAGCTGTAAACTTTTCAAAAAAGAGCTCTTTCTAATCACTAATTCTTGATTTACTTGAGTTATTTAGCTAATAACAGATTGCAACCATAATCTACTTCAAATATGCAAAGCTTATATTTATTACGTATGCACGTAGGATGCACCCGAGTAGTTGTCTGCAGTGTGCAAGCATGCCACATTAGTAAATAATGTTGCGGTTCTGTGAAGCCGGCACTCCCCCTAGGCTAAGGCATACAAGATATAGCGGTCCTGCGGCAGTTATTTCATTAGTATTCGTTTTGGATAGCTCTTCCCTTATGTCTAGTCAGTATATGAGACAAAATGCGTTGCAAGAGCTTTTAGGCAGGTCTATAATTCTATCCTTTACCTATTATATTACTTCTGCCACCGAAGGTGAAGGAGGTTATGTTTTCACCTCTTTCTGTCTATTTGTCTGTCTGTTGGGTAGTCGATCTCGTCGAGAAAAAAAATCTCAAAAAAAAAATTTGAGATTTTTTTTTTCTACCCTTATTATCAGTATTTCCGTCGATATGTTTGTCTGTTGGGTAGTCAATCTATCTACCCTTATTGTCAGTTTTTCCGTCGTTATGTTTGTCTGTCTGTCTGTCTATGTATGTCTGTTCGGTCCAGTGCCCCGTTAATACAATGGCGATTTCGATGAAACTTGGTTGGTAGGTTCTAACCATGACCTAGTTGTGTGCAAATGAGAACCGTTGCTATGGTCCCATCCGTTGCCTAGCAACGGACCTTGAAATTTTCAAAAAAATCTCAAATATTTTTTTTTTCGAAAATCAAAAATCGGGCCACGAGCGACTGTGGCAGTACATTCAGCCATATTGTCAAAAATTTCCAGCCGATCCTATGAAAACTGTCGGAGAAGATGACTTTGAATGAACCCTGGTCGAAAAAAATAAAAACGTAGTTCGTTATATCTCAGAGACTATGAGTCAGATATACATGAAACTGGTATGGTAGGTTCATGGTATGTCCTAGTTATGTGTGAGAAAGAACCGTTGCTATGGACGCTTTTGTTGGCTTAGTAACGGTGAAAAACGACTAAATTCGACTTGATCGACTACCCATGTCCGCCTACCGGCTTGTCCGTCTGTCTATCCCCCTGTTCGGTCCAGTGCTCGTTAATACAATGGCGATTTCGATGAAACTTGGTTGGTAGGTTTCATACCATGACCTAGTTGTGTGCAAATGAGAACCGTTGCTATGGACACCACCGTTGCCTAGCACAGGACTTTGAAATTTTTGAAAAATCATAAAAATAATTTTTTCGAAAATCAAAAATCGGCCACGAGCGACTGTGGGCAGTACATTCAGCCATATTGTCAAAAAATTTCAAGCCGGATCCTATGAAACTGTCGGAGAGAATAGACTTTGAATGAACCCTGGTCGAAAACAATAAAAAAACGAAGTTCGTTATATCTCAGAGACCATGAGTCAGATATACATGAAACTGTGTGGTAGGTTCATGGTATGTCCTAGTTATGTGTGAGAAAGAACCGTTGCTATGGACCCCTCACTGCCTACAACGGCCGACTACCCATGTCCGCCTACCGCCGGATTGTCTGTTTCTGTGTACAAGGATATCTTCAAAAAGTTGTGTAGGGGGACGGAATTCCTAGATGAAAATTTTATGGACAGGTTTGGTGTGTGACAAGAACGAACTGATTAGATTTTGGTGAAGATCCGGATACTAGAATTTTTTAAGTGATTCTTCATCATTGAGAGAGCGAAACCGATACAGAGCACGATATCTCAAAAAGTTGTGGACAGATTCGGATGAAACTTGGTGGGCAGGTTGTGTTTGTGACAAGGAATAATTGGTTTGATTTAGGTGAAGATCCGCTTCTGGATATGAGAATGATTTAATTTTTTAAGTGATTCTTCACCATTGAGAGATAGGGCCAAAAACAATATAGTACTGTATCGCATGATATTTCAAAAACGTATTGGGCCCAATATGTTCTCATGGATCAGGAATTACGTGGCGGAGGTATGCACTCCACCGAGTGCCCTTTTTGTTTACATTGCTGCATGCACGATCTTCTCTTCATGCAAACATGCATGCCACAGACGCGTAGTAACAAGAGACAGCTAATTAGCAAATGCCGCCAAAACTCTGTTCAAACTTTGCACCACTCCCGAAATGAACATCACCTGAGATCTCGAGACTCGAACCTCAAAGCTACATCACTTCTATAACCATCACAACGTCCTTATAAAAAATCCCTACATCCATTTGAGCTCGCTCACATCACCATAATCACTACAACGCCTCTCTCACCTCACCATACTGCTACAATGCTTCAACCACCTCACCATAACCACCACAATGCTTCAACCACCTCACCACAACCGCTACAAATACAGTCACCACCCCAGATGCCCACCACTGTCCTTTGAAGATATCGGGTAACCAAGGACGCTACCTACCATAACAGATGCTTGTGTTTAGAACATTTTGGCGTGTAGCTCGAAGTGCAAGTATGCTCTAGAATTTGTTCAACATCGCCTGGATAGCCCGAGCGCTCCGCTCAATCACGACCCCCATTTGGTGTCCAGCGAATGTTCATGGCCCTTAAAGCGCCCCCAGAAGTCCGTGCCCCATGTTAATCCCAGAGCTCCTTTGCGTGACTAAGTTTGGGGGTAAATGAAGCCATTTTCAGTGGCAGGTCCTTGCAGGGGCAGGTCTAATTATTGGAAAAGCCTCCGTGCAACAATGGGGAGCACTAAGGAATGCCTACCAACCGTCCTGATCCAATTTTGGGTTCCTCCCTTGCCAGATGTCTATAAAATACACTGCAAAGGAGTTCAGTTGAGAGTTCTGGGAGAGAGACACTTCTGGCTTGATCGGTGGTTCGGGGTGGAAGGTGGTGTTGAGCAGGCAGAGCAGAGCACTGGGTGCCTGGGTGGGTGAACAAACAAAGTGCTAGACCAATCACAGTTATCAGACCATTAGCAGTGACACTTAGACTTTCTCACACTTCTTTGGTAGGCTATCTTCTCACACGTTCTGTCTCTTATCTTTTGTCTCGTCTGCTGTGGACATCAAATAGCAATCCGAGCGACCGCACAGACACACACCTCTTCCTGTTTTTCCTTCTCTTCACCTCATCTACATTCTATTGCACCTCACAGCACCTCCTCAAATCATGCATCTTAGACACCCCAAGTTTTCTTCCATCCTTCCCCTCCTAAGTGACTGGGAAGCGTGGGCCCATCAACCACAACAGGTACAATAGAGGTCCTCAACACTTTATACTCTCTCTCTCTCTCTCTCTCTCTCTCCGTCTCCTCTCTCTCTCTTCTCTCTCTCTCTTCTCTCTCTCTCTCTCTCTCTCTCTCTCTGGCTCTCTCTGTTTCTGAATGGCGCCTGTCTTGTACAGTGTTAAGTTAAGATTGTAGAAGTATTATTTATATCGTTTAGTTTGCACTGTGTCCTTTATTGTGTCTTTGTAAATATTTGCATGCGCTTTACTTAATTTTGTGTAATAAAGTTGGTTGTGTTATAAATGTACCTAGCTCGTCCTGTCTTTCCTCCATCAGCTCAGCAGAAGTCCACACGTTTAAGTGAGGTGGGAAGTTCTACCCCACGTGATTTGCTCTTGTTAGCCAGTGCAGCACTCACTGTATCGCTCGGCAGTAATCCAGGTGTGGCGCTGAGTGGCATGAGACCCCCCCCCCCAGGTGCAGTAAAAACGCCCGCCTTTTTTGCGAAAGTTTGAAAAACATAACGGCGATAGGACAGATGTGTTTGAATACATGAAAAAACATTTCTCATTTTTTTTTCAGAATTTTCGGTCATCATCTTGGGGGTCCACATCGGAGTCAAAGTTCAGGCACGCAGCTCCTGCGCATTTTTTCAGAATAAGTGTTATTTTTCACTGTATAGTGATCAAAACTTGTATCTGGTGGTGAAATAATTCTG
>CM068956.1:51003803-51016780 GCA_035128595.1 Eptatretus atami | reverse complement strand
CGTTTTTTTTTTGGTTATATTTTTAGAAGTATGGTGCTACGTAGTGTCTCTTTCGCCATGACTAGCGTGGCGTGGCTGTCGTAGTGAAGAAGAGTCTCTGTGCGAGCTCGGGAGACAACATCTCGTCTCCTTGGGAGCTCGCGTAGCGAGACTATGATAGCCTGCCGAGTCGTCGTATTGTGGATGGACCACGAATAGAGTGGGAGAATAAGCGTCCGAAACTCGCGGATAGCGGACATGAGAGCGAAACAGTGATGGGCGAGCGCAGGGGGTGCGCTCCCGCCCAAGGGACCCCGTGTCAAGTAGAGGAGTTAGCTGGGTTAGTCAAATTGCAAAAGATGGTCTCGGATCGGGTGTTATACTCTCTGCTGTGGAGCGTGGGTCGTGATGGATGTAGTGCTACACGATAACCCATTTGGCAGAGGGTGCAGGAGCCCTGTTGACGGGCTGGGGCTTGGCTGCAAAAGGTGAGTATGCTGAGTGGGGTACCCGCGGGCACCGGGCTAGTCGGCGTGGAGGCCAAGGGCCCATGGGGGGCCGGGTATAGCAGTGGCGCACGGAGTGCGCCCGCTTGGGTGCTGTGTGCCGCTGTGAATTGCGCCAGACCTTAGCCACGGTGTGAGAGAGCGTTGGCACAAGGTGTTCCCGGACTCGGTTGCTTGGGGAGCACGCGGAGACCCGCAGCTGTCGGTCGCCCATCGGAAAAAAAAATAAATAAATCTGGTCACGTTTCAAAAGCTAATCGGTCTGTAAATGTCTGCAATCGCTGCGAGAGGACAAAACAAAATCCTGTTATTTGGAGGATAAATTGCGACGAACAAATTCCCCTCCGACTGTTCATGGGAATTGCATTAACGATCGCCGCGTCACACGAACCTCTCTCTCTTCAGACGAAGAAACGGACGCGCGCCGGGACACCCTGTTGCCGCCGAGCCCGCTCGCCGGCTCCGCTGCGCATGCGCATTCGGCTGCCTTTCAATTAATTAATTATTAGAGCCTCGCGCGCGCGTAAAAAGTTCGAGTCATTTTATTATCCAGCCGCCTCCCGGAGGGATGGGCGGGATATGTAATCGTCCGGTTTGTTTGTCTGTCTGTCTGTTAGCAACTTTACGGCAAAACGGCTTTAGCAAACACTATGAAATTTAATCCGCAGGTGGGCAATGAACCTTGGACGACCACATTAACTTTTGGGTCCAATTGGATCAAAGGTCAAGGTAAAGGTCACGAAAAGATCAAAATCGTTTTTCGTTTCAAACTTTCGCAAAAAAGGGGGCGTTTGATGCACCCTAATACAGAGGTCCAAAGTTTTTCCACTTTTCCAACAAGACTGCCATTCCACGTGACCTATGATGTCATAATTATCAAAAAAAAAAATCCACATGAGTGAGTAGTCACTCCTATGGTGAAAATTTTGTCTCAATCCAATCACCTTTCAAATTTTTCAACCTTTTGCTGCCTTTAATCTGGAATTAAATTGCATCAAATGAACTTTTTCAACCTTATTTATACATCGTAACCCACAACTTCCAAGTGAAAAACAAATTCTACAAATTTCAGAAAATCAATTAAAAGTGCAAAACGAGAATATCTTGGTTGGATAGTTGTCCACCCTCTGAGTTATTACTTGGTGGAAGCACCTTTGACAGCAATTACAGCTTGTAGGTCTGTTGGGATAGGTCTCTACCAACTTTGCACACCTAGATTCCATGGGCAATATTTGCTCATTCTTCTGTAAAAAACTGTTCAAGCTCAGTCAAGTTGCGTGGGCAGCATTGATGGACAGCAATCTGCAAGTCATGCCACAGATTTTGATTGGATTTCGGTTGGCGCTCTGACTGGGCCACTCAAGGACATTTATGTTTTGTCCTGAGCCACTCCAGTGGAGCTGTGGCTGTGTGCTTCGGGTCATTGTCATGCTGAGAGGTGAACACCGGTCATAATTTCAGTTTTCTTGCAGAGGGCAGCAGGTTCCCTCTAGATTTCTCTGTATTTTGCTCCATCTCCCCTTCTATCCTGCAGGTGCCGCAATCAGTGCTGATGAGAAACGTCCCCATACATGATGCTGCCCCCACTATGCTTCAGAGTAGGATGGTGTTCTTTGGGTGATATGCTGTGTGGGGTTTGGGCCAAATGTAACATTTTGCATTAGGCCAAAAAGTTCCATCTTGGTTTCATCAGACCACAGAAACTCTTTTGCCACATTGCTTCAGAATCTCTGGAGTGTTTTTTCCATACCTCAAACGGGCCTCAAGGTGGGCTTTTTTGAGTAATGGTTTTCTTCTTGGCACCCTACCGTACAGGCCAGGCTGGTGGGCTGCTTGTGACATTGTTCACATGTACACATTGACCATCTTTCCATAAAAGCCTGTAGCTCTTTCAAGTTGCCATTGACCTCTTGGTGGCCTCTTTGATCAGTCTCCTCCTTGCTTGGCCATCCAGTTTGGAGAGACGGCCTGATCTAGCAAGGTCTTAGTGGTACCATACGCCTTCCATTTCTTAATGATTGTCTGACTGTGCTCCAAGGGATGTCCAAAGCCTTTGAAATGGATTTATACCCATCCCCTGATCTGTGCCTTTCCACAACTTTACCCTGAGGCCTTTTGAAAGGTCCTTGGTGTGATGGTTGAGTCTTTGCTGTGAAAAGCACTAAACAGAGTGGAGACCTCCAGGAACAGCTGATTTTATTGTGAAATATTCAGAACCACTACAATTTAACACAGGTGGTGCCAATTAACTTGGGTGTGTGATTTTGAAAGTGATTGGTTACACCTGAGCAAATTCACAAATGCGATTATAATAGTGGTGGACACATATTCCAACCAAGATATTAGACTTTTGCATTTTAAATAATTTTCTGTAATTTGTAGAATTTGCTTTTCACTTGGAAGTTGTGGGTTATGAGTGTGAAATAGAGGTGGAAAAGTCTGATTTAATGCAATTTAATTCCAGATATAAGGCAACAAAGTTGAAAATCTTGAAAGGGGGTGTTGACTTTCTCCAGGCACAATATAAAAATGTATGCATGTATATATATTATATATATATATACACATATATAAAATGTATAATATATAATGTATATACTTATATATATATATATAATGTATAATAAATGTATATATTATTATTACATGTATATTGTATATACATTATATATCTATATAAAATGTATATATTATTACAGTATATACATAATACATCTACAGAATAATAATATATATAAAATGTACAATATATATATATATATAAAATATATATATATTGGATATATATCTATATGTATATTAAAAATTTCATTTAGATTTAGAACCATGAAATATTTTCACCAATGATATCTCTTCGGTGAAGGCAGTGTATTTAAAAAACGTGTGCCTCCTTTGAATTCACATGAGGATGACTGATGCATGTTGCAAGTCCTCGGCTTGAGTTTGCAACATTTGATAGCACCATCTTTCAAAGATGATCTTATACCGGCATTCATCAGTTTTTCACTTCATTCGAAGTGTGGAATGGGCCCTCATTTCAGTTCAACGAGCAATAACCACCCTGATCCAAATACGGAGTGACATCAGTCGTGGACCATTGTGGACTGGATTAATCTACAAGACATCTCCAAAAAGATCGTTCGTAAACGCAAGGTTTAGTTAGCTTCAGCGACGCAAGATCTCTTGTCGTTGGACTACAACACACTGGGAATGCTGCCTATTATAAATGAACGCGACGCACCCGGGATTGTGGCAGTGAACAAACAAACACAGCAACACCACGAAGCATCGCCTCGTCCCGAGCTCAAAAACTTGATCTCCTCGGTGAAAATGTCGAAGGGGACGTTTGCCGGTCTTCGGACGCGCCCTCCAGACTGGTAGTAGTACAGGATGGCGTCGAAACTCGGCGGTACGGTCGAAGAAGTACTCGTTGCGAAGAGGGTCGAAGTACCGCGACCGACGCTCGGGTCTCCAAGCAACGAGTCCGGGAACTGTGCCAACGTTCTCAGCTGGTCTCGAACTTCAAGCCGACACGTTGATCAAGACCCGCTCGTAACCCGACGAGACCGCGACCCCTGGTGCTCTGTTGTTGTCTTCGTCGTCATCGTTTCCCTCTTCTGCGCCTCGCATGCACCGTCTCGTACGGCTCCGAGGATGCCGCGGCGTCTTCTCCTGACGCGACCGTCATGGCGAGCGAAAGACAAAAAAAAAAAAAAAAAACAAAAAAAAAAATAAATAAATCTGGTCACGTTTCAAAAGCTAATCGGTCTGTAAATGTCTGCAATCGCTGCGAGAGGACAAAACAAAATCCTGTTATTTGGAGGATTAATTGCGACGAACAAATTCCCCTCGACTGTTCATGGGAATTGCATTAACGATCGCCGCGTCACACGAACCTCTCTCTCTTCAGACGAAGAACGGACGCGCGCCGGACACCCTGTTGCCGAGCCCGCTCGCCGGCTCCGCTGCGCATGCGCATTCGGCTGCCTTTCAATTAATTAATTATTAGAGCCTCGCGCGGGCGCGTAAAAAGTTCGAGTCATTTTTATTATCCGCCGCCTCCCGGAGGATGGCGGGATATTGTAATCGTCCGGTTTGTTTGTCTGTCTGTCTGTTAGCAACTTTACGGCAAAAACGGCTTTAGCAAACACTATGAAATTTAATCCGCAGGTGGCAATGAACTTGGACGACCACATTAACTTTTGGGTCCAATTGGATCAAAGGTCAAGGTAAAGGTCACGAAAAGATCAAAATCGTTTTTCGCTCATAACTTCGTCAAAAATGATCTGATTTACTTCAAACTAAGCTTATAGTGAACCTTATTCTATTTGTCACTTATAATCCTCAATTCCTATAGTGAAAATGCATTTTGTGAAGATCGGTAGGCCCGAAGTTTTGGGGTCATGGCATCGGTCAAAATTACAAATTTTCCATTAAAACTAAAACATGGTTACGAAAATACACTTTACGGGAAAACGGCTGGCTCAATCACTGCAAATTGGTATCCACAGGTGGGTAATGAACCTCGACAACCCATTAACTTTTGGGTCAATTGGGTCAAAGGTCAAGTCAGGTCACGAAAAGGTCATAATCGTTTTTTCGCTCATAACTTCGTCAAAAATGGTTTAATTGACTTCAAACTAAGACTAAAATATTCCTTATTCTATTCCTTATAATCAACATTCAGGTTAAGGATGTATCAAATTTAAATTTGATCCCCAAAATAACTTTATGCCTTAAATGGGTGGGATTTGTTGTGCCTGCACCATTGTTATAACAATTGTTCGACAACAGGAAGTTCTTCTTTAAGTTGTTTTTATTTTTATATTTTTTTTCGTCCAATGTGCTTGTACTGTATGCACACACCAAAAAAAAATTGATCAATCAGAATCTGCTTCACATTTCATCATAAATCTTCATGAAATCGTTTAAAAGGTATCGTCGATTTGACCGGGTGGGGGTGGGGGGGGGTGATCGGATTCAAGGAAAATCGAGTAACGACACCATTCGGCCCATCATGCCTGCGCTGCACCAGCGCTACATATTATATACTAGAGATTGTAGTGAATCTGGTGCACTGCTGTGTACGAACCTTCTAGATATATTCAATGAGTGCTTGTTATAGCATACCTCGTGTTTCTAGGTTATAACTAGGGAAATTTTTTTGCAACTTTTACAACTTTTTTCACGCCATTCCCAGGGCGGATTTAGACATGTGGTGGCCCTGGCAGCCTTCAGTAGTGGAGGCCCACCCTACCTTAGAATACTAAAAAGGTGACAAAACTATTTACAGTCATCATAAAGTATATTGTTACGGCTGTGGAAATTCGCAACCACATTCAGGTCCGTAGGTGAGATATCTTTAAGTACATGTATAGTTAGCCCCAAACCCGTTGTTTAGAGGGATTTATGTGATTCATTCGGGCTGCGATCCTTTGAGTTAGGCGTTTTCTGTTCTATCCTTTATTTTCGAACAACACTAAACAACGCCAACCCGCCACCACTACAACAACGCCAACCACGCCGCCACTACAACAACGCAACCACGCCACTTCAACAACCACCGCGTTGACTCGGCACACGGTTGCCAGAGGCCTGGCCTTCGAGGGAAAGCAGGCGGCCCTGTCCCCCCTCCGCCCCCGAACGAATGGCGCCGTCGCGGTGGATTACACCCTGCGAGGGAAGAGGAAGAATGCCGCGGCGGTGCGAAGTCACCGATTGGGCGGGAGGACCACGCCCTTCTGGAAGTTCCAGCATGTTCTGGAAGGAGGGGTGGAGCCGAAAACGGGAGGCCGGGCCGGCGATAAAAGGGACGGGAAGGCGACGGAGTGAGGAGGATCTCGCGTCTGTGTGGAGAAGAGATCTCGCGCCCGCGATATAAGGAGGACGAGAAAGTGGCGCAAAAAGTGGCGCTCGTCGAGTGAAGCAGAGGATCTCGCGTCGTGTGAGCTGCAGAGGATCTCGCGTCGTGTGGAGCTGCAGAGGATCTCGCGCGGTCTTTTCTCCACCACGGGTCGAGTGGAGCTGAGAGGAGTTACGGTCGCCAGGACTCGACACGACCAGGGAAGTCGCGACTTCCATTTCTTTTGGGTTTTGTGTGAACGTGTGTGTGTGGCGCCGAGTCTTGAGAAGTAAAATTGTATAAGTTTGCCGAGTGTTCGCGTTAGTCGGTTGTAGCTCTGCGTCGTCGTTGTTATCTTTACATTTGCTTTTGTGCATTCGTGTGTATATGTGTGCTTTGTGTCCGTGTGTGTAAATAAATGCTTGCTTGTTGAATTGTTTCCCCGTTTCGCTGCGTCCTTTCCTCTGTTGGGTCTCCATCTTGCTCACGTAAAGGGTTCGAGTGGCGGGATATGCCCGATAATTAATCTGAACCGTCAAGGTCGACGATAACACCGCTCGGTTATCCCGATATACGGAACGAGCCGCTTAAGCGGTTCGTGTCCGAAGTCGACCTGTGGCGTGGTACAACCCCTCGGTAGGTTACCCGGCGAGTACTTAGGTATATCGACTTTCGGCGATTCACCTACCTCGCACGGGTAGAATGCGGACTGGGTTGTGGTGAGGTTAAACCCCCACCGTGACTGGCTCCCGGCGTTAGTCCGAGGGTCACGACTGAATTGTCCGTCCGGTGGGCGAGCGGTCGCGATTCGAGTCACGTGGCCGATCGCACGCCGGCGGGCGCGAAATTCGCAACACTGGTGTCAGAGAGCGGGAAAACAAACCCTCCTGTCTCCAAGCTAAATCCGGGAATCGGTCGGGTGAGAGGGCGACCCCGCATTCCCTCCAAATTGCGAGCGAGCTAAATTAACCCCATTACGTTGAAGTAAGATGGCTTCTCAAGGCGAGCGGGAGCCGGGGTAATAGAAATGGATGTAAATTTTTAGAATCCATGGCCCAGGATGTAGACCCGAGCAGGACATTGGTGTGCAGAACAGTTTTCCCCCCCCCCACTGAACCAGGGCCGAAATGGGTGCGGCGGAGGCCGTGGTGTATTGACACCTCCCTCCCTCTCTCGCCACCAAAACCCCCGATCCTCGCCGAAGGGCTCAGCGATGCACTCAAATGATTGTGCAGCAATAAGCGGAATGACGCAACAAAATGAACGGAATGGAAAACAAAATGGAAGAAACTGCCGGTGTGAAACGCAGAGCAGGGGCAATGCCTGCAGGCGGGCATGAAGGCAACAACGGGGAGTGCGTAATGGCGACGTCACGTGTGGGAACGAACGAGCTGGGAGGGGTGCAATGGGGCCAGCCGCAATGGAGGAGAAATTAATTCGGGGGACGTGTGAGACGAGACACGTGGAGTAACAACGACAGAGAAAGTGACGGTGACACAGAGGAAAAATAATTGGGTGACGGAGACGTGCACGAGGGAGATAAGACTCGAGGTGAAAGGAATTGGGAGGAGAGAAAAGAACATTAAGACGAAAAGCAAGGATGAGGTACGCGGAGATCGTAAAGAGCAAGGAGTGAAACAGAGGGAAGGACGGGAGCGACTTAAGGAGAAAGCAAGGTTGACCTACGTAAAGATAAGGGAAAGACGCCAGAAAGAAGCAGAGACTAATAGACACGAGGAGACAACAGAACGAATAAATGTACGGGGACAGGGAGATAGAGGGTGAATTGGACGGGTTAAAGAACGCACACACACACATGGAGTTAGTGGAGGACATGAGGGGGAGCTGGTGGACTGTGTTGTGACCCGGTGCGAGCAGCGGGATGGCTGCTTCAGGAACGAGGGGAGGGAGTATGCCCCCTTGAGGCGACTCACGACCAGGTGAGTTCGGTCGGGTCGAGCGAGTTCGAGGAGGCGAGTGCTGCGAACGGGTGCACGCCGAGCTTGGGGGTATAGAGGCCCCGGAACCCTTGTGGTGGCACGAATCCCAGCGTGTTGTCCCGGCGTGTGTGGTGTCGAGGTGGGTGTAATAGCTGGCGAAATGCGTGCTGCAACGCACGCAAAGCGTGGGTGAAAGGCGTTGTGGGACAAAAATCCCGTGTGTGGATGAGCCCCCGTGTGTGGAAGCGACCCCGTGTGTGAGTGGTGTGTGCCAGGATGCGTGCTTCCCAGCACGCCGTGTGTGTATGAGGCACCGTGTGTGGAAGGAGCCAGTGTGCAAGGGGACGGGTGCATGCGTGAGTGAACGGCCGGGTGTGAGAGAGACCGTGTGTGTGAGGTCTCTGTGTGTAAGGCAGATGACGGTCGGCATGCGGAGCATGCAGCCGCGTCTCCCGGTGTGAGTGTGATGGAGTGGAGTCTGTGCGTCGTAACACGCAGGTGTGCGTGGGTGGAATGGCGACGACAACGGCGACAGAGGGACAAAGGCCGGATAGCGGCCGTAGTTGGAATGGGAACCGTGCGGGTTCACCAGCGGCGAGCGCGAGGTCCGGGCTGTGCAACGCACGAGGCCGCCACGTGCTCGCTTGTGGGAGTGAAGCCCGGTCCGGAAACGCACGCGGTGATTTGCCGATCCGCGGACGGACAAGTTTAGGCAGGATTTCGGATTTGGACCAGACGGGTTCTCCACGCGAGCTTGTGTTAAGCTCCAACGGGCAGAGCACATGTGTTCGCGTGGGGAGCCCCTCGGAGTGCGAGGTTTGCTTTTGGGGGTCGCAGGGTGACGTCGTGCTGCACGTGGGGTTGGAATCCGGCAGGAGGGTGAATCCCTGCCGGATGGTACCGTCCAAGAGGGACGAGGTACACGTGCAGCTGCATGACGTCACGGGCAAGGTGCAAAGTGCGCGAGCTGTGAGTTGCCGCGCTGCGTGCTGCGCGTAATTTGAAAGAAAAATTTTTAACAAAAGCAAGCCTCGCTTTCGGTGAACAGGATTCCGGGTAGAGGGTGGAAGACCCCCTTGCCAGGCACAACATGGAACTAGTTAGGGGAAGGTTAGTGATAGTTAGACCGGCTCCATGGGCAGGGGTAAGTCCTCATGGGCCGTGGAATGGATTAGTTGAGGGATTGTAGTTGAGATTTAGGTTGGGAAATGATTTTTAGAGATTTGGAGACAGAGAGAACTGTGGATGTGTAGAGGGGACGTAGTTTAGCTACGTAGTGTTAAAAGGAACGTGCTATAGTGTAAGGGACGACGTGGGAGGACGAGTTAGTTAGGGGAGGTAGTTAGAAGGATGGCAGAGTTTAGCGGTGTGTGTTGAAGTTGTGAGTGGAAACATGTGCTGGTGGGTGAGTGAGGCCAGGGGTCTGTATGTATGGAGCGAATGTGGAATGCATGGTGCGATGAGTGATTGGGGGGAGGAGTGACTCCCGCCCAAGGGACCCCGGGTCAGTGTAGAGTGAGTTAGCTGGGTTAGTCAAATTGACAAAATGGAGTCGTTTTGCTGTTGGTGGGAGTGTAGGCTCGATACCCATTTGGAGGGTGCAGGAGCCCTGTTGACGGGCTGGGAGCGTGGCTGCAAAGGTGAGTATCGCTGAGTGGGTACCCCGGCACCGGGCTAGTCGGCCGTGGTAGGCCAAGGGCCCATGGGGGGCCGGTTAGCGTAGTGGGCACGGGTGCGCCCGCTTGGTGCGGGGCCCGGGGCGGCCATTAGCCACGTGGGCAGTGTCGTGGGCACGGGTGACCCTCGGAAAGGGGCCCGGGAAGCCAGCCTGCCACGTGTGCTTCAGGGGAGTTGCCATGGAGGGCACTCCCCGGTGTTTAGGGAGCTGGTAGGCTCGGAGGCAGTGTAGTGCCGGGGGTGCCATTGTAGGGGATTCGGCAGAGGGTCGTGCCTGCCAAGGGAGCCACGCGTCCCAGCATGAGACGTGTGAGGGCACGGGAGGAAAATTGGAGGGCGAGGCCAGAATTGTGAGGACACCAACACAGGCGACGGGAATCTTGGTTGTTAGAACCGATAGCTTAAGCGAGAGGCGCTTTTTGAAAGCCCCGGGTAGTTTAAGGTTAATGGATAGGGTAGATTAGGAAGTGTACCCCTTCGCACCATCCATCCCTTCGCTCTCGTTGTGGGCCGCTGGACCCACTTGGTTAGATCGCTGAAGTCTGGGGAGCCATCCTGAGGCTTCGTTGGACCTCGACGCAGGAGCTAGCTCTCCTTATTTCCTCTGGGAAGGGAACGTAGGGGTTGGGAGTAGGCTCGGTGACAGGATAGGTAGCCGAACAAGGACGATAAAGGGGTTATGGACGATTTCTAGTGGGTAGTAAAAATAAAAACAAAAAAAAATTAATTGGGCTAAATTGTTTTTACAAATTAAGGGTGGGTAGGTACAGTGACAGGCAAAGGCGATAGGTGGGAGGGAGACAGGTAGGTAGGTCCGAGCCCGCCTTCTGTGTGGCCAGCACCACCGCACTCCCTCCACCAACTGCACTGCACGGCAAGAGGCCGGCCAACTTCATCGGCTGGCTGCGTTTTGCTACGGCCTGTACCGGCCGGATCGTCTACTGTGTTACTTCAAGCCTGTGCCGGCCAGTTCATCTGCCGGCTGTTGTTGCTACAGGCCTTGTTTTGCCATGCTTGCCTGCCTGCCTTTGCTTTGGCCCATGCCCACTGCCCATTCATTTTGCCCCCGTTCAGTTTTGCTTTGCCCCCCTTGTTCATTGCCATGTGCGCTAGGATCATCGAGCAACAGTTTGCAAGCTGCAGGAACTGTGCTGTTGGCAGCTACAACACGGGCCTGCAGTGGCGGCCCGTGCGCCGGTTCTCTGTTGACTCTTTTACCTTTTTTCCTGCAGAGTCCATTGATCCTGGGCCATGGTGTAGTGTAATTATAAGGTTAAGTTGTATTGTACTGTAAATATGAGTGCGCCCCCGGCATGTCTGTCATAGCGCCGGCAATTTTATTTAAGTCGTCGTGTGAGTGGGTTTGTTTAGTTAGTTACTCAGCCCTCAGGTTATTTATTTTGGGGACACGAATACCATGAATGTCGCACTCAGGGATCCGAAGGTAAAACGTATTAGGGGAGAACTACACATGATGGCACACGAGAATTTGACGTCTCGGGACGAGTCTGTAAAAAAAGGGAGGGGGTAGTGTTACGGCTGTGGAAATTCGCAACCACCATTCAGGTCCCGTAGGTGAGATATCTTTTAAGTACATGTATAGTTAGCCCAAACCCGTTGTTTAGAGGGAATTTATGTGATTCATTCGGGCTGCGATCCTTTGAGTTAGGCGTTTTTCTGTTCTTTCGTTATTTCGAACCAACCACTACAACAACGCCAACCACGCCACCACTACAACAACGCCAACCACGCCACCACTACAAAAACGCCAACCACACCACCACTACAACAACCACGGCGTTCTGACTCGGCACACGGTTGCCAGAGGCCTGGCCTTCGAAGGAAAGCAGGCGGCCCCCGCCCCCCCCTCCGCCCCGAACGAATGGCGCCGTCGCGGGTGGAATACACCCTGCGAGGGAAGAAGAAGAATGCCGCGGCGGTGCACGTCAGCGATTGGACGGAACCTCTGGAAGTTCCAGCATGTTCTGGAAGGAGGGTGGAGCCGAACGGGGCGGAGTGGAGGGCGGGCCCGGCGATAAAAGGGGAGGTAAGCGAGGAGTAAGAAAATCTCGCGCCCGCTAGGAGAAAGTGGCAGAGAAAGTGAAAAGTGGCGCTCGCGGAGGATCTCGCGTCGTGTGGGTTCGGAGGATCTCGCGTCGTGTGGAGCTGCAGAGGTATCTCGCGTCTCTCACGGTCGAGTGGAGCTGAGAGGAGTTATGGTCCGCAGGACTCGACACGACCAGGGAAGTCGCGACTTCCATTTTCTTTTGGTTCTGTGATGCTGTGTGTGGGCCGTGTCTCGTGAAGTAAAACTGTTAATGTTGCGAGTGTTCGCGTTAGTCGGTTGTAGCTCTGCGTCGTCGTTGTCTATCTTTTATTTGATATATGTGCATTTTTATTCTGTGACTATACGTGTGCTTTGTGCCTGTCTGTGTAAATAAATGCTTGCTTGTAATTTGTCCCCCGTTTCGCTGCTCCTTTCCTCTGTTGGGTCTCCATCTTACCTCACGTAAAGGGTTCGAGTGGGCGCGGGACGCCCGATGATTAATTGGAACCGTCAAGGTCGACGATAACTCGCTCGGTTATCCCTGTAGCACGGAACGAGCCGCTTAAGCGGTTCGTGTCCGAAGTCGACCTGTGGCGTGGTACAACCCCTCGGTAGGTTACCCGTGCGAGTACTTAGGTATATCGACTTTCGGCGATTCACCCTACCTCGCACGGGTAGAATGCGGACTGGGTTGTGTGAGGTTAAACCCCACCCGTGACTGGCTCCCGGCGTTAGTCCGAGAGGGTCACGACTGAATTGTCCGTCCGGTGGGCGAGGCGGTCGCGATTCGAGTCACGTGGCCGTTCGCACGCCGGCGGGCGCGAATTCGCAACAATATTTTTCAAGAACAAAGAATCTGAAATTCTATATAAATAGAGAATGAGATAAGATGAATATCTTATATCTGTTCCACTAACTACCAACTACCATTCAGGCACTCACAAATACATTTTTCCTTACAATTTTTTTTTCATGAAATATGTGGA
>CM068956.1:50959937-50977224 GCA_035128595.1 Eptatretus atami | reverse complement strand
GTACAACGCTGCAACGGCCCCTGCCCGCAAACCCCAGCCAGTCTTCACCGCGGTTCATACTTGACGATAACAGTGTCAATGGCACAGGCCGTCGTGCAAGAGTTACATCGTTGTGGAAGAACGTTGGTGAATCGGCAGAGAACGGCTGCAAGACCTGTCTGTGAGTCAGATGCTTGTGGACAGCGGTGGGGTAGTGATCGTGATGGGAAATGGAATGGTTGTTGGTTGTTCGTTGGAGGTCGTGGATGTAAAGATTTAACCCTAACTAAAAGAAATCGCAACGCACGCCTTGACTCCCACTAGACAAAAAGGAAAGGGATCTGACTACACACATACTTAACGACATAACTGACTTTGCATCATGTATGTGAATGCAAATGGTTTCCAGATCGAATTATATAACTATAATATATATATAAATAAATATATATATATATATAATAGCGATTCGCGCCCGCCGCTGCAATCGGCACACGTAACGCGGCCAGTCGCCCACCGGACGAACAATTCAGTCGTGACCCTCTCGGAACAACGCCGGGAGCTATCACGGGTGGTCTTTCGACTCACCACAAGCGTCCAACGGCCACGCGTAGAAGGTCGCAAACTCGACACTAAGTACCTACGCGATGATAATCGGGCGATCGTACCTCGCCGCAGCGATTCAGACACGAACCGCTTAAGCGGTTCATTCCGTACTGCAGAGATAACGAGCGGAGTTATCGTCGACCTCGACGGTTCAGATTATACCGGGGACTTACACCACTACCAATCTCTTACGCGATCCAGGATGAGAGAGTCAACAAAAGGAGAGAGACGAAGCAAAGCGGGAACAATAACATGCCAGCCCACATATATTCACACACGCAGACAGCACAGAAGGCACGTATTCAGTCACAGTAATAAAAAAAAGCACGTATTCAAGCACAGAAAGAAACAGTAAAAGAGAGATACTACCGACTAAGACCGACACACGGCAAACACTTACACAGTTTTACTTAACAGACGGCGCCACCAAAAGCATTACACTAAAGCAAAGGAAAAAGAAAGCCACCCTCATAGCGAGGAGGCAGACAGGTCGTAGACCAAATGTACATGGACCTGGAGGACGGCCAGGTCACGAGACCGGGGACTTACCCGCGTCTCGGTGACGCGATGGCGGGCAACCTCCCTTGATCCGCATATTTGCATAAACGGACTTCACATACACGCGCTTGGAGGTGGGGCCAAGCCGCCTCGCGCTCGCCCATTGACGGAGGGAAGTGGGCGTGAAGCATTTTGATCCGAATTTCTCCCTCGGAAAGGCCGCCATTCGCGCTCCGCGGCTCGGTGCGTTTGGCACCAATCGCCGAACGGGCCCTAGACAGCCGACGTTCAGTGTCACAGGTGTGCGGTTTTGGGTGGAAGAGAAAGGCGAGGTGGTGGAGGGTTTCTGTGGTGGTTTGATGGTATGGTGTCGTTGGAATGGCGGTGAAGCGATGTTTGCGGATGGAGTTGTGAAGGTAAAGGTAGGGCTGTTTGCGTTGTTGGCGGCTTAATGGTCGAAAATAACAATAGAGAGAGAAAAATGGCCACACTCAAAGCGTCGCAGCCTGATGAATCACACCATATTCCTCTATACAATGTTTGGGCTAACTACACATGGACTTACCGAGATATCTCACCTGAGGACTCTTATGTGTAATGCGAATTCCACAACCGTAACAATATATATATATATATATATATAATGATATATATAGTATATATATATAGATAGATATCACAAACTCAAAAAGTATGGACAGATTCGATGAACATTGGTTGACAGGTTGGATGGGACAAGGACGAATTGATTTGACTTTCGTGAAGATTCGATCCGTTCCAGATACGAGATTATTTTTATTTTTAAATGATCTTCACCATTGAGAGAGGGGGTCAAAAACGATATATGGCATATATTTCAAAACATTGTGGACGAGTTTTGACCAAACTTTGTGGATGAGTTGGTTAGGTGACAAGAACAACCCATTCGATTTTGGTGCAGGTCTGGATCCAAATCTGCCCTATAAGTGGGATACAAAACGTAAACTGTTCAGCCTGGCGGATGTATGCGCTATCAAAGTGCTGGTCTAGATCACAACTGCCAAATGTACTCTCTGCCATTCAGCAGATGGCAATGAAAATGTATTTTAAATGTACTAATGACGTAACCATTTTCAAAAAGAGATGCTAAGTTTCTTGTGTAACACTATGTGGTATCGGTTTTCTGAACTCCTCGTGAATAAATGTGTTTATTTGAAAATTCAGATTGTTTTGATGGAACTATATATGACTAGAATTGAGTGTCTGAATGGTGTAAAGTTAAAAAAAAAAATTCAACGACATAGATGGATAATTACTCAGCTTTGTTCCTCGTGGTTCATTATATGAACAAACCTAAGAACGAAAGATAAATAATTGGACTTTGGTTTCCATATGACCTGGGGAATCGCAACAATGTTTGACTTAAAATAATGAATAAATATGATGGGGGGAGAGAAAGAACCAGAACCAGAACCATATCCATATGTGGCAGTGATGAAGTCAGCATTAAAAGCTGTAGTCTTGGACATGTGTGTTGGCCTTCAGGCATTATCAGCAAGACAAAATTAAATTTAAAATGCAAACCTTTTCGGCAGAGAATATACCATCAGTAAAAAAGAGCTGCAAAGCAAACAACCAGATCTATCAGTGGATACAAAACATTGTCTTTGTAAAACGCATTGGGTTGGCTTAGCGGTTAGGGTAGTAGTTAAGGTGTGGCTTGGGTTCCTAGTGTCCTGAGTTCAACCCCGTTGTCCTGAATTAACACCAGGGAGTTCACTCTGCCTGTCCATTCTTCTAAGGTCGGCAAAATGGGTACCAGTGTTGCAGCAAAAAAGATTCACACGAAGGGAAGGGATATTGACGGATTATTAGATCTTGTATTGGTGTGGTGCAGGCATGATGGACCGAATAGCCTCCTCCTGTGCATAATTTCCTTGTAATTCCTTAAAAAAAAAAGAAGAAAAAAAACCTTGGACCTGGCGGATCATGGACGTGGACTAAACGACCTGTTCGAACTTGACAATACACTCTCCTTTGAAAGGCATTCTCATAGCATTACGTCCAACACAAAGAAATGTGGTGGAAATTTACAATACTGTTTGTCATCATTTTCACTTACCACCTGACACATTATTGTTACATAAATTAACCTTTTACAGCTTGCAGATATTGTTGCAGAGATAAAGTCAATAACATGCACAAACCGACAAAAGCGGATTCTGATGGCTTTGAGTTGAGACTATGTGGTCATCCAGACAACCAATTGAAAACAAACACGAAAAGGTGATAACATCTGTCTGTTTATGTGAACCCTGGAAAGTATCATATACAATATCCTCAGTCCCTCTTCGTCGTCAATTGCATGAATCCAATCCACAAAGACGCCATACGCAATTTGCTAAAAAGCTTTATAAAAGAAATACCTCTCAAGCACTTCTATTCCTCGGAGTCAAGAACTGTGCTTTAAGGGAGGCATCACAAAGGTACCTGTTATATCTCTTTCTTACACTTAAAATTGTTTCGTTCACTTTCCTATTTGTCTATGCTTGGCTTTAGTCAGTTGAGCATTGTAATTTGCACTCACAATATATGTAACATTATGTTCAACAAGGATATTTTGTGTAAAATACTTGAAATATGCCAACATTATTTAATTTATGACGTGTGACAAAACAATGCTGCTTAGGATCGGGTCGCCACGCTCATGAGGTGCAAGTGTCAGAAAACTTGAGTGGTCAAGAGTCGTTAATGACATATTTATCAATCATACACTACAATAGGCCTGATGTTGGCTTAATGGTTCAGTGGGTAGCTTAAGATCTTCGGGTTTTGAGTTAAGCCCCTATCTTCCACCGTTGAATCAACACCAGGTGTGTTGATTTATCACCAGGTCATTTATCCCAGATGCGTCCGCTGAGTAGTAGAGTCGTGTTGACTCAGCCGGTCATCCTTTTGAGGTTGCAAAATGAGTACAGCTTATTGTAACAGGTGGCACTGCATAAGTGGTACAGCTGTGTCCCAGAAATGATGCAGCCAAGCAGCCACAGGCTGCAGCCTAATAAATAAATAAGTGCACTGCAATGACATGACTAGTTGAGATGATACATCACAGTATTGTCTACTCAAATTGTGTGGGACACATTGTATAGAGTAACATCATTTTTATCAAATGCTGGATGTATAGGATGATAGTTGAAATATTCTACAAATGATCTACAACAGGATTACAACTTCGAGTCTCATGGATCTCTGTATCAGCTTTGCACATCGGGATTGGGGATTTCTCCCATTCTGTCCTTGCACATTGCTGATGGCTGTCAAGTTGGATGGGGAGCGTTGGTGAGCAGCACATTTCAAGTCTTTGCACAGATTCTAAATGGGATTTAAGTCTGGGCTTTGACTGGGCCACTCAAGGACTTTCATGTTCTTGTTCTGAAGCCATTCCAGTGTTGCTTTGGCTGTATGCTTGGGTCATTGTCCTGTTGGAACGTAAATCTTCGTCGCAATCCAGGTCTTTTGCACTCTGAAGCAGGTTCTCTCAGAATTTGCCTGTATTTCGCTCTATTAATTGTTCCATCTATTCTACAAGCTCCCAGTCCTGCCACTAAAAGCATCCAAATAGCGTGATGCTGCCACCACCATGCTTCACGGTAGGGATGGTGTTAGATGGGTGAATGAGCTGTGCTCGTTCCGCCAGATGTATCGCTTTGCATTCAGACCAATGATTTCAATTTTTGTCTCATCAGACCACATAATCTTTACTCATGCTGTCAGAGTCTTCACGTGTTTTTGCAAAGCAGACATGCTGTCATGTGCATTTTTCTCAGGAGTGGCTCCATCTGCCACTCCCCCATAAAGCCTAGATTTGTAAAGTTCTGCAGAGATTGTCCTTCCGGCAGGTTCTCCCATGTCAACTAAGGAACTCTGTAGTTCTGTCAGAGTGGTCTTTGGGTTCTTGGTCACCTCCCTGACCAAGGTATTTCTTGCCAGCTGGTTCTGGTCACGGCCAGCTTCTAAAGATTTGGGAGTTCAATAATTCTTTCATTTCCTAATTGTCAAGCTCACTGTGTGTCTTTATAAATTGTTTTGTACCCTCCCAGATCTATGCTTCCTCACAATTATATCTCAGAGTTCTATGGACAGTTCCTTGGACTTCATGGGGAGTTCGCTCTGACATGCACTGTCAACGTGGACCATCTATAGAATGGTGTGTTTCTTTCTAAGTCATGTCCAATGCAATTGAAATTGGCCACAAGTGGACTCCAATCAAGTTGTAGACACATCTCAAGGATGGTCAAAGATGAACAAAGGAAATTGAATGCACCTGAGCTCAATTTGGAGTTAAAGAAGGGTTGAATACTTATTGATGCAAGACATTTCATCTTTTCATTTTAAATTAATTTGTAAAAATTCTAAAAAGAAATTCCACTTGACATGAGGGTATTCTGTGTAGATCTGTGGCAAGCAAAATGTTTGTATACTGCAACCATATCCTGATGTAGTTAGGCACTTTTATGAGGCTGGAACACTCACTTGAAACCATTGGGCCATTTTGATAGTATTTATGGTGGATTACGATGGGGTTTTCACATTTGGTATCATCAGCCGCACATCGGGCGACACTTTAAGCCACCAGTGCTCGTGGCCATGCAATGAGAAAAGGGTCGAAAGGGTCTAATCTCTCAAGCATGTAAAAAAGTATCTAAAAGGTCTAAGTGATCTAAAGCTCTAATAATCAAGGGTCCAAGCTGTCAACATGTCTGAAGGGTCTAAGAACTTCAGGGTGTAAAGGTCTAGAGATTCTAGGAATCTAAAGGAATAATGTCCAAAGGGAAGGATCTAAAGGTGTCAATAATGTTGGGGTCCTTAATGGTCTGATGGGGGGGGGTTAAAGTTCATAAAGGTCTTGGGGTCTCAAAGGTCTTGGAGTCTTTAGGGGTATAAAAGGGTCTTGTAGGTCTTTAGGTGAGGTCTTTATAGTTCTTGAGGTCTATAAGTCTTGGGTGATCAGGTCTCAAGGGTCTAAAGGTATAAGAGAGGTATAAGGGCCTTGAGGGTCAAAGGTATAAGGTATAAGGGGCTTTGAGGGTATAAGCAGTTAAAGGGTCAAAATGTTAAAAGGTACCTTCCAAAGTACGTAATTAATAACATACAGTAGTCAGGGGTCAAATGGCGTTCAAACAGATGTAAATAAGAGACATATATACAAGGTTTCAAGGACGGACCGTGTTTTGTTTTTTAATATACACTGGCCGAGATAATTGGTGATTGCGACTGTTTTAGCACCTGTGCCAAAGGTATGAATCCTTCCTAGCAGGTACTTACTAAAATATACAATTTGGTGTCTGTATCTGTCTGTCTGCCTCATCGTCTCTGTTTTTGATCACGATACATTGTGGTTACTTATCTAATTGCAACCAAACATGACAGGGGGACTAAGGGTTATACAATGGAGTTGCAAGATTTAACTTCCCCCCCCCCATCCCATGGGGTTTACACCTTGCACAAACTCCATGTTGAGGTGTATTGGTTCACGAAAAAAATATTCACGAAAAAAAATAAGTGACCACTATATTCGTTATTGTTGTGCTGTCTGTCGTCTGTCTGTCCGAGCATAGCCCCGTGGTTTTGATCCGAATCCTGACAAATTTGGTGGAGTTATATCATGATCTAGTTGTGTTTCCTGAAATGGGCTTGGTGCGCCCATTATGGCGGAGCGACGCCAAAAAACATGTGTTTTAGGGAGCCGATTTCAATTTGCATCTTCTCCTAGGGGGTTTGTCGAATCTGACAGGGGTTTCGTATTGGAGCCCAATGGCACCTGCATAGCCCACGGAGCCGATTTTCATTTTCATCCCAAGTCAAGGTCACAAGGTCACGAACTTAGAAAATTGCGAATTTGACCTAAAAATTTTTCTTCTCTCGAGGTTTTGTCGAATCTGGCAGGGGTTTCGTATTTGGTAGCCCAAGGCACCTGATATCCCCACAGAGCTCGATTTTCATTTTGTCCCAAGGTCAAGGCCACAAGGTCACGAACTTAGAAATTGGAATTGTGTTTTTAGGGGTAGCCGATTCAATTTGCATCTTCTCCTAGGGGTTTGTCGAATCTGGCAGGGTTTCGGTATTTGGTTAGCCCAATGGCACCTGCATAGCCCACAGAAGCTCGATTTTCATTTTCGTCCCAAGACAAGGCCTACAAGGTAACGAACTTAAGAAAATTGCGAATTGTTTTTAGGGGTACCGATTTCATTTCACTTCTCCTGGGGGTTGTCGAATCTGGCAGGGTTCGGTATTGGTTAGGCCCAATGGCACCTCAAAGCACCACGAGCTCGATTTTTCATTTTCGTCCCAAGCAAGGCCACAAGTCACGAACTTAGAAAATTTGCGAATTGTGTTTTTAGGGTAGCCGATTTCAAATTTGCATCTCTCCAGGGGTTGGCGAATCGGCAGGGTTTCGGTATTTAGCTATAGCCCAATGGCACTGCATAGCACCACGGAGCTCGATTTTTCATTTCGTCCCAAGGTCAAGGTCACAAGGTGACTAACTTAGAAAATTGCGATTTGGACATAAAAAATCCATCTCTCCGAGGGTTTGTCGAACTGGCAGTGGTTCGGTATTGTGTAGCCCAATGCACTGCATAGCCCACGGAGCTCGATTTTTCATTTCGTCCAAGTCAAGGTCACAAGGTCACAACTTAGAAATCGAATTTGACATAAAAATCAACGACCGCCCAAACTTTGAGAGCTAGGATGACAAATTTTTATGCATAATGTGAGGTCATTCCCCACCTAAAAGTCTTGAAACCATTTTGCCTATCTCGAACACTGCCATGGCGCCCCCTCAAGTTTGTTTTTACGCTGATTCATCAAAGTATGTATAATCCGAGAGTGTGAAATGCCATAGAGCTATGACTTATATTGTTCTGGAAGTTCAGAGGAAGTTTGCACCAAATGTCATAATCCTTGACCTTTGACCTTTAAAGGTGTTAATTCTCCTAGAGTTTGGCATATGTATAAAGATCGCTGGGATTCTCACAGTTACAAAGGTCAAATTCAAAGTTTGGGAATCGAACCGGGTTTTCGACCTTCTTCGACGAACTAACTCCAATAAGCCATAGCACATATCTGTTCCTTATTTTAATTCCACAACATTGTTTGTGACCTTTAAAGTTATGCAAAGGTCAAAATTTGAAAGTTGTTGAACGAAACCGGGTTTCGACTTTTGCAGCTAATAACCTGTCACTCAACCACATCCATGTTGATCATATCTTGCCAAACAAAGTTTTTGCAAGATTGTTAGCAGTCTGTATTTTTTTAAATTATTTTTTTTTGTTTGTCGTAATACGCCAAAAAAAAATTCTGCAGACACAGTTTTCATTGGAAATTTGTGAACTTCGGCATATCAGAGCTATGGAGGTCCCTTTCAGCGCATAAATTTTGAAGTACAAGGTCAAAGGTCAAGCACTTTCGCAAATCAGGGTAATCGACAAAACCTTATTTTGAGTATTTGATCGGATCGCTCAACGTCATGGGAATATAGTTCATGGTCGGCGCCACTGATAATTTGGTGGGAGGGCTTGACCTGCATGTTTTTTTTATATTATTTTTTTTTATCTAATAACGTATAAATCACTCTGCAGAGCACAGTTTCCATTGGAAATTTTTGTAACTTCGCATATCAAGACTATGAGCCTTTCAGCGCATAAAATTTGAAGGTCAAGCAAAGGTCAGGTGCACTTTGTCGCAAATCAGGAGTCGACGAAACCCTATTTTTAGAAATTTGATCGGATCGTCTTCAAACTCATGGAATATAGTTCATGGTCCGGCACTCAGCGATTAATTTTGGTGCGATTGGCCTTGACCTTCATGGAACGCCGCAAGGTCAAACATATTGACCCAAGTCAAATTTTCAAGTTTAGGAACCATATCGTGTATAACCCAAACTGAACACCTCGATGAGTGCTTTCATAGATATACAAGCTTGAGACATTAGAACGTCATGTGACGTTATAGCAAACACATATTTTCATGTTACTCTGGAGAACGATTCTCATCGGAATCTCTCAGCAGATATTCCTCAAGGAGTCGCTCCGGTGGATAGCAGCTCTTCACCTCAGTGTGACCTTAAAGAAGCACACGTGCACCTTTTGGCAAGATACGGTCCACCCTAAGGGTACATTGGTTTATTGTTATATCTTGGTCAAACATTACACTGCTATCCTTGACTTGCTAAACAATCAACATTGCAAATAACCGCTCGTGAACCACGTCGTCTTCAGACTGTAAAGGTTATTATGGCTTCATGGGCACACCTTCCGGACAAAAAATAATATAACCACAACCATTCAGTAACGTGTCAATGTACACCACATTTTCAAACGGTTGCGAAACAAGATTTCGAGGAAACTCAACAGTTAAGAATTCTTACTTAGGCTCCTCTCAAGAATGATATATATATATAGATAGATATCACAATATCTCAAAAAGTTATGGACAGATTCGGATGAAACTTGGTTGACAGGTTGGATGGTGACAAGGACGAATTGATTTGACTTTCGTGAAGATTCGGATCCGGTTCCAGATACGAGATTATTTTTTTATTTTTAAATGATTCTTCACCATTGAGAGAGGGGGTCAAAAACGATATATGGCATGATATTTCAAAACATTGTGGACGAGTTTTGACCAAACTTTGTGGATGAGTTGGTTAGGTGACAAGAACAAGCCCATTCGATTTTGGTGCAGGTCTGGATCCAAATCTGCCCTATAAGTGGGATACAAAACGTAAACTGTTCAGCCTGGTGGATGTATGCGCTATACAAAGTGCTGGTCTAGTTATCACAACTGCCAAATGTACTCTCTGCCATTCAGCAGATGGCAATGAGAAATGTATTTTTAAATGTACTTAATGACGTAACCATTTTCAAAAAGAGATGCTAAGTTTTCTTGTGTAAAACACTACGTGGTATCGTGTTTTCTGAACTCTCTCGTGAATAAATGTGTTTATTTGAAAATTCAGATTGTTTTGATGGTTGAACTATATGTGACTAGAATTGAGTGTCTGAATGGTGTAAAGTTAAAAAAAAAAAATTCAACGACATAGATGGATTAATTACTCAGCTTTGTTCCTCGTGGTTCATTATATGAACAAACCTAAGAACGAAAAGATAAATAATTGGACTTTGGTTTCCATATGACTGGGGAATCGCAACAATTGTTTGACTTAAAATGAATGAATAATATGATGGGGGGGGGGGGGGGCGGGGGGAGATGAAAGAACCAGAACCAGAACCATATCCATATGTGGCAGTGATGAAGTCAGCATTTAAAAGCTGTAGTCTTGGACATGTGTGTTGGCCTTCAGGCATTATCAGCAAGACAAAATTAAATTTTAAAATGCAAACCTTTTCGGCAGAGAATATACCATCAGTAAAAAAGAGCTGCAAGCAAATACAACCTCTGATCTATCAGTGGGATACAAAACATTGTCTTTGTAAAACGCATTGGTGTTGGCTTAGCGGTTAGGGTAGTAGTTAAGGTGGTGGCTTGGGTTCCTAGTGTCCTGAGTTCAAGCCCCGTTGTCCGCTGAATTAACACCAGGGAGTTCACTCTGCCTGTCATTCTTCTAAGGTCGGCAAAATGGGTACCAGTGTTGCAGCAAAAAAGATTCACACGAAGGGAAGGGATATTGACGGATTTATTAGATCTTGTATTGGTGTGGTGCAGGCATGATGGACCGAATAGCCTCCTCCTGTGCATAATTTCCTTGTAATTCCTTGTAAAAAAAAAGAAGAAAAAAAAACCTTGGACCTGGCGGATCATGGACGTGGACTAAACGACCTGTTCTTAACTTGACAAATACACTCTCCTTTGAAAGGCATTCTCATTGCAGTTACGTCCGACACAAAGAAAATGTGGTGGAAATTTACAATATCTGTTTGTCATCATTTTCACTTACCACCTGACCATTATGTGTTACATAAATTTAACCTTTTACAGCTTGCAGATATTGTTGCAGAGATAAAGTCAATAACATGCACAAACCGACAAAAGCCGGATTCTGATGGCTTTGAGTTGAGACTATGTGGATCATCCAGACAACCAATTGGAAAACAAACAGCTGAAAAGGTGATAACATCTGTCTGCTTTATGTGATACCCTGGGAAGTATCATATACAATATCCTCAGTCCCTCTTCTGTCGTCAATTGCATGAATTCAATCCACAAAGACGTCATACGCAATTTGCTAAAAAGCTTTATAAAAGAAATACCTCTCAAGCACTTCTATTCCTCTCGGAGTCAAGAACTGTGCTTTAAGGGAGGCATCACAAAGGTACCTGTTATATTCTCTTTTCTTACACTTAAAATTGTTTTCGTTCACTTTTCCTATTTGTTTCTATGCTTGGCTTTAGTCAGTTGAGCATTGTAATTTGCACTCACAATATAGTGTACATTATGTTTCAACAAGGATATTTTGTGTAAAATACTTGAAATATGCCAACATTATTTAATTTATGACGTGTGACAAAACAATGCTGCTTAGGATTCGGGTCGGACCACGCTCATGAGGTGCAAGTGTCAGAAAACTTGAGTGGTCAAGAGTCGTTAATGACATATTTTATTCATCATACACTACAATAGGCCTGATGCTGGCTTAATGGTTCAGGTGGGTAGCTTAAGATCTTCGGGGTTTTGAGTTAAAGCCCCTATCTTCCACCGTTGAATCAACACCAGGTGTGTTGATTTATCACCAGGTCATTTATCCCAGATGCGTCCGCTGAGTAGTAGTAGTCGTGTTGACTCAGCCGGTCATCCTTTTGAGGTTGTCAAAATGAGTACCAGCTTATTGGTAACAGGTGGCACTGCATAAGTGGTACAGCTGTGTCCCCAGAAATGATGCAGCCAAGCAGCCACAGGCTGCAGCCTAATAAATAAATAAGTGCACTGCAATGACATGACTAGTATGAGATGATACATCTAACAGTATTGTCTATCTCAAATTGTGTGGTGACACATTGTATAGAGTAACATTCATTGTTTGGTCATGATGCTGGATGTATAGGATGATAGTTGAAATATTCTACAAATTTGATTACAACAGTGATTACAACTTCGAGTCTTCATGGGTATCTCTGTATCAGCTTTGCACATCAGGATTTGGGGATTTTCTCCCATTCTTCCTTGCACATTTGCTGATGCTCTGTCAAGTTGGATTGGGAGCGTTGGTGAGCAGCACATTTCAAGTCTTTCCACAGATTCTTAATGGGATTTAAGTCTGGGCTTTGACTGGGCCACTCAAGGACTTTCATGTTCTTGTTCTGAAGCCATTCCAGTGTTGCTTTGGCTGTATGCTTGGGGTCATTGTCCTGTTGGAACGTAAATCTTCGTCGCAGTCGCAGGTCTTTTGCACTCTGAAGCAGGTTCTCCTCAAGGCTTTGCCTGTATTTCGCTCTATTAATTGTTCCATCTATTCTTACAAGTCTCCCAGTCCCTGCCCACTGAAAAGCATCCAAATAGCGTGATGCTGCCACCACCATGCTTCACGGTAGGGATGGTGTTAGATGGGTGATGAGCTGTGCTCGGTTTCCGCCAGATGTATCGCTTTGCATTCAGACCAATGATTTCAATTTTTGTCTCATCAGACCACATAATCTTTTACCTCATGCTGTCAGAGTCTTTCACGTGTCTTTTTGCAAAAGCCAGACATGCTGTCATGTGCATTTTTCTCAGGAGTGGCTTCCATCTGGCCACTCCCCCATAAAGCCTAGATTTGTAAAGTTCTGCAGAGACTTGTCCTTCCGGCAGGTTCTTCCATGTCAACTAAGGAACTCTGTAGTTCTGTCAGAGTGGTCTTTGGGTTCTTGGTCACCTCCCTGACCAAGGTATTTCTTGCCAGCTTGGTTCTTGGTCACGGCCAGCTCTTAGAAGAGTTTGGGGAGTTCAATATTCTTTCCATTTCCTAATTGTCAAGCTCACTGTGTTCTTTATAAATTGTTTTGTACCCTTCCCCAGATCTATGCTTCCTCACAATTATATCTCAGAGTTCTATGGACAGTTCCTTGGACTTCATGGTGGAGTTTCTGCTCTGACATGCACTGTCAACTGTGGGACCATCTATAGAATGGTGTGTTTCTTTCTAAGTCATGTCCAATCAATTGAATTGGCCACAAGTGGACTCCAATCAAGTTGTAGACACATCTCAAGGATGGTCAAAGGATGAACAAAGGAAATTGAATGCACCTGAGCTCAATTTGGAGTGTTATAGAAAGGGGTTGAATACTTATTGATGCAAGACATTTCATCTTTTCATTTTTAATTAATTTGTAAAAATTTCTAAAAAGAAATTCCACTTTGACATGATGGGGTATTCTGTGTAGATCTGTGGCAAGCATAATTGTTTGTATACTGCAACCATATCCTGATGTAGTTATGCTACCTTTATGCTTTGCGTTGGAACACTCACTTGAAACCATTGGGCCATTTTGATAGTATTTATGGTGGATTACGATGGGGTGTTTTCACATTTGTGTATCATCAGCCGCACATCGGGGCGACACTTTAAGCCACCAGTGGCTCGTGGGCCATGCAATGAAGAAAAGGGGTCGAAAGGGTCTAATCTCTCAAGCATGTAAAAAAGTATCTAAAAGGTCTAAGTGATCTAAAGCTCTAAATAATCAAGGGTCCAAGCTGTCTAACATGTCTGAAGGGTCTAAGAGGACTTCAGGGTGTAAAGGTCTAGAGATTCTAGGGATCTAAAGGATATAATGGTCCAAAGGGTGAAGGAGTCTAAAGGTGTCAATAATGTTGGGGTCTTAATGGTCTTTATGGGGGGGGGGGTTAAAGGTTCATAAAGGTCTTGGGGGTCTCAAAGGTCTTGGAGTCTTTAGGGGTATTAAGGGTCTTGTAGGTCTTTAGGGGTGTTAGGGTTGCTTTTATAGTTCTTGAGGTTCTATAAGGTCTTGGGGTGTATCAGGTCTCAAGGGGTCTAAAGGTATAGAGAGGTATAAGGGGCTTTGAGGGTCAAAGGGTATAAGGTATAAGGGGCTTTGAGGGTATAAGCAGTCTAAAGGGTCAAAATGTTTAAAAGGTACCTTCCAATAGTACGTAATTAATAAACATACATGTAGTCAGGGTGCAAATGGCGTTCAAACAGTATGTAAATAAGAGACATATAACAAGGTTTCAAGGACGGACCGTGTTTTTTGTTTTTATATACACTGGCCGAGATAATTGGTGATTGCGACTATGTTTTTAGCACCTGTGGCCAAAGTGTATGAATCCTTCCTGAGCAGGTTATCTTACTAAAATATACAATTTGGTGTCTGTCTGTCTGTCTGTCTATCTGTCTCTGTTTTTGATCACGATACATTTGGTGGTTACTTATCTAATTGCAACCAAACATGACAGGGGGTACTAGGGTTAAACAATTGGAGTGAGACATGACAGAGAGCTTCCCTCCCTCTCTCTCTCCATGCCCCACAGTGCGGAGCGGTTTCACCTCCAGCAGACAGCAAACTCCATGTTGAGGTGTATTGGTTCACCAAAAAAAATGTATACGAAAAATAAGTGACCACTATATTCGTTATTGTTGTGTGTCTGTCTGGTCTTCGTCTGCCGGAGCATACCCCGTGGTTTTGATCCGATCCTGACAAAATTTTGGTGGAGGTGTTAATACATGATCTAGTTGTGTCCTGAAAATGGGCGTGCGCCCATTATGGCGGAGCCACGCCAAAAAACAATGTTTTAGGGGGTAGCCGATTTCAATTTGCATTTCTCTAGGGGTTTTGTCGAACAGGTTTCCGGTATTGTAGTGTAGCCCAAGCACCTGCATAGCCCCAACGGAGCGCGATATTTTCAAATTCGCCCAAGGTCCACAAGGTCACGACACTTAGAAAATTTGCAAATTTTGACCTAAAAATTTTTCTTCTCGGAGGTTTTGTCGAATCTGGCAGGGGTTTCGTATTTGGTAGCCCAATGCACCTGCATAGCCCACGGAGCTCGAGCCATTTTCATTTTGTCCAAGGTCAAGGCCACAAGGTCACGAACTTAGAAAATGCGAATTGTGTTTTTAGGGGGTAGCCGATTTCAATTTGCATCTTCTCCTAGGGGGTTTGTCGAATCTGCAGGGGTCGGGTATTGGTTAGCCCATGGAACCTGCATAGCCCCACGGAGCTCGATTTTTCATTCGTCCCAAGGCAAGGTCACAAGGTGACGAACTTAGAAAATTGCGATTTTGACATAAAAATTCCATCTCTCCGAGGGGTTGTCGAATCTGGCAGTGGTTTCGGTATTTGGTTAGCCAATGGCACCGATAGCAAGCCCCACGGAAGCTCGATTTTTTCATTCGTTCGTCCAAGTAAGGTCACAGGTCAGAACTTAGAAAATTTGCGAATTTTGACATAAAATCATAACGACCGCCAACTTTGAGAGCTAGGATGACAATATTTTTTATGCATAATGTTGAGGTCATTCCCCACCTAAAGTCTTGAAACCATTTTGCTCTACTCAACACCTGCCATGGCGCCCCACCTTGCAAGTTTGTTTTTACGCTGATTTCATCAAAGTATGGATAATCCGAGGAGTGTGAAATGCCATAGAGGCTATATGACGTTATATTGTTCCTGGAATGTTTCAGAGGAAGTTTTGCACCAAATGTCATAATCCTTGACCTTTGACCTTTAAAGGTGTTAATTCTCCTAGGAGTTTTGGCATATGTTATAAAGATCCTTGGGGATCTCACATGTTACAAAGGTCAAATTTTCAAAGTTGTGGGAATCGAACCGGGTTTTCGACCTTCTTCGACGAACTAACTCCATTAAGCTATAGCACGTATCCTGTTTCCTTATTTTAATGTCCACAACATTGTTTTGTGACCTTTAAAGGTTATGCAAAGGTCAAATTTTGAAAGTTGTTGAACGAAACCGGGTTTTCGACATTTTGCAGCTAATAACCTGTCACTCGTACCACATCATGTTGATCATTTTTATATCTTGGTCAAACATTATCACATTGTCTCATCCTTGACTTCTGAAACAATCTACATTGTCAAATACCGCTCGTGAACCATCGTCGTCTTCAGACTTGTAATAGGTTATTATGGCTTTCATGGGGCACACCTTCCGGACATAAAAATTATTATAACCACAAACATTTCAGTAACCTCTGTCCAATGTACACTCACATTTTCAAACGGTTGCTATTAAACAAAGAAGTTTCGAGGAAACTCAACATGATTAAGGAATTCTCTACTTATGGCGTCCCTCTCAGATGAACGGATCAGATTGCTGTCTCGACTGGTTAGGCCTCTAGGTAAGCAGCAACAATCTTTAGCTCACAAAGCTGCTTACAAGAGTCCTCACGCATGAATGATGGAGGTTGAATGATGGAGGTTGGAGCGATTTAACTTGCTCCCATCACAAAGGGGGTGTTCTGCCTTGGGGGAAGTCAGTGTTAAGGTGTATATCTGTGTTAAGATAGCTAATGGTGGTGTACTTCCAAACGCTTCTCATGACAAAAGTAACAAGAAAAGAGCAATCAGAGATTGCAAACCCTCACCAGGACTTCTTTTTGATTGGTGTATTTTTATAGGTTTCAGGTAAATCAAATATGGCTGTCAAACCATGTGGCCTATGACTTCATATGTGTGACTCCTTTGTTCCTCATGAATAGGCGATCATATGTGTAAAGTTTCGCCTCGATCTTTTCAGCCATTTTAGAGAAGAAGGTTTTTGAAGGTTTTTAAACAAAACAATATGGCCGCCGAATCACGTGGCCGAAGACGTCATGGCATTTTTTTCTGTGGACCATTTTATCCTGAGATGACCCTCAAAATTTTTCATACTGATCAGATGTGGCGTTCTACATATGCAATTATGACGTAATAACGAGGGCACCTATGACATCATAAAAATCAAACTCATTCCCCATGAGGAGTACTTGCTTTGTGCCAAGTTTCAAATTTTTCCTTGGTGTGGTTTCAGAGATACAGGGGTCCAAATTTTCTGATCCTTTCAAAGACCTGATGTTCCATGTTATAATGTCATGTCTGGTCTGATCCTTCCAATGACCTGATCTAACATGTTATAATGTCATGTCTGGTCTGATCCTTCCAATGACCTGAACTAACATGTTATAATGTCATGTATGGTCTGATCCTTCCAATAACCTGATCTCACATGTTATAATGTCATGTATGGTCTGATCCTTCTAATGACCTGATCTC
>CM068956.1:50931237-50952376 GCA_035128595.1 Eptatretus atami | reverse complement strand
TTGAAACAGTTATAATGTCATGTATGGTCTGATCCTTCCAATGACCTGATCTAAACATGTTATAATGTCATGCACGGTCTGATCCTTTCAACGACCTGATCTCACATGTTATTAATGTCATGTATGCGTCTCATTCCTTCCAATACCTGATCTAAACATGTTTTATAATGTCATGTTACTAGGTATTATTGCTAGATTCCTTATTACACATGTGAGCAGAGATCATCACATGTCGTCCATTAGAAGGATCCAGACCTATAATGTCATGACATAGCGTTCTGATACCTATTCTAATTTATAACATGGAGGTCAGGTCATTGGAGATCAGACCATTACATGACATCTATAACATGTAGATCAGTCATTGGAAGACAGACAAATACATTATAACAACAAAAGAATCACAGAAGAAACAGAATAATCATAAAATCAACAGACCTAATGCTCACATAGTTTATAAATCATGTATGAGTCAATAACTGATTCCATAGACCACTACTCATTCCGAACATGCAATCTATCATCGAATGTTTAGTTTCAGGTTCACTGGAAGGGATCATAACATAGTCCTATATAATGTGCGACTGATGACATTACCAAACATCCGTTTAGAGATGCATCTGATCCTTCCAATGAACCTGATCTAAGCATAAGGATCACAGGACCCGATACGTTGACGTAATGTAATGTTCATGCATTGTTCTCTGATCCTTTCCATAATTAAACCAGTTCGATCATAGTGAAGAACTAGCACTAGTAATATATAATGTCATTGTATGGTCGTGGATCCTATCTCATGACCTGTTCTCGGGACATAGTTATAGATGTATGTAATGGTCTGATCCTTCTAATCGACCTGAACTCACATGTTATAATATCATGTAATGGTCTGATCTTCAATGACCTGATCTCACATGTTATAATGTCATGTATGGTCTGATCCTTCCAATGACCTGATCGAACATGTTATAATGTCATGTATGGTCTGATCCTTCCTAATGACCTGATCTAACATGTTATATGTCATGTATGGTCTGATCTCCAATGACCTGACCTCACATGTTATAATGTCATGTATGGTCTGATCCTTTCTAATGACCCTCGATCTCCACATGTATAAATCATATAGTTGCGTCTGATCTCACATGTTATAGATGTCATGTTATGGTCTCATCCTTCAATGCACTGATCTACATGTATAATGTCATGTTGGATCTGATCTTCCATGACCTGATCAACATGTTATAATGTCATGTATGGTCTGAATCTTCCAATGACCTGATCTACACATGTTTTAATGCATCCATGGTCTGATCCTTTCAATGACGATCTCACATGTTTAATTCATGTATGGTCTGATCCTTCAATGACCTGATTCACATGTTATAATTTCATGATGGTCTGATCCTTTTCAATGACCTGATCTCACATGTTAATAATGTCATTGCATGGTCTGATCCTTTCAATGACCTACTCACATGTTATAATGTTCATTGTATGGTCTGATCCTTTCAAGACATGATCTCACTGTTATATGTCATATGGTCTGATCCTTCTAATGACCTGATCTCACATGTTATAATTCATGTATGGTCTGATCTTCTCATGACCTGATCTCACATTTATAATGTCATGTATGGTCTGATCTTCCAATTGACGCTGATCCACATGTTATAATGTCATGTATGGTCTGATCCTTCCAATGACCTGATCTAACATGTTATAATGTCATGCATGGTCTGATCCTTCCAATGACCTGATCAACTGTTTAATGTCATGCATGTCTGATCTTCAATGACCTGATCTACATGTATAATGTCATGTATGGTCCTGATCCTTGTAATGACCTGATCTCACATGTTATAATGTCATGCATGGTCTGATCCTTCCAATGACCTGATCTCAAATGTTGTAATGTCATGTATGGTCTATCTTCCAATGACCTGATCTCACATGTTATAATGTCATGCATGGTCTGATCCTTCCATGACCTGATCTCACATGTTTAATGTCATGTCTGGTCTATCCTTCTAATAACCTGATCTCACATGTATAATGTCATGTCTGGTCTGATCCTTCAATGACTGACCTAACATGTTATAATGTCATGTATGTCTGATCCTTTCAATGACCTGATCTCACATGTTATAATGTCATGTATGGTCTGATCCTTCTACATGACCTGATTCACTGTTATAATGTCATGCATGGTCTGATCCTTCCAATGACCTGACTCACATGTTATAATGTCCTGCATGGCTGATCCTTCCAATGACCTGATCTACATGTTATAATGTTCATGATGGTCTGATCCTTCAATGACCTGAATCTACATGTTTATAATGTCGTGTATGGTCTGATCCTTCCAATGACCTGATCACAAGTGTTTTATATTCATGTATGGTCTGATCCTTCCAATGCACCTGATCTCAATGTTGTATGTCATGTATGGTCTGATCCTTCCAATGACCTGATCTCACTGTTATAATGTCATGCCATGGTCTGATCCTTTCAATGACTGATCTCACATGTTTTAATGTCATGTCTGGTCTGATCCTTCTAATAACCTGATCTCACATGTTATAATGTCATGTCTGGTCTGATCCTTTCCAATGACTTGACCTAACATGTTATAATGTCATGTATGATCTGATCCTTTTCAATGACCTGATCTCACATGTTATAATGTCATGTATGTCTGATCCTTCTAATGACCTGATCTCACATGTTATAATGTCTGCATGGTCTGATCCTTCCAATGACCTGATCTCACATGTTATAATGTCCTGCATGGTCTGATCCTTCAATGACCTGATCTAACATGTTATATGTCATGCATGGTCTGATCCTTCCAATGACCTGATCTACATGTATAATGTCATGTATGGTCTGATCCTTCTAATGACCTGATCTTCACATGTATATAATGTCATGTATGTCTGATCCTTTACAATGACTGCATCTCACATGTTTATAATGTCATGTATGGTCTGATCCTTCTAATGACCTGATCTCACATGTTATAATATAATGTATGGTCTGTTCCTTCCAATGACCTGATCTCACATGTTATAATGTCATGTATGTCTGATCCTTCAATGACCTGATCTAACATGTTATAATGTCATGTATGGTCTGACTTCAATGACCTGATCTACATGTTATAATGTCAGCATGCTGATCCTTCAATGACCTGATCTCACATGTTATAATGTCATATATGGTCTGATCCTTGTAATGACCTGATCTCACATGTTATAATCATGCATGGTCTGATCCTTCCAATGACCTGATCTCAAATGTTGTAATGTCATGTATGGTCTGATCCTCCAATGACCTGATCTCACATGTTATAATGTCATGCATGGTCTGATCCTTCCAATGACCTGATCTCACATGTTTTAATGTCATGTCTGGTCTGATCCTTCTAATAACCTGATCTCACATGTTATAATGTCATGTCTGGTCTGATCCTTCAATGACTTGACCTAACATGTTATAATGTCATGTATGATCTGATCCTTTCAATGACCTGATCTCACTGTTTTAATAGTCATGTATGGCTGATCCTCTCAATGACCTGATCTCACATGTTTATAATGTCATGCATGGTCTGATCCTTCCAATGACTTGATCTCACATGTTATAATGTCCTGCATGGTCTGATCCTTCCAATGACCTGATCTAACATGTTATAATGTCATGCATGTTCTGATCCTTCCAATGACCTGATCTCACATGTTATAATGTCATGTATGGTCTGATCCTTCTAATGACCTGATCTCACATGTTATAATGTCATGCATGGTCTGATCCTTCCAATTACCTATCTACATGTGATAATGTCATGTATGGTCTGATCCTTCTAATGACCTGATCTCACATGTTATAATGTCATGTATGGTCTGATCCTTCCAATGACTGATCTCACGTTTATATTCATGTATGGTCTTGATCCTTCTAATGACCTGATCTCACATGTTATAATATAGTATGGTCTGTTCCTTCAATGACCTGATCTCACATGTTATAATGTCATGTATGGTCTGATCCTCCAATGACCTGATCTAACATGTTATCATGTCATGTATTGGTCTGATCCTTCCAATGACCTGATCTAACATGTTATAATGTCATGTATGTCTGATCCTTCAATGACGAGATCTCACATGTTATAATGTCATGTATGGTCTGATCCTTCTAATGACCTAATCTCACATGTTATAATATCATGTATGGTCTGACCTTCCAATGACCTGATCTCACATGTTATGATCTGTATGGTCTGATCCTTCCAATGACCTGATCTAACATGTTATAATGTCATGTATGGTCTGATCCTTCCAATGACCTTATCTAACATGTTATAATGTCATGTATGGTCTGATCCTTCCAATGACCTGATCTAACATGTTATAATGTCATGCCATGGTCTGATCCTTTCAATGACCTTATCCTCACATGTTATAATGTCATGTATGGTCTGATCCTTTCAATGACCTGATCTCACATGTTATAATTTCATGCGGTCTGATCCTTTCAATGACCTGATCTCACATGTTATAATGTCATGCATGGTCTGATCCTTTCAATGACCTGATCTCACATGTTATAATGTCATGTATGGTCTGATCCTTCAAAGATATGATTCCGTGTTATAATGTTCATGCATGGTCTGATCCTTCTAATGACCGATCTCACATGTTATAATGTCATGTATGGCCTGATCCTTCTATGACTGATCTCACATGTTATAATGTCATGTATGGTCTGATCCTTCCAATGACCATCTCACATGTTATAATGTCATGCATGGTCTGATCCTTCCAATGACCTGATCTCACATGTTATAATGTCATGTATGGTCTGATCCTTTCCAATGACCTGATCTACATGTTATAATGCATGCATGGTCTGATCCTTCCAATGACTTGATCTCACATGTTTAATGTCATGTCTGGTCTGATCCTTCAATACCTGATCTCAATGTTATAATGTTATGATTGGTTGATCTTCCATGACTGATCTACATGTTATAATGTCCGTGTATGGTCTGATCCTTCCAATGACCTGATCTAACATGTATAAATCATGTATGGTCTGATCCTCCAATGACCTGATCTAACATTTATAATGTCATGTATGGTCTGATCCTTTTTGTATGACCTGATCTCACATGTTATAATGTCCACGTATGTCTGATCCTTTGTATGACCTGACTGATCTAACATGTTATAATGTCATGTATGGTCTGATCCTTTTGATGACCTGATCTTACATGTTATAATGTCATGTACGGTCTGATCCTTTTAGTGACTTGATGTAACGTTTAAGTAATTAATAAATTTATCGTTACATAACAGTGATGGCAATAATAATAATAATATTATGTTAACATGACTTCCCCTACCACTCCTGTAGTGAGCAGGTGTACTAGTTCTAGAAAACCAGCTTTTTCTTGATTTGCAGTTTTTCCGTTTCAGACATGCTAAATTTGAAAGTATTTCCTGGTTCCTTCTTAAACTCAAGGTGTTCCCACTTGTAATCCATGATAGTTGATTCTTACCTTTTGAAGAAACATTTGTTTTCAGTTCAAGTTAATTACATAATTATCTTTAAAGTTTTGAAATACTTTCAAGCAACAGTTTCTAAAGGTAATCTTCATTTATTTTTCCCTTGTGATCAGGAAAATGATGAAAATGAAGATCTTTCTGTTGGCTCTGATTCTCCTCTTGACCCTGCCTTTGCTGGAGTCCCGCTGTGGCATTCTGCACACTACCATCTTGTTGGAGAAGGAAGGATGTGCACAGTGCCATGCTGTTGACGCTATAATTTGCTCTGGTTACTGTTACACGTTTGTAAGCCAAAGATGCTGTTTCTGTGTTTTCTGTGATACACAATCGTTTCTACGGAATCAACACATATAATGGCTAATAAACATATTATCTGCTCTATAAGCTAACATCGAAGGCAACATAGCATTGAAGGCAAAGAGGTGTGTACGATACAGGTATATGGAAAGTCAGGAAAAATTCAATGGAAAATGGTGACTTTTACATGCTGTGCAGCAAAAAGTGGTTGTATTGTAGTACGTAGAAAAGGATGAAAATGGGAGGATAATAGATGTGATAAATCGCTATTATTTCACATAATTTGTACAAGTACAAGGTAATTCAGCTTCATGTTGAATTTTTTGAGAACAATTCAAAAATGGTCGAACGGGGATAAAAATGGGAAAAAATTACACCCGATTCCAATTCTGCCGAAATGGCATCTTCTGTTTGTGCTGGTCAAGGTTTCCATCTCTCAGGTCATCTTCAGGAAACTTCAATAATGAAGTGTTGCCTTCGTTTATTTGGTTGACTTACTAAAATATGCAATTTTCTGTCTGTCTGTCTTAGTTTTTGACTAACTTTTTGTTTTCTGACTAATAATATCATGCATGGTATGATCCTTCCAGTGAACTTTAATGAGGGGCAAGGGGAGAGCTAGGAAGGGGGAAAGAGTGAGGAAGGCTGGGGTGGGGAGAGCGACGCCTCACCAAATGTCGCTATACATGTTTCGGTTTCGGAGAGGGGGGAGAGATGAGGGGTGGTGGGTGGTTTGGGAGAAGGTTAGCCTGAAGGGAAGGACAGCGAGGTGACCAAGCATAACAACCCCTTGATAAAGGATAATTAAATAAGGCCATTAATTATCTTCAAAGGGAGTGTTTAAATTAACCCAAACACCAAATTTTCATTCATGTACTCCCTTGGAGTTCCCTTCGCATGCATACAAAGCTTGGGGCCGCTAGGTTTCATGGTTTTGGAGTTATGGAGGAGACGGATTGACAGATGGACTGATGGACGGACTGACACACACTGACATTTATTAGTATCGATTCAAGCGAGCCACTTGGGGAGCGGTCTACAAGCTGATTGGTAATGGAACACACCCCTTCTCAGTGAACAAGATTTGAATATTTTTGAAGTTGAAATGAAGACTGGCCTTTTCACTTTCCTTCTTCACTGTCTGCGGCAGTTTCATCAAGTCTTCTTTACTTTCTGCCAACAGAATGGTATCATCAACATACCTGAGGTTGTTGATACATCTTCCTTCAATCCCAACTCCAGCCTCGATGTCATCCAAGTTATAGTTTTCATCAAAATTATTCTAATAATATTAACACGGGGGCTGGCAGGATGGCCTCGAGCGATGCAGAGCTATGCACGCTCTCATCTAAGCTGTCTATCCTGGGTTCGAATCCCGACCCAACTGTCATCCTGGTTTTTCACAAGCAGGGTGATTCTTCAATATGTTTCATTTCTCAGATAGATGTTAAGCTGGCATCCCGTCTGCCAGCATTAGTTTGTGGACTTTAAAGGGTCCACAGTGTCCTTCACGAAGAGTCGGTGAGTTATCGGTGGCACCATGAACAAATTACAAATTCCTGCCTTGACCTCAGTCGAACGTCAGGCTGGACAGCAAGTTCGTGAAAGACTTGGGCCAAGCTTCCCCAGCCAACCCACAATAACGTGGGATAATTGTGGCTGTTAAACAATAAGGATATTAACAACCGCCGTCCGCATGGTATGCACATACACGTGATTCCACCCCCCCCCCCCCTTTCCCCTAGTTGCTCCTGTCGGGAACGGGTGCACAGTATCACAAAAATGGCATTTCCGATCACATGTTTAGCATCAAAACTAATTAATGAGGGAAAAAAGTAATGAACTCGCTCATTATTTAATTGGTACAGGTAGTCGTCGACTTACGACCTATGCGACTTACGACTGTTCGACTTTACGACCACTTTACGACCACGTAAAGTGGCCCCAAAAAAAAAAAAAGACCCGTATCTTGCCAAAAGGTGACCACGTGTGACTTCTTTAAGGTCACACTGAGGTGAACAGAGCTGCTATCCACCAGGAGCGCCTTGAGGAATATCTGCCTACGAGAGATTCCGATGAGAATCGTTCTACAGAGTAACCATGAAAAATATGTGTTTGCCTCATAACGTCACCAAATGACGTCATAATGTCTCAAGCTTGATATATCTAGAAAGCACTCATCGAGGTGTTCAATTTGAGGTACTACACGATATGGTTCCTAAAACTTGAAAATTTGACCTTGGGGTCAAATATTTTTACCTTAGGCGCTAACCATGAAGGTCAAGGCCAATCGCCACCAAAAATTAATCAGCTGAGCGCCAGACCATGAACTATATTCCATGAAGTTTGAAGACGATCCGATCAAAATTACTCAAAAATAAGGGTTTCGTCGACTCCCCTGATTTGCAACAAAGTGACCTTGACCTTTGACCTTGACCTTCAAAATTTTGTGCGCTGAAAGGGACCTCTATAGGCCTCTGATATGCGAAGTTACAAAAATTTCCAATGATAACTGTGCTCTGCAGAATTTTTTATATGTGATTACAGACAAAAAAAAAAAAAAAAAAAAACATACAAGCTGACTAACATGTTTTGGCAAGATAAAAATGTTTTTTTTTAATTTGTATGTAAAATATACGTTGTTCGACTTACGACCAAGTCGACTTACGACCAATTGGTCGGAACCAATTGCGGTCGTAAGTCGACGACTACCTGTATTACTTAACAGCATTACTTTGACAGGGCTAAAGCTATGCCACATAACACTACCCCCTTCTGGACTGCAAAGTGAACCATGCCATGCTGTGCTGAATGCCACTGTGTCTGGCACGATATAAAGGATGATGATAATGATGAATTAAAAGCTGGGCACACTGCGATTCAGAGTTCAGCAAAACATTAGTTCACTCTGTTGTGCGAAAATGGCTTTTGATTTCCAAAGTATCATTTTGAAATGGATCCTTGGCTTTCATTTGGAGATTATTGCAAGGAGGTTAAAGGCCTTGCGGAGAAAGATCTTTTCTTCATGTGGAAATGCACAGGAGTTATTTTCAGTGTTTCCTGGGCTGCAGGAACGCAACATCGACTCGCCGAGCTTACCACAAATGCAACAGGCCTGTGTTTACAGCGATGTGGTGTACCGAGCCCTGAACCTCTCAAGCTGCAGGCTGGACGTCTCTCCCCTCGTTTATTATCCAATGGCATTGTCTTGCTCCTGTTCACAGTGCAACAGCACATCCACCGACTGTATGCATAGCTCTAAGAACACACCTATGGATTTTACCGCATGCACAATTAACCGCAGATTTTTTAATTACTAGCAGTTGACATAACATGTGTGAAGAAGTTTAAAGTAAATAAAGACAAAGGCAGAGCTTTTAATATTGCTTTGCCATTTAGGAATAAAACTTCCTGCTTGCTTGCTATATCCAACTCACCAGTCACAAATTGTCATACTTTGTTGAAGTTACTAGTCAATATTTAAAAAAAAAAAGAAATTGAAATAAACTTTTATCTCCACTTTCATCAAAAAGTTCTCTATCGTTTACCTGCCTCTCAGCTTATTGCATATGGTGTTCATGATATTCTGTTCTGGACTTTGGTTTTTCCTCATTATCTCTGGACTAATCACAAAGGCAAAATATGACTCGTGTTATACCTTATTGTTTTCTTCACTTACTTGCCTCTTCTCTCTTCCCATTTTGATTATTTCTGTATCAAATTGAAGTTGCAAAGTTTGGAGTAAGGTTGAGGCAAGACCCCCATCCCCCTTACTCTTGGTCATTTTGTTCAATATTCTGAGTCTGATATACCACAGTTGGTGCTGCCGAAACAGTTTGTTGGCAAGGGTGATACTGAGTGCTTTACCATTGCCTTCCTGGCAGTAGTTAGGGCAGGAATTTAGAACTTGGCCATGTTGCATGCGTTAGCTCGTCTACTGTTCACCAAGGTCACTGTAGGATCATTAATGTCCATCAACCAATGCCGGCAGGTGTGACACCCAGTTGAACGTCCATCTGAGGGACGGCGCGCACATTGATGAATCACCCAACCTGTGAAACATCAGTATGACAGCTTATAGCTGGGTCGGGATTCAAACCAAGGTGCGACGGTTTAGAGGCAAGTGTGTGTACCTCGAGGTCATCCTGCCAGCCCTTGTCCAGTAAACTGAATGCTTTTCATTCAACTTTCCTGCTATAAGTTATCTAGGAAACCCTGTGGTGCAGATGTTCAGGAAACAACATACAAGCAGAAGAATAGAGAAAGTTATACTTGGGGTTGGGGTTTCAAACTTCCTTTTACTTTATCTTCAAGCTGTCCCTCATCATTCTACGTGCTACAACCCCCCTCTGAGAGGAAAATGTTCTTGCACCAACTCTGTAAATCCCCTTGAAAATAATAATAATCTTTCTTTTTCAATATCTAGGGAAATTCCTAATTGGTGACACTGTAAGTTCAAACATCATGAAAAAAACAATACGATAAAAACATCAAAAGGAATAAGAAAACAAGCAGTCATAGACTGGTACTTACGAAATCGTCAACTTGACCTCTGACCTTGTCTAATAAAAGCTGTCTCTAGAGAAGGTAGCGACGCAAACCAGAAGTTTCTACGATGATTCTGTACCAAACCATCAAAAATCGAATGTTTGACCTCACCGTGACCTTGACGTTGACCGATTTTGACCAAAATCTAATCAGCACTAGCCATCACCCTCGTGAATCACGTGGTGTAATTTGACATTGGTAGCTTCTTCCGTTCTCGAGTTATCTGTACCAAACCATCAAAAATCGAATATTTGACCTCGCTGTACCAAACCATCAAAATCGAATATTTGACCTCGCTGTGACCTTGACCTTTGACCGATTTTGACCAAAATCTAATCAGCACTAGCCATCACCCTCCTGAATCACGTGGTGTAATTTGACATTGGTAGCTTCTTCCGTTCTCGAGTTATCTGTACCAAACCATCAAAAATCGAATATTTGACCTCACTGTGACCTTGACCGTTGACCGATTTTGACCAAAATCTAATCAGCACTAGCCATCACCCTCCTGAATCACGTGGTGTAATTTGACATTGGTAGCTTCTTCCGTTCTCGAGTTATCTTGACCAAACCATCAAAAATCGAATATTTGACCTCACTGTGACCTTGACCTTTTGACCGATTTTGACCAAAATCTAATCAGCACTAGCCATCACCTTCCTGAATCCCGTGATGTAATTTGACATTGTAGCTTCTTCCGTTCTCGAGTTATCGTGCCTACAAACAAACAAACAAACAAACATACAAAACAAACAAACAAACAGACAAACAAACAAACAGAAACGGTAGTCATCAATATACTTACGAAATCTTTAGATTTCGTAAGTAACAAACAAACACACAAACAAACAGAAACGGAAGTCATCAATATACTACGAAATCTTTAGATTTCATAAGTAACAAACAAAACACACAAACAAGCAGTCATAGACTGGTACTTACGAAATCGTCAACTTGACCTCTGACCTTGTCTAATAAAAGCTGTCTCTAGAGAAGGTAGCAACGCAAACCAGAAGTTTCTACGATGATTCTGTACCAAACCATCAAAAATAGAATGTTTGACCTCACCGTGACCTTGACCGTTGACCGATTTTGACCAAATCTAATCAGCACTAGCATCACCCTCCTGAATCACGTGGTTGTAATTTGACATTGGTAGCTTCTTCGTTCTCGAGTTATCTGTACCAAACCATCAAAAATCGAATATTTGACCTCACTGTGACCTTGACCTTTGACCGATTTTGACCAAAATCTAATCAGCACTAGCCATCACCCTCCTGAATCACGTGATGTAATTTAACATTGGTAGCTTCTTCCGTTCTCGAGTTATCGTGCCTACAAACAAACAAACAAACAAACAAACAAACATACAACAAACAAACAAGCCGTCATAGACTGGTACTTACGAAATCGTCAACTTGGCCTCTGACCTTGTCTAATAAAAGCTGTCTGTAGAGAAGGTAGAGAGGCAAACGAGAAGTTTCTACGATGATTCTGTACCAAACCATCATAAATTGAATGTTTGACCTCACTGTGACCTTGACCTTTGACCGATTTTGACCAAAATCTAATCAGCGCTAGCCATCACCCTCCTGAATCACGTGGTGTAATTTGACATTGGTAGCTTTTTCCGTTCTCGAGTTATCGTGCCTACAAACAAACAAACACACAACAAACAGACAAACAGAATGGTAGTCATCAATATACTTACGAAATCTTTAGATTTCGTAAATAACAAACAGACAAACAAAACAACAGAACGAAATCTTTAGATTTCGTAAGTAACAAACAGAAACGGAAGTCATCAATATACTTACGAAATCTTTAGATTTCGTAAGTAACAAGGTAAACTCGAAGGGCACTCTTCGACGTAGCCAGATATGCCTCTGCCCACATTATTACATCATTATAATATTTGTACCAAGTTTGATTTTAAATCCCTGAACCCAGATTCAAAATGTTAAATATTATGGCTGCCAGACCATGTATCCGATCAAGTTGAAATTTCAAAAATATATTCACCATGACCACTAGATGATAAATGTGACGGTTAATATTGATTGATGAAGCAGTTCAAGAGAAATAATGTTTTTAAAGAATTTCGTTCAATCCAATACGGATGCCCGACCAAGTGACATATTAATTATTTGTGACCACTCTGGCATCCCAAGGCTTGGTGAACATGTGAGTGAAGATTCCCCTCGATCTGTCAATCCGTTGTGGAGAAGTTTTAAAAAGTTTATTCTTCAAAAAAAAATCATAGCTGCCAAACCATGTGACCTATGACGTCATAGTTGGTGAACTTTTTGTTCCTCCTGGATAGGCGATCATGCCTGTAAAGTTTTGCCTCGATATGTTTCCCGTTTCGGAGAAAGATTTTTGAAGGTTTTTTTTTTTTAATGTTAAAAACAATATGGCTGCCAAACCACGTGACCGATGACGTCATCAATTTTTAAATAAATAACTGACGAGAAATAAATAAATAACACACAAACATAGGTTCCATTCTGGCCAAGGTGATTTGTGATTAGATGAAGCAAACTGAGCCGTGCATCTTCGACAGTGTCTTGCTTTGTATGCAAATTGTAAAGGATCCAATATGGGAGCGAGATCTGATGTTATAAACTTCTCAATCAATTTCTCCAAACATTTTAGAAGGATGGAGGTGAGGGCAACAGGTCTGTGATCATTGAGCTGGCTTGGGTGAACTTTTTTTTTGGCACGGCAATAATGATGGACTTTTCCCAACAAATAGGAACAGTATGAGTAGTTAAAAGTAACTGAAACAATCGAGTAAAAACATTACTAAGTTCTAAATTGCACTTTTTCAAAATACAAGACTTCATGCCATCTGGACCACAAGCCTTCCTTTTACTCAACCCCCTAAAGCACTTCACGAATGACCGGCATGGGACACACTCGAGCATACAAATCTTCACAGAAAGTATCACATTTTACTCGGTTTCCCGGAACATCAAATCTACCGTTAAAAAAAATCATTCAATTCATCCGCAAATTTGGAATCGGGAACATCAATGGGAAATCTACCATCGTTCACCTTCTCGTTCATGCCCATCATATTTCTGAGTCCCCTCCAAGCTTTACTATTATCACCATCGTGTCGTCGTTCTTCAATCTTATCCCTGCACGACCGTTTACACTCGCCGATGACAGGGCGCAGGTCTTTCTTCACCACCTTGAGGCCGCGTCATCCTTCTGCAGGAATGCACGCTTCTTATTCATCAAACAAGCCTTCACTTCAGCGGTAACCCAATTAGGTTCGTTATTGAGAACTACACGTATGGTTCTCTCTGTGGTCACGAGGTTCTCACACAGAACTTCACGTAATCTGTGATCATCTCAGTAAGTTCCTCGGAGTCCTCACAGGAGTCCAAAAATACATCCTACCCAGTCTGTGCATAGGAAGTCGCCCTTCAAACATTCGTCTCTTTCCGTAGGCAAGAGATGGACCACCTTATGGTGTGATCATCCGATCGCAGGAGTGCACTTCACCACATTGTTGTCGTAACATTCGTCCAACGTCCTGTTACCACAGGTAGTGGAATCCACCTACTGATGGAGCTGAGGGAGCTCCTGACCGAGGTCACATCTATTTAAGTCCTCAAGAATCAGGATGGATTGATCCACTGAACGGACGGTCACCCGACTGTAACTTTCTGCGATTCGTTCCGATGCACACTTAAAGTCTGGCCTGGTGCATACGCCGGAATAATAGTGCACTGACCAAATTCCTGTGGCAGGCAATCGGGTCGGAAAGAGACCGTCAGTACCTCCACATCCTCGGAACAGTGCCGGTCATGGACCATAAAATCTTTGGCCAAATTCAAATCCACCAGCATACATAATGCGCCATCTTTGGCCTTGCCGGATGACTCACCTCTACAGGCTCTGATCATCTCAAATCCATCAAAGGACACATCGTCTCCTTCACCAAGCCATATCTCAGTGAAACACACCACGGATGAGGTCTGAGAGTTCCAGTCAAACCTCAGGAGGGCATCTAGTTCATCAGTTTTGTTCTTCATCGAGCGATAATGAATGAAACTCAAAACAGGAAGGGGAACCTTGTGGTTTCTGTGTTTAAGCTATGGACGAAGACTATTACGTACGCAATCGGATTAAGTGAAGCTTGATGAAATAATGACAGGCACGGGAAATGGTGGGCCAGGAACTATTTTATTCCACACTGCATATCAATACGCAAGGCTGTAAATACACCACAAAGACCTCCACGAGAACCTCGTTTTTTATTTTCCTTAATTATAAAAGCAAAATTCTCAAATGCCAAGTTCACAACATCCCTTTCCGTAGCCCCACCAATACTATTGAAACACAGGTTCAGCAAGGCCTCGTGAGCGTCTGTGATAACGCCATCTTGGAAATAACATACATGAAGTGAAGAACAGATACTGACCAACATGTGCGATAGCAATAAAAACCTGAAGCAATTTCGACAGCTACGAAGGTAGTGAATCTCCATCCTCCATAAACAATAAAATCCAACCATTAAAAAAACAACAGAGCAACAGAGAAACAACAGAACATTACAGAGCCGGTGTCATGCATGGTCAGCGACAGTGCAGCGCCCTATATCGGCCTATCATATGATCAATGCTATCATGTCCCCTTGTAGTCTCTCTGAAGTAAACAGCCACGTTTTGTTTAATCTTTCCTCATAACTAAGACTGTAACCACCCGAGTTGTGTTTCACCGAACCCTCAAGAATGCAGTGATATCCTTTCTATACTGAAATGATTAAAATTGAATAAAATTTTCTAGATGTGGCCAAAGCAATTTTTTTATGCAATGCTTGCACTACTTCTGACATCAACACAATTGCCCTTCTGCTAAGGATTATAAAATTAAAAATTCACAATTTGTTGCTGCCTGACACTACTGAGTTACACAATTTAGAACTTCTCCATTAGAAATCTCTATTATACCGGGCGTAGTGGCGTGCGCCTGTAATCCGGCTACTCGGAGGCTTGGGTTGGAGGATCGCTTGAGGACGGGAGCTCTGCACTGGGCCGCGCTATGAGAGGGTGTAGGGCAGCCCGGAATCATGGTGAAACCCAATCCTTATCCCTGTGTCGTAAGAGGCGACCAGGGTTGCGTCAGGAAGGGCATCCGGCGTAAAACCTTTGCCAAATGAGTATGCGGATCATAACGGATGATCCGCTGTGGCGACCCCTAACGGGAGCAGCCGAAAGACGAACAACAACATTAGAAATCTCTATTGGTGTTGTTTCTACCTATTCCCATTACCTTACAATACCTTCATGAAATTCCATTTGCCATTTTCTATGTCAATCGCAAAAAAAAACACAAAAAAAACCTAGAACGGCACTCAGTAGAGCGCATACCTCCGCCAGGCTGAACAGTTTACGTTTTGTATCCAACTGACAGGTCGGATCTGGACATGAAGCAAAATCGAATCGGCTTGTTCTTGCCATCGTCTATTAATTCCGTACTATTGGAACGTACCTTTTAAACCTATCGATCCTTTCGACTGTTGAAACCACTAAGACCAGTGATATTCACTATTTCTTAGAAGGGGGCCACTTTCACCGATAAGACATCAGTGTGAGAGCCGCCACACCACCTGCAAGACAAAATAAGGCAATTATGCTATATAACAGCAAGGTCAACATAAATAGAAGTCTGCGCATGCACTCAAACAATTTCGGCTAAACTATTAGAAACCGAAAATGTAATATGAAGCCACCTATTTTAGGTATGTGTTTTAAGCAAAATAATACAGATAATATTACAAAAACAATAATAATACAATAAGTTAGATTTAAAAACTTGCTTTAAAATCTGGATGAGCGGAAGTGTGCCTAATGCTTCATGACCCTCTTCATACAGTATTTGTAATCCGTCATAGCAATCCTTGTGAGACAGTCCAAATGTTCATTTGTCAATCTGTTCCTCTATTTAATTTTCATTGTTGAGAAGGTTGCGTCACATGTCGATGTACTGACAAAAACAGGAGAGCACGTTTTGCACTCAGTGTTTGACAGTTGGGTAATCTGCGTCAGGGACCATGTTTCAGAAATGATGAACACCTGACTGAAGTTTGGGCCACAGGATGTCATTTGTCTGAAGCTCAACAATTTCACTCTCCAGTTTTGCAATGTCAGAACAGGTCTGTGATGACGGGTGACAGAGATGACACTGACACGTTAAAGGGGTTCTCAATGAAGTTGAAAAAGTCCTTGTACTCCTTCACATCTTTGAATCTACATTCTAACTCTGTCCACGTTTCTTGCAATATCTGCACAAATGAATCGTGGTTGAAATGTTTAAACAGCTCAACATCTTCTGTTGTAATTGCTTTGAGTTTTGGAAAGTGCACAAACTGCCTGTGAGGTATGAACAGTGTCGTGATGTTGTTTTGAAATGCCATTATGACACGCAGCATGTTACCAGAAAGTTTATGTTTCCCTTGCAGTTGGAGATTCAGCGCATTCAAGTGACAAGTGATGTTGGTCAAAAATGCTAGCTTAATTACCCACTCTGGGTTTTCCAACTCTACCTCCCTCCTCCCTTTGTTTTCAACGAATTCTCGAATCTGAGGAGGGAGACTCAAAAATCGCTCCAGTACTTTGCCATGCGACAACCATCGAACCTCGCTGTTCATCACCAGGTCGCTATGTTCCGTCTCATACTCATCCAGTCGTACTCGAAACTGTCTGTGACTCAGTGCTTTTGACACAATGAAATTGACCACCTTGACAACCAACTGCATCACACTTTCCATCTCAGAATTTTTGAGTGGAGCTACGAGTGCTTCCTGATGTACGATGCAATGAAAAGTGGCGCACTTGGGTATTCCCTCTGTATTTCTCATCGGACCGATCAGGCTGTTCTCCTTTCCTTGCATTCTTGGAGCACTGTCAGTGTGTACAGATGCCAGCTTGGACCAGTTCAAGTCATTCTCAAAACCAAAAAAAAAGTCCAGTAAGCCATTAAAAATATTTTCCCCTCTGGTCTAACCTTTCAACGGTATCAAACACTACAATTCCTCCGTTCTGAAACGAAGTGCTTTCTTCCAGTACTATGCTAAAGCATGGCTCTGATAGCTGTTGCCAAATGTCTGTTCTTATTGTGGTTGTATCAGACAGTTGTGGTCCATTTATTTTGTATCAGACAGTTGTGGTCCATTTATTTTCTTGAGGATTGCACCCTTGTTACTGAAGTCAGCATACATTATTTCCGCAGAGGCTTTTCAAAAAGCATTCTTCAACAATCTCTGCATCGGTAATAGCTTTCTTGTGTCTAGCTAAAATCCATGCGATTTCAAATGAAGCTTCTGACAAACTCTCGCCAACAAACCGAGAGGTCTGCAGCAATTTTTTGTTCGCCTTTAAGCAAAGCAGTGAGTTGTTCAATTTTGTTTTTCCTTAGGCTACTACCTGGTGGGTACTTGCCATTAAAGTTGGCATGTGTTTTTGTGTAATGGTGTTCAAGATTTCTGTGCTTAAAAGCAGAACATGACTGCTTACAAATTAAACAAACTGGCTTCGTGCCGGATTCGTTCAGCAAAAAAAGAAAAACTCATCCGTCCATTTTTCTTGAAATTGTCTGTTTTCTGCTTCCGAAGCATGCATCTTTCTGTTTTTTTTTGTTGTTGTTGGGCTGTGCCTCTGTGTCTGCATCTGTGATGCCGCTCCCTCTGGCCTCTTCATTTTCAACAGTTGGCTCTTTTATCTTTTTCACTGTTTGATTTTCGAATTGAGAACCATTCCATTTTTTTCTTCCCCTTAAGCGAGCATCATTTTTCTCTGGAATGGCTACTATTAGGCCCTGCCCCCACATACTCAGCTTCGTTGTGTCTAACTGGGCTGCAAGCGTGATTGTTTGTATACTGCCACCTACTGATGTACTTTTATGCTCTGCATCGAAACACTCATTTGAAACCATTGGATCAATTTGACAGTACGTATGCTGGATTATGACGGGGGTGTTTACACATATGGGTATTGGCGGGGGCCACATGTCAGGGGCCGCACGTCATGTGCTGCACTTTAGGCTAACAGGGGCCGCCAGTGGCTGGCTGGCCATGCAATGAAGAAGACTACATTTGACTTTTGAAGACCCTTTTAGACCTTTCAGACATCATTCGACATTTCCGTCCTTTAGACCCCTAAGTGCCCCTCTATACCTTTAGACCTATTGAGACCTTATAGGCCCCTAATGCCCTGAAACACCTTTAAGACCCGTAAGACCCCCAATACCCTTTAAGACCCCCAAGACCCTTTAAGACCCCAAGACACTTTAAGACCCTTAAGACTCCCAAGACCTTTAAGATACTTCAGGCCCCCAAGACCTATAAGATCCGCTAAAATCCCCAAGACCACTCAAAACATACAAAACCCCTTAGATCCCTTTTACCTTTTAAGACCCTTTCGAAACTTCAGACACATTTAGATCCCTTCACTCTTTCGATCTTTTATACCCTTTAGACTCCACAGACCCTTATGTCCCTTGTCTCCCTTTAGACCCCTTACACCCTTCAGACATGTTAGACAGCTTGGAGCCTTGACCATTTAGAGATTTAGACCAGAGACAATATTAGAACCTTTGTACATGCTTGAGAGATTAGACCATTTCGACCCCTATACCCTAATTACCTATACCCTAACTACTATTTGACCATCAAGTACCATTTAGGCATACACCACGCAAACATCTATAGTCTTCTCGCAAAATACAGACTATACTTTTTCAGCAAGTAATGCTCAAACTCCACCCACCCAGACAGTGGGTACTTTGCTGGTCTTAAATAATTAGGAAGGTATGAATAAAACAAGCTCGAATGAGCTAAGATCCTCGTTTCTCTTAATGATGACGTCATAAAAACGAATATGACGTCATTGTGATGTATCAGGTTTGCGATAAATTATTTGTGCTAATGCCCGGCTTGATTCCCGCAAAACAAATTCAAACAGCTTGCCTAGTTTCGGAGGTAATGTGTAGGCTATTTCCATTAGCGGCGATATTATGACGTCAACTTTTTTTCTAGGAAGAATTTCCACAATCGGAGATGGTTACTGCCTGCGTGTGGGCTTTCTGCATATACATGGCAAGTTTCACGAAAATCCGATGAAAACTCTGGGTTGTGAAACAAAAAATGTCAAAAAATAGGAATGACGTCATGAAAATTGATATGACGTCATAGTGATGTATCATATGTGTGGTAATTAATCTCTGCTAATGCCCTGTTCGATTCCCACAAACAATTCAAAAGCTTGCCTAGTTTCGGCGATAATTTTTTAGTCGATTTCCATTAGCGGAGATATTTTGACGTCATAACTTTTTTTTCCCGGAGGAATTTTCAAAATCGGAGATGGTTACATTCTGTGCAGGGTATTTTTACATATATACGTCAAGTTTCAGGAAGTTTCGATGAAAACTGTAGGCTGTGAAACAAAAAAGTCCACAAGAACAACAACGTGAGTAAGACTTAGAGATCCTCCACGAGGATCTAAAAAATGGGAGCATTTTTTGCAAATAACCAAATGGATTGTAGACGATAACAAACAATAAAATTTCTTTGGCATCCCTAGATTACTCCTGATTATTTTGCATATCATTAAGTTATATTTTCATAATAGTAACCAATAGGTGGACTGCATCTTCTTTAAGCAGCCGATGTATTGATCAAGGTACAAAAAGAATGTAAAAACCATGCAGTTTATCATGCACATTCTTTTCTTATTCCTACACACGCACTGAGTGCGATCAAAGTTTAATTAGCCCGTCCCCTGTGCAATCGTGTGTGTGTGTGTGTGTGTGTGTGTGTGTGTGTGTGTGTGTGTCTTTGTCCAGGCCATAACATTTTTACCATTTGAGCTTTTGTCATCAAATTTACAACAAACCGTTATTATGAGAATATGAAGAAAGATAATGAAAAATTGGGTCAAAATGTGAAAGGGCAAAGTCATAGTGACTATAAATAGCCCAAATATTAGCCACGCTGCAGCGTCAAGTGCAAGACAGCCGTTTTTTTCTTATTAATCACTTCCGTGTTTCTTCTTTATTTAACATTGAGCTTCAGGTGTCTGTCCAAACAGTAACATTTTTAGCAATCGAGCTTTTTTCTTCAAATCTTCCACTAACCCTATATTTTGAGAATCTTGAGAACACAAATCTTACTGAAGCACGCAATTTGATGTCCTTCTGTCTGACTGTTTTTTTGACCGCGATACATTCAGTCGTTACTTATCCAATCTCAACCAAACTTGAAAGGAGGACGAAGGGTCACACGATGGAGGTTGTAGCGAATTAACTTCCCCCCATCCCCAATGGGGGATGTGTGCCTTGCACAAACTCCATGTTGAGGTGTATAATAGGTTATCATGGCTTTCCTGGAGCACACCTTCTGGACGTAAAAATTATTATAACCACAAATGATTCAGTCAATTCTGTCCAATGTACAATTACATTTTTAAATAGTCGCTATTAAACTGGAAGAAGTTTGGAGGAAACTCGACATGATTAAGGCATTCTAGACTTATCGCGCCCAACTCAGATAGATGAACGAATCAGATTGCTGTCTCGACTTGCTCGGCCGAGGTAAGTGGCAACGATCTTCAGCAAACAAAGCTGCTTAAAAAAATGAGTCTTTACTCATGAATGATGAATCCCATTGCCTGTTCGATTTTTTTTGAGCCATGATCAGATTATACATGGAC
>CM068956.1:50918563-50931227 GCA_035128595.1 Eptatretus atami | reverse complement strand
TTGTTTATAACATATAGGGCCTCATATGTGATTTTATCCCAGCGATGGTTTCAAGAGTAGTGTGCGATATTGCCACCAACATACTTACGGCCATAATTGTGACCTATATTTGATGTATAACCTTATTCTTAAGGTTCGTTTGCATTTTGAGATTTTGCAGGGTGTGTTCCATGACCGATCAGCTTGCTATCACTTGCCAAGCCAGTCGTTCCTTATGAACCATTTCGTTGGAGTGCATGGTGCACACATGCGTGTGATCCCGTGCTCCCTCATCTCCCTCTGACCCCCATCCACTGTTGGGAGCGGATGTTTCTGGTGAATAAAATGTACAATTTTTTAAAAACTGTCGTTTTCGTCGAGTTTAGTTTGAGTACAAAGTGGACACGGATGGGGCTTTGCATTTTGAGATGCTTTCCTCGTTTAGCCTTTACAATCTTAATGTAGCAGAGATGGTTAAATTAAAACCAAGATCAGAACCTATTCCATTGCCAACATTCCAACAAACAAACACTATTTTCCCTTTGCTACAAACCACACGTCTCAAGCAGGTTCTAACACAATGAAAAAAAACATGGCATTTAAACACTTTGCTTTTGTGTTAAAAAGCAGTCTTTGTCAACGGCGCGGCTCAATGTGACTGCACGTTATCTCATTTATTGCCAATTTTCCAGATGAAAATGAAAAAAATTGCAGAATGTTCTTGACGTTTGCTGGAAATGCTCCATTGAGTTTCTGCTGCTCATGCTTCTTTGTAGTAAATGCCATCCTTGTGTGACATTCTTTGGGTTTCTGATCGACTTTCCTGAAATATGCAGTAACTGGTATCGGCAGGATAATGCAACAACATGCAGATGCAGTAACAGCATGAAAAGAAGAATGATAGGTAAAGTGAGGGCAAAAGGTATAGGGATGTAGAAGACGGTAGAGGTCGAAAGGGGAGAGAGCATGAGGGTGGCGGTCGGCTGCAGTATTGAAGGATTAGAGGAGACGGCATGAGACGACTGACTCAAGAACAAACAACAAACGCTGCGAAGGCAATGGTAAACCACCTGGTATAACCCTTGCCAAGAAATTGCTTCGGCAGCACCAACGCTCTGTAAAGAGGATGGTATGTCATCATCATCATTTTGATCAAACAGTTGGTTGGATGCTGTCTGTTGAACTGGCTATTGGAACCACATGGCAGGAAACTTGATAGTCAATCTGGAAATATGCCCATTTCACGTCTTTATGCAAAAATTCATTATGCAACCAACAATCTTGTTTGGTCATCGAAAAATTGTCTACCTATCTAGATCTTCTATGAGCATGGACTTCTTCATTAAAAAAAAAAAAACGAATATGTGAACAAGGGCATTGAGCGCTGCAGCATGTGTAATTTGTAGACAAATTGAAATCCTCCTGGTCAGGATTAATTACAAGTAAATTACAAGGAAATTATGCACAGGAGGAGGCCATTCGGCCCATCATGCCTGCACCGCACTAATACCAGATTTAATTAATCCGTCGATACCCCTTCCCTTCGTGTGCAGCCTTTTGGCTGCTCCACTGCGACTCATTTCACCTAACTCGGAAGGATGACAAGCTGAGTAAACCCCCTGGTGTTGATTCAGCGGCCAACGGGGCTTGAACTCAGGACCCTATGTTCCCAAGCCACCACCTGAACAGCTCAGCCAACACCAGGTTAAATTAATTGATTGCTTCAGCAGTAGGTCCAAAAGAAAGATGAGAAACGAAACAAATGCTTTCAGAAGCTGCACCAGGATATAGGCCTGAAGCTAGACATGTGTACTCAGAAACCTAATTAGAGGATGGGTATCTGGACACCAAAACGATGGCGTTGCAAGCCCCAGAATATGGATTTGCAAGCCCAGGAGTTTTTTCGACAAGAGTCATGGAATGTTGTCTGGAGACATCCTTATCATAGCAAAGGTCATATTTATGCAATCATGATCCATCTGCAGGCCAAGTGTCAGAAAATGAGTTTGCTGAGCTCATCCCATACTAATCTGATTGCAGCAACACAGATGATGGAGATTGAGTACACAATCCAACGGCAGAAGTACGGAGTCAGGTTTGAATTTCCAGCAGTGTATGAACATCATGGGAGTCTGCAGATTGCTGTGATTGTTGACAAACTGAATGTGTTGAAGCAAAGACATCAAACAGATAAAAGCATTGATCCACCATGGCCTAAAGAGATCAAAGCAGAACCACAGGAATGATTTGAACTATCAACTGGTGGACAAATCTCAAACAGCGGGGAACAAATAGAATGGCATACATTAATACTGAATTCTTCTATAGCTCCTTTCCTAAAAATAAACTACAGTATTATATGGAAATTACAAGCCACAGATCAATGTTTGGTTTTTATGGAAGTAGTACGTTGATCCTTTTGAACTCAGCTGTCCAGAATGATCTATTGGTAGTCACTGTTCATAATTAAACAGCTGGATCACATCAGATTCACCCATCATAGACCTTTTGGGTACCATCATAGACCAACACAGATGAGTCCTAGACCATACCAATGACTCAGTTTTAGCAACTGTGACGTCTGCAGAACTGCTCAATGGTCAACACAGAAAATTAAAATGACATTGTAGAGCCTGAAAGTTTCTTCTCTAGATCTTTGAATCAAGGTGAACAACAACACGATAAACAATGATTTTCAAACTGAACTTTCAATCACTTCTCAGGCAAGTTCTCAAAACCCAACACTTCCCATCCTTTCCGAAGCACGATTCTTTGCAGGTCCTCTTTGACAATGTGGACCTTGCAGACTACTTTGCACAATACTGTGCAGCTGCAGGTTCCAGGACTAGATGAAGCAGATCAAGATCATCAACAGACCCAAACCATTTATAAATACAAGAATAGAAAGCATCTGAAAATGCAAAGGCCATCCGCATTGTATTCGGACTTCTTCTTCTCCTTCCATATGCTAAACGGTACCTTTGACCTTTTGACTAAATTATTAATTTGTCTTCTCCATATTCTCATAATAAAGTTTTGTTAAAAATTTGAAAAAAGCTTAAATGATAATTAAAATTTCAGGGTCAATTGGATGAAAATCGACGATTTTTTTGTCACGTTGACCTTTGTCCTTTTGACCAAATTATAAATGTCTCCTCCATATTCCCATGATAAAGTTTGTTAAAAATTTGATAAAAGCTCAAATGATAATTAAAATTTCAGGTCAATTGGATGAAAATCGACGATTTTGTCACGTTGACCTGTGACCTTTTGACCAAATTATTAATATGTCTCCTCCATATTCCCATGATAAAGTTTTGTTTAAAATTTGTATAAAAGCTAAATGATAATTAAAATTTCAGGTCAATTGGATGAAAATCGACGATTTTGTCACATTGACCTTTGACCTTTTGACAAATTATTAATATTGTCTCCTCCATATTCCCATGATAAAGTTTTGTTAAAAATTTGATAAAAGCTCAAATGATAATTAAAATTTCAGGTCAATTGGATGAAAATCGACGATTTTGTCACGTTGACCTGTGACCTTTTGCCAAAATTATTAATATGTCTCCTCCATATTCCCATGATAAAGTTTTGTTAAAAATTTGATAAAAGCTCAAATGATAATTAAAATTTCAGGTCAATTGGATGAAAATCGACGATTTTGTCACGTTGACCTTTGACCTTTTGACCAAATTATTAATATTCTCCTCCATATTCCCATGATAAAGTTTTGTTAAAAATTGATAAAAGCTCAAATGATAATTAAAATTTCAGGTCAATTGGATGAAAATCGACGATTTTGTCACGTTGACTTTGACCTTTTGACCAAATTATTAATATGTCTCCTCCATATTCCATGATAAAGTTTTGTTAAAAATTTGATAAAAGCTCAAATGATAATTAAAATTTCAGGTCAATTGGATGAAAATCGACGATTTTGTCACGTTGACCTGTGACCTTTTGACCAAATTATTAATATGTCTCCTCCATATTCCCATGATAAAGTTTTGTTAAAATTTGATAAAAGCTCAAATGATAATTAAAATTTCAGGTCAATTGGATGAAAATCGACGATTTTGTCACGTTGACCTTTGACCTTTTGACCAAATTATTAATATGTCTCCTCCATATTCCCATGATAAAGTTTTGTTAAAAATTTGATAAAAGCTCAAATGATAATTAAAATTTCAGGTCAATTGGATGAAAATCGACGATTTTGTCACGTTGACCTTTGACCTTTTGACCAAATTATTAATATGTCTCCTCCATATTCCCATGATAAAGTTTTGTTAAAAATTTGATAAAAGCTCAAATGAAATAATTAAAATTTGGTAATTGAAAAATCGACGATTTTGTCACGTTGACCTTGACCTTTTGACCAAATTATTAATATGTCTCCTCCATATTCCCATGATAAAGTTTTGTTAAAAATTTGATAAAAGCTCAAATGATAATTAAAATTTCAGGTCAATTGGATGAAAATCGACGATTTTGTCACTTGACCTTTGACCTTTTGACCAAATTATTAATATGTCTCCTCCATATTCCCATGATAAAGTTTTGTTAAAAATTTGATAAAAGCTCAAATGATAATTAAAATTTCAGGTCAATTGGATGAAAATCGACGATTTTGTCACGTTGACCTTTGACCTTTTGACCAAATTATTAATATGTCTCCTCCATATTCCCATGATAAAGTTTTGTTAAAATTTGATAAAAGCTCAAATGATAATTAAAATTTCAGGTCAATTGGATGAAAATCGACGATTTTGTCACGTTGACCTTTGACCTTTTGACCAAATTATTAATATGTCTCCTCCATATTCCCATGATAAAGTTTTGTTAAAAATTTGATAAAAGCTCAAATGATAATTAAAATTTCAGGTCAATTGATGAAAATCGACGATTTTGTCACGTTGACCTTTGACCTTTTGACCAAATTATTAATATGTCTCTCCATATTCCATGATAAAGTTTTGTTAAAAATTTGATAAAAGCTCAAATGATAATTAAAATTTCAGGTCAATTGGATGAAAATCGACGATTTTGTCACGTTGACTTTGACCTTTTGACCAAATTATTAATATGTCTCCTCCATATTCCCATGATAAAGTTTTGTTAAAAATTTGATAAAAGCTCAAATGATAATTAAAATTTCAGGTCAATTGGATGAAAATCGACGATTTTGTCACGTTGACCTTTGACCTTTTGACCAAATTATTAATATGTCTCCTCCATATTCCCATGATAAAGTTTTGTTTAAAATTTGATAAAAGCTAAATGATAATTAAAATTTCAGGTCAATTGGATGAAAATCGACGATTTTGTCACTTGACCTTTGACCTTTTGACCAAATTATTAATATGTCTCCTCCATATTCCCATGATAAAGTTTTGTTAAAATTTGATAAAAGCTAAATGATAATTAAAATTTCAGGTCAATTGGATGAAAATCGACGATTTTGTCACGTTGACCTTTGACCTTTTGACAAATTATTAATATGTCTCCTCCATATTCCATGAAAAGTTTTGTTAAAAATTTGATAAAAGCTCAAATGATAATTAAAATTTCAGGTCAATTGGATGAAAATCGACGATTTTGTCACGTTGACCTTTGACCTTTTGACCAAATTATTAATATGTCTCCTCCATATTCCCATGATAAAGTTTTGTTAAAAATTTGATAAAAGCTCAAATGATAATTAAAATTTCAGGTCAATTGGATGAAAATCGACGATTTTGTCACGTTGACCTTTGACCTTTTGACCAAATTATTAATATGTCTCCTCCATATTCCCATGATAAAGTTTTGTTAAAAATTTGATAAAAGCTCAAATGATAATTAAAATTTCAGGTCAATTGGATGAAAATGACGATTTTGTCACGTTGACCTTTGACCTTTTGACCAAATTATTAATATGTCTCCTCCATATTCCCATGATAAAGTTTGTTTAAAATTTGATAAAAGCTTAAATGATAATTAAAATTTCAGGTCAATTGGATGAAAATCGACGATTTTGTCAATTGACCTTTGACCTTTTGACCAAATTATTAATATGTCTCCTCCATATTCCCATGATAAAGTTTTTTTAAAATTTGATAAAAGCTTAAATGATAATTAATTTCAGTTCAAATTGGATGAAAATCGACGATTTTGTCACAGTGACCTTTGACCTTTTGATCAAATTATTAATATGTCTCCTCCATATTCCCATGATAAAGTTTGTTAAAAATTTGATAAAAGCTCAAATGATAATTAAAATTTCAGGTCAATTGGATGAAAATCGACGATTTTGTCACGTTGACCTTTGACTTTTGACCAAATTATTAATATGTCTCCTCCATATTCCATGATAAAGTTTGTTAAAAATTTGATAAAAGCTCAAATGATAATTAAAATTTCAGGTCAATTGGATGAAAATCGACGATTTTGTCACGTTGACCTTTGACCTTTTGACCAAATTATTAATATGTCTCCTCCATATTCCATGATAAAGTTTTGTTAAAAATTTGATAAAAGCTCAAATGATAATTAAAATTTCAGGTCAATTGGATGAAAATCGACGATTTTGTCACGTTGACCTTTGACCTTTTGACCAAATTATTAATATGTCTCCTCCATATTCCCATGATAAAGTTTTGTTAAAAATTTGATAAAAGCTCAAATGATAATTAAAATTTCAGGTCAATGGATGAAAATCGACGATTTTGTCACGTTGACCTTTGACCTTTTGACCAAATTATTAATATGTCTCCTCCATATTCCCATGATAAAGTTTTGTTAAAAATTTGATAAAACTCAAATGATAATTAAAATTTCAGGTCAATTGGATGAAAATCGACGATTTTGTCACGTTGACCTTGTATCCTTTGACCAAATTATTAATATGTCTCCTCCATATTCCCATGATAAAGTTTTTTAAAAATTTGATAAAGCTCAAATGATAATTAAAATTTCAGGTCAATTGGATGAAAATCGACGATTTTGTCACGTTGACCTTTGACCTTTTGACCAATTATTAATATGTCTCCTCCATATTCCCATGATAAAGTTTTGTTAAAAATTTGATAAAAGCTCAAATGATAATTAAAATTTCAGGTCAATTGGATGAAAATCGACGATTTTGTCACGTTGACCTTTGACCTTTTCACCAAATTATTAATATGTCTCCTCCATATTCCCATGATAAAGTTTTGTTAAAAATTTGATAAAAGCTCAAATGATAATTAAAATTTCAGGTCAATTGGATGAAAATCGACGATTTTGTCACGTTGACCTTTGACCTTTTGACCAAATTATTAATATGTCTCCTCCATATTCCCATGATAAAGTTTTGTTAAAATTTGATAAAGCTCAAATGATAATTAAATTTCAGGTCAATTGATGATGAAATAGTACGTATTGAGCGACGTTTGTCACGTTGACCTTTGACCTTGACAAATTATTAATATGTCTCCTCCATATTCCCATGATAAAGTTTTGTTAAAAATTTGATAAAAGCTCAAATGATAATTAAAATTTCAGGTCAATTGGATGAAAATCGACGATTTTGTCACGTTGACCTTTGACCTTTTGACCAAATTATTAATATGTCTCCTCCATATTCCCATGATAAAGTTTTGTTAAAAATTTGATAAAAGCTCAAATGATAATTAAAATTTCAGGTCAATTGGATGAAAATCGACGATTTTGTCACGTTGACCTTTGACCTTTTGACCAAATTATTAATATGTCTCCTCCATATTCCCATGATAAAGTTTTGTTAAAAATTTGATAAAAGCTCAAATGATAATTAAAATTTCAGGTCAATTGGATGAAAATCGACGATTTTGTCACGTTGACCTTGACCTTTTGACCAAATTATATATGTCTCCTCCATATTCCCATGATAAAGTTTTGTTTAAAATTGTATAAAAGCTCAAATGATAATTAAAATTTCAGGTCAATTGGATGAAAATCGACGATTTTGTCACGTTGACCTTTGACCTTTTGACCAAATTATTAATATGTCTCCTCCATATTCCCATGATAAAGTTTTGTTAAAAATTTGATAAAAGCTCAAATGATAAATAAAATTTCAGGTCAATTGGATGAAAATCGACGATTTTGTCACGTTGACCTTTGACCTTTTGACCAATTATTAATATGTCTCCTCCATATTCCCATGATAAAGTTTTGTTAAAAATTTGATAAAAGCTCAAAATGATAATTAAAATTTCAGGTCAATTGGATGAAAATCGACGATTTTGTCACGTTGACCTGTGACCTTTTGACCAAATTATTAATATGTCTCCTCCATATTCCCATGATAAAGTTTTTTTAAAAATTTGATAAAAGCTCAAATGATAATTAAAATTTCAGGTCAATTGGATGAAAATCGACGATTTTGCACGTTGACCTTTGACCTTTTGACCAAATTATTAATATGTCTCCTCCATATTCCCATGATAAAGTTTTGTTAAAAATTTGATAAAAGCTCAAATGATAATTAAATATGTCAATTGGATGAAAATCGACGATTTTGTCACGTTGACCTTTGACCTTTTGACCAAATTATTAATATGTCTCCTCCATATTCCCATGATAAAGTTTTGTTAAAAATTTGATAAAAGCTCAAATGATAATTAAAATTCAGGTCAATTGGATGAAAATCGACGATTTTGTCACGTTGACCTTGACCTTTGACCAAATTATTAATATGTCTCCTCCATATTCCATGATAAAGTTTTGTTAAAAATTTGATAAAAGCTCAAATGATAATTAAAATTTCAGGTCAATTGGATGAAAATCGACGATTTTGTCACGTTGACCTTTGACCTTTTACCAAATTATTAATATGTCTCCTCCATATTCCCATGATAAAGTTTTGTTAAAAATTTGATAAAAGCTCAAATGATAATTAAAATTTTAGGTCAATTGGATGAAAATCGACGATTTTGTCACGTTGACCTTTGACCTTTTGACCAAATTATTAATATGTCTCCTCCATATTCCCATGATAAAGTTTTGTTAAAAATTTGATAAAAGCTCAAATGATAATTAAAATTTCAGGTCAATTGGATGAAAATTGACGATTTTGTCACGTTGACCTTTGACCTTTTGACCAAATTATTAATATGTCTCCTCCATATTCCCATGATAAAGTTTTGTTTAAAATTTGATAAAAGCTTAAATGATAATTAAAATTTCAGGTCAATTGGATGAAAATCGACGATTTTGTCACTGACCTTTGACCTTTTGACCAATTATTAATATGTCTCCTCCATATTCCCATGATAAAGTTTTGTTTAAAATTTGATAAAAGCTTAAATGATAATTAAAATTTCAGGTCAATTGGATGAAAATCGACGATTTTGTCACATTGACCTTTGACCTTTTGACAAATTATTAATATGTCTCCTCCATATCCCATGATAAAGTTTTGTTTAAAATTTGATAAAAGCTCAAATGATAATTAAAATTTCAGGTCAATTGGATGAAAATCGACGATTTTGTCACGTTGACCTTTGACCTTTTGACCAAATTATTAATATGTCTCCTCCATATTCCCATGATAAAGTTTTGTTAAAAATTTGATAAAAGCTCAAATGATAATTAAAATTTCAGGTCAATTGGATGAAAATCGACGATTTTGTCACGCTGACCTTTGACCTTTTGACCAAATTATTAATATGTCTCCTCCATATTCCCATGATAAAGTTTTGTTAAAAATTTGATAAAAGCTCAAATGATAATTAAAATTTCAGGTCAATTGGATGAAAATCGACGATTTTGTCACGTTGACCTTTGACCTTTTGACCAAATTATTAATATGTCTCCTCCATATTCCCATGATAAAGTTTTGTTTAAAATTTGATAAAAGCTTAAATGATAATTAAAATTTCAGGTCAATTGGATGAAAATCGACGATTTTGTCACATGACCTTTGACCTTTTGACCAAATTATTAATATGTCTCCTCCATATTCCCATGATAAAGTTTTGTTAAAATTTGATTAAAGCTTAAATGATAATTAAAATTTCAGGTCAATTGGATGAAAATCGACGATTTTGTCACATTGACCTTTGACCTTTTGACAAATTATTAATATGTCTCCTCCATATTCCCATGATAAAGTTTTGTTTAAAAATTTGATAAAAGCTCAAATGATAATTAAAATTTCAGGTCAATTGGATGAAAATCGACGATTTTGTCACGTTGACCTTTGACCTTTTGACCAAATTATTAATATGTCTCCTCCATATTCCCATGATAAAGTTTTGTTAAAAATTTGATAAAAGCTCAAATGATAATTAAAATTTCAGGTCAATTGGATGAAAATCGACGATTTTGTCACGTTGACCTTTGACTTTTGACCAAATTATTAATATGTCTCCTCCATATTCCCATGATAAAGTTTTGTTAAAAATTTGATAAAAGCTCAAATGATAATTAAAATTTCAGGTCAATTGGATGAAAATCGACGATTTTGTCACGTTGACCTTTGACCTTTTGACCAAATTATTAATATGTCTCCTCCATATCCCATGATAAAGTTTTGTTAAAAATTTGATAAAAGCTCAAATGATAATTAAAATTTCAGGTCAATTGGATGAAAATCGACGATTTTGTCACGTTGACCTTTGACCTTTTGACCAAATTATTAATATGTCTCCTCCATATTCCCATGATAAAGTTTTTGTTAAAATTTGATAAAAACTCAAATGATAATTTAAATTTCAGGTCAATTGGATGAAAATCGACGATTTTGTCACGTTGACCTTTGACCTTTTGACCAAATTATTAATATGTCTCCTCCATATTCCCATGATAAAGTTTTGTTTAAAAATTTGATAAAAACTCAAATGATAATTAAAATTTCAGGTCAATTGGATGAAAATCGACGATTTTGTCACGTTGACCTGTGACCTTTTGACCAAATTATTAATATGTCTCCTCCATATTCCCATGATAAAGTTTTCTTAAAAATTTGTAACAGCTCAAATGATAATTAAAATATCAGGTCAATTGGATGAAAATCGACGATTTTGTCACGTTGACCTTTGACCTTTTGACCAAATTATTAATATGTCTCCTCCATATTCCCATGATAAAGTTTTGTTAAAAATTTGATAAAAGCTCAAATGATAATTAAAATTTCAGGTCAATTGGATGAAAATCGACGATTTTGTCACGTTGACCTTTGACCTTTTCACCAAATTATTAATATGTCTCCTCCATATTCCCATGATAAAGTTTTGTTAAAAATTTGATAAAAGCTCAAATGATAATTAAAATTCAGGTCAATTGGATGAAAATTGACGATTTTGTCACGTTGACCTTTGACCTTTTCACCAAATTATTAATATTGTCTCCTCCATATTCCCATGATAAAGTTTGTTAAAAATTTGATAAAAGCTCAAATGTGTATAAAAAAAAGTTACGGCCTGGACACATGCACGTACACGCACGCACGTACACACACGTACACACACGCACGTACACGCACACACGCACGCACACACACATAATTGCAAAACCCTGTCTCCCGCTGTTGCTGGGGCGCGGGGGGGGGGCAGGCTGATAAGAATGAATGTTGATCACTACGTTTGTAATATGGCATTGACAAACTTGTTTTTCGAAGTCTTTACTAGTGTTACCTAGCAGTTATTTCGTCATAATTTTACCTGTTTAATTGAACAACGACCCTCATTTTCCTTTCTGCTTCTACATGAGGCTGTGGACTCGAAAATAATTTCCTTGGGAAACATGCAGCGTCTAAGTTAGACAAGAGAGGGCGCCGTGAACAAAGGAAAAACTTTTATAAAGTGACTTGTTGGAAACAAACATGAAACGCATCCAATATGGTCAAACACAGAATCTGCGGGTTTTGCATCCTATCTGAGGGCACACCATGCTGCTGATGCAATGGTACCACCGATTTCAACAGAAATTCAAACTTTGGCCAGTGAGCTGGCACAAGTAGTCTATTCTTTCCCATAGGTCGATGGCAACGTTAACGTCCAGCAGCGAATAGAGATGTGGTTGGCAGCCGAACGCTCCTTCTGAAGGTGAGCACCCTCGATGATTCAACACCCTTCCTGTAAAACACTAGAATGACAGTTTATAGTCAGAACATGAATTGTTGTCGCACAAGACACACAAGACAGCTCGAAGGTGAATATGCCAATTCTGAGCTCTCTTGTCAGCACAAAACATTAACTACAAACACAGTTCATTGTCTCCTTTAATGGAGATTTACACTCCAAATGCAAAGAGATAAATAAGCAATTCTTCTCCTTCCCTTCACTTTATAAGGGGTGAGGTCCAATGGTACCAATCTTCTGCCCTGCCTTGACTATGATACTCCTCCACCTCCCTCTGTCTCCAACCAACTTTCTCTGCCCTCCAACCACCCCACATTGTTGCTTGCTATCCGTTCTCACACAATCTTGCCATCTCAGCCTCGGTCTACCTCTTGTCCTCCTACCTTGCTCGCCAACTTACCCGCTCTTTTTTTCCATTCTCTCTTCCCCCTTCGGCACCAAGTGTCCAGCCACTAAATAATCAACCCGTACCTTTAAACACAGCAAACAATATTAATGTGAGTTATACAATTTCATGAATGACAATTCTTTCGATAAGGTAACTGACAACATAGTCTCCCCAAAATAAGAAAAATAAGACAAGATTCCCCCCC
>CM068956.1:50903359-50918553 GCA_035128595.1 Eptatretus atami | reverse complement strand
AAAAACTGCTGCAACATAAGGGTACCTCATTACGTTTTTAAGGACAAAGGGTCAAAAACATGACAATGGAGGACATGAACACATGTGTGCACCACAGTATAAAGAAAGTAGTTTCAGGTGAAAATGGGACAGAATCTCAGCATGTATTTAAAAAAAGCTGAAATGTAGAAATGGTAGAGAGCATGAGGAGGTGGTGAGCATCAAACCTGAAAACATGGAGGGAAGAGCATGAGACAATTGAATTGACCCAGTAAGATGTTTCCACATGCTAGAGAAGAGTGGGATGAATGAACAAAGGTGAAAGTGAAGCTTAGACTTTGGGAGGGTAACAAGGAAAGATTTTCTGGTCGAAACCATGCAATATTGTGGGGAAGGGGTTTGGTTGGAGAAGGGAGAGGGTAACAGGAACGAGGCCAGAATACATCAGGTAAAAAAAAAACTTCAAGGCCACAAGCTTCTCTGCAGTGAGAGTGGAGATCATGAAACTCAGCCTCCTGTCAGCCTCAAACGGAACAACAACCCCAACCCATAGTGGGGAGCTATATTTCATGGCACATCAGGTGTAGGCCTTGTACATTGTTATAAGCTGAGGCTTGCAGAAGACCGATAGGTCCTGTATGCCTGGTGTTGGCTTAATGGTGAGGATGGTGGGCTTGGGATCCGAGAATCCTGAGTTCAAATCCCACTTGGCTGTTGAATGAATACCAGGTGGGGTTGATTCTGTCTGTCATCCTTCCAAGGTAGGCAAAATGAGTGCCAGCATGCTGGTACACTGTGTCGGAGTGGCGACCCGTCCAGGATTGTGTCCAATAGCCAAGGAGACTGCTTCGGCAGCACCAACACTCTGCACGGGGTATGGTCCCAATGGATGGATGGATGGATGGATAGGTCCTGTGAAGAAATGCTAAGTAACAGTCAACTTGAAGATATTATCTGCCCAACTCATGCAGGTTACATGCTGCTGATGTGGGCCAAGAGCTCTGGAGAATGTACCTCTCTTAGAAGCTACCACAGAAATGGATTGGTGGATTACCAGCCAATCTTTATGGAGGGAGAAAGTGAGAAAATGGAACTTCCCTACAACAAAGGTCATATTCAAGGTAGATGACCAGTTGACTATTTTCTCTGGATTCGAAGAGAGAGATACTGAAAAAGCCCAGCTGGTGGAATGTGAGGAACACAGGGTGCAGCTATTTCCAAATGATACAATGGAATTTCCAGTATTGGAAATGAGTCATTAATATAATACCAGTGAGAGGACTGGTTCCTGAACTCTACCTTCAGGGATGCTGGCCTTGAGAAGAAGAAAAAGAGAGGGAATCCCTTTCAAAGCAACCACGGTTTGTGAGCATTGTGGAATAGGATAGCCAACCAAGGAAAGCACCTTGGATACCATGAACCGACAGCTTGGAAAGCAGGGAAAGCTGCCAGACAGTATCGAATGCAGGAGAGATGGCCCTGACGTCGTGTTTGAGGAGAGAAAACAATGAAGGAGAGAAGGATAAAAGTATTGTATTGAAGTATTAATAAATCAAGCGAAATGCCATAAATCCATTAACCATAAAGAGGAACTTTTATTGAGTCTCAACTAATGAATACCACGCCTGGTTCCTCTCGCAACTCCGTGGTGTCATCTCACACGATTCACACCATCACATGTAGCAATGTATTCGATTTAATTACATTACAATGAGGCTATACATCACAGAAAGTTAAGCAGAGAAAGATCAAGAAAAAGGAAGAAGAAACAGCCCCATGCTAATTGGGGTCAAGGCGTACTAGATAACACATCTAATAAAAGCGGTGTTGAGCATTAGGACTTTGTAGACCATGAGCTAAATGTGGCACTGTCACAAAATCTAAAATGCATATACAGTACTGCATATCAAAATTAGAATGGATGGTGGACTCTTCAACCTTTCCAGATTGCGCACACGAATTCACGTCTGACATATGCTGATGCGAGACCTACAATTCGCAGAAGACTGGTTTGTTGGCGCCCCACCAAGGAAGACCTGCAATCACTCACTAACAGTTTTGCTCGAGCTGCTAAAAAGTTTGGACTCCCCATCAGCATAAACAAGAAAAGAGAGAACGCTAGCGGCGCTTAGACCCCGTAGGGGTGGAAGACCCCATGGGGTATAAAGATGGTCAGCCTGCTGCCAGTAGCAGCCACACAGGTTTAATTATTACCAATGGAGGAGAACCACTGAAGACAGAAGTTCCAGTTTACAACTTGCCTTCACATATCTTGGTGGTATTGCTTTAAATGATGCTCAACTTGAGAAAGAAATCAGCGAACCGGATTTTCAAGGCCAACCAATCCATTAGTCACTTAAGTCGATGAGTATGGCAGAATCACAACCTCATTTTGGTCCCAAACATCTCACTCTAGATTTCCACATTGGTTAGCTGAAGAACATCCATTTCTGAGAGGCTTACACTGATGTGATGATCATGATTTTGATATTTGACATGCTTACTTTTCGGACACTTAGGTCCAAATTTATGAAAGGCGTTTAAGTGTTAGACGCGTGTCGAATCGCTAACCATAGGATGATCACCTGTACCAAGTTAATTGCCAAAAGCTGAAGTGATTATTTAATGAGTGATCAATACCTAATCAGGTCAGGTCAGGTATGGGAGCATGTGCCGGAGCAGCACAGAGCAGCACGTCACTGCGTCCACTTTCCGCCGGTACTCCAGGGGTTCTCCATCTGGCCATCCCCCAGGCAGATGCCTGGCTCATCCCCATCTCCTTGAGATGCTGACCTCATCACAAACCTAATCACAATCGTTTAAATGACAAAGAAACTTCCACACGTCGGTGAGGGCATGTTTAAATGTGCGTTTAACTCCTTGAAGCAGGCATTGCATGGCTTATAATAGGTAGTTTGTATGAGATTGTGAATATGCCTGCATTCGGAGTGCTTGAATTAGCTCTAGAGGAGGCAAAAGGAGAAGGAGGAGATTGGGACCATACTCTTTGCAGAGCGTTGGTGCTGCCCAAGCAGTCTCCTTGGCTATTGGGCACAATCCTGGACGGGTCGCCACTCCGACACAGTATACCAGCATGCTGGCACTCATTTTGCCGACCTCGGAAGGATGACAGGCTGAGTTAACCCCACCTGGTATTAATTCAACAGCTGAGCAGGATCCAAAGCCCACCACCCTGACCATTAAGCCAACACCAGGCATGAGGCAGAAGAGGATAGGAATAGGGCAGCTCGCCGACGTGCATTGATAATCTCCGAGGATAGATGCAATCCTCTGGAGAAGTATGATAATATCAAATTTGTGTGCCTTTGCCTTCATCTTCATCCTCCTCCAGAGTTCTCGGATGTCCCTGGCAAAGGATTGTGGGTGCTCTGGGAAATGGGCTGCCATCCTTTTTAGGTCATCTCTTCGAGCATGACCTAATAATATGGGTGTAGATGTCCTTCGATCCGTCCGTTGCCGAAAATGACGATTTTCAAATTCTATCTCCTCCGCCATTTCTCAAGCGATCTTGAATTTGATTGTGGCATATGAATCTATGGGACAATATCTAAATTTGGTCGGGCCGGATTTTCGATATTCACTTTCGTTTTCGTGTCACGTGACCTCAAAGTTGGCAAAAAATGCGAAAATGACGATTTTCAAAATCTATCTCCTCCTACATTTCTCAAGCAATCTTGAATTTTATTGTGGCATATGAATCTATGGGACAATATCTAAATTTGGTTGGGCCGGATTTTCGATATTCCGCTTTCGTTTTCGTGTCACGTGACTTCAAAGTTGGCAAAAAATGCGAAAATGACGATTTTCAAAATCTATCTCCTCCTACATTTCTCAAGCAATCTTGAATTTATTGTGGCATATGAATCTATGGGACAATATCTAAATTTTGTCAGGCCGGATTTTCGATATTCGCTTTCGTTTTCACGTCACGTGACTTCAAAGTTTGCAAAAAATGGCCTACCTTCAGGAGGCTATATATTTTCTCGCAGAGATGACCGTCACTTCCCGCACGGGGGTAATTTTTTTAATATCTTCCCACTTGAGCTGCTTTTTCGTATTTGGGCCCATGTCACTTCTCCTGTCTTGGACTGTTCCTTGGTGAACCGTGACTACTTCGATTAAACCCATTCGTTACACTTATGAATTTTTTTTACCCTCTTTTCTTTCCCGACATGTTGTCATCATTGGAATACACAAGCGAACTAGAATGACACTCGGTAGGGTGTATACCTCTGCCAGGCTGAATAGTTTACGTTCTATATCCCACTGATGGGTTGGATCTGGATCCAGACCTGAATTAAAATCGAATCGGCTTGTTATTGACACCTAACCAACTTGTCCACCTAGTTCTGTCATAACTCATCCACAAAGTTTTGAAACATGCCATGTAACGTTTTTGGCCCCATCTCTCAATGGTGAAGAATCACTTTGAAAGTTAAAAAATTCTCGTGTCTGGATCCAGATCTTCACCAAAATCGAATCAATTCGTCCTGTGAAACACTCAACCTGTCCACCAAGTTTCCTCCGAATCCGTCCATAACTTTTGAGATTGCGTGTTCCATATAGTTTTTAGCCCGATCACTCAATGGTGAAGAATCACTTTAAAAAAAGTATAGCATCCGGATTCGGATCTTTACCAAAACAGAACAACCTCTTCCTTGTCATGCAGCCAACCTCTCCACTAAGTTTAGTCTGAATCCGTCCACAATTTTTAAAAAAGATATCATGCTATATATAGTTTTTGGCCCTGTCTCTCAATGGTGAAGAATCACTTTAAAAATTCTCGTATCCAGATCAGAATCCGGATCTTCACCAAAAGTTAATAAATGTGTCCTTGTCACACATCCAACCGGTCCACCAAATTTTGGTCGAATCTGGCCACAATTATTGTTGGAGATATCATTGCCATAGACAAACAGACAGACAGGGGTGAAAACACCTTCAGTGACAGTTAAAAATTGACGCATGGGAGTCCAATGCGGAGTCATTTAGGTGAATTGGTTAGGTAACCTTTTATATGGCACGCTGAACAAAATAAATGTTTAAAAGGCATTGAATCATAACTGAGGCATGAACAACTAATCGGCTGTTTATCTCCCTTCGTAAATTGCTATCTAGACGGGCGGTTAGCTGTGCGCATACGACGATATTTTTGTCACCGTTTTTAAGGGTCAGGCATGTGTAAGCAAGATGCTCGCTAAGCGTCTTTTGTAAATCTGGCCCACAATGGCTATGAATAAGTTGCATAATCAAATTAATATCTCATCAACAAATTAGTGGGTGAACTGTGGGCAAACATGTGTATGAGGAACTGGGTAAATGTGTTTCATACTGCATCATTTGAGAGAATGTGTATCTTTCGAAAGAATAGTGGACTAGATTTTATGCATAAACCATTAAAAACAAGCAGTCATAGACTGGTACTTATGAAATCGTCAACTTGACCTCTGACCTTGTCTAATAAAAAGCTGTCTCTAGAGAAGGTAGCGACGCAAACCAGAAGTTTCTACGATGATTCTGTACCAAACCATCAAAAATCGAATGTTTGACCTCACTGTGACCTTGACCTTTGACCGATTTTGACCAAAATCTAATCAGCACTAGCCATCACCCTCCTGAATCACGTGGTGTAATTTGACATTGGTAGCTTCTTTCGTTCTCGAGTTATCGTGCCTACAAACAAACACACAAACACACAAACACACACACACAAAAAACAAACAACAAACAGATGACGGAAGTCATCAATATACTTACGAAATCTTTAGATTTCGTAAGTAATAATAAAGGAAAACAAAAACGGAGAACCCACAACGCCCAAATATCCCTTCCAAAAAAATAAATGCATGTGTTTATGCCACAAAAATAACACTGAAATATATATATTTCTAACATTATGAACCTATGTGTGGATGACTCATTGACCCTGCTATTATGTGTTCCCTTACAAGGACATTCAATGCGGGAGGATGCCATTAGACCCATCAAAGCCTGCAATATATGGCTGTTTGTCCATGCTCGATCCATTGTAAATGCTGGGCATCAAACAAGTAATCAACAGGTTCCATTTTTAAAGTCTTTGGTATGACAGCCAGGGTCAGGTTCGAACTGCTGATGTTGCAGACTCAGAGTGGACACAAACAATTACACCACTGAACCTGGTTTGCTTGGCTGGTTGCCCACTCTCGCATTCATCCAAGAAGACATAATGACAATGAACCACCATAGATGGAAATCGTCTTGACAACTCCAATAGACCATTAGGTAATGAGAAATAATTTGGGAAGGATCAAGTACAACAAAGTTTGCTCATTCACGAGATTGAGCAACACAAGGAGTTAAGTAATCAAAAAGGTAAAGAACACCGTAAAGTTGCATGGCTACGACTACTACAACTAATCCACTGTCAGTCTTCTGCCTTCTGCCAATATTCACATGGGCTAAAGCCAAACTCATTGGTGCACTGGCATAACCAAGAGAGTCTTGAGCATCCTCGGGGATGGTGCCAGGTTGGTGACTGTGATAAAGATTTGAAGCAAATTCCAGGGAGATATGGGCCGGTACATGTTCACTTAAGCGAAATAGCATCTCCTTCCAATATTGCGTATAATCAGGCCAAGTCTAGTGATCTCACAGATGGTCCTGTTTGAGACTCGGTCATACCATTCAACCCCAAGGGTGTGGCATTGATATCGCGTGTGGAAAGCTTGTTATGTGTCTTGGTCCTTTTTCAAAAGCATCCAGGTCTCACAGCCATAGAGAAGAACAGGTATGACACATGTTCTGTAAATGTGGAGCTATGATGGTAAACTAAGACGGTGCTGTTTCCAGACAGCATCTAGTTGCCCCATGACAGAGCCAGCCATGCTAATTCGTCGATGCACATCAGGGCTGCAGTATCCAGACAAATGAATGTTCGACTCCAGGAAGGTGAAGTGGCACACGGACTCCACAACTACACCTGAAATAGGTACTGGTATGGGGGAGAGACCAATGGCAACTTTCTGTATCTTCGTTTTTTGCCATGAAGGATAAAGACCGAGGCTTTATCAACCGATTCAAAGTGGTTGAACACGGCAGCCATACTGTTACATCATCCCATGATGTATATGTAAGGAGATGTCACGCACACCTTTGTCATATTGACCCTTCAAGTTGTTTGATTAAATTGAAACAAAAGGAACAGACATCACCATGGAATTGTATGGCCTGTAAATGGTAAACCTATAGAATGCTAGACAAAAATAGAAAGGGAAATAGATAGATGATGCAATAACTCAAGCAAGAAAGGAATATGAAGGAAGGGAAAGGTGAGCATTGTGATGTAATAGAAGGTTATTTCATACAAGCAGCGGCCATCCACCTGGAGTGATGGTGACAGGGAAGCTGCTGAGAGCTACACTTGGATGGAAACAAAACATTATATTGCTTGATTGAATTGGAGAAAAAGCATCAAATGTCACCGTCGAATAGTACAGCTTGTAAAACGATGGAAAAGACACGTAGAGGACAGAATAACTCATTGTGATACGATACAAGCATGTGAATTCATTGAAGCAACAGCAATCCACTCATAGGGGTGGCGCACTCATTTGTGGCCTCCTTTCCGATTCTCCTTATAGGAGTCCTATTTCAATGGTCTGCAGGGTAATATATCACGGTAATGTACACAAAAGCCTCCTATTTTTCAAATGCACTATCTTCTTCTTCTCCCTTTCCTCCCTTTATAAGAGGTGAGGTCCAATGATACCAATCTTTTGCCATGCCTTGACCATGGTCCTCCTCCACTTCTCAGCTTATTCTCTCTTTACTCTGCACCTTATTGATATCCTTCCTTAAACAATCTACGCACCTCAATTATCTCTTTTCATCTACCTCTTTTCCTCCTACCTTACTCCTTCAACCTATCCATTCTCATTGCCATTCTCTCTTCCCCCATTCGCAGCACATAACCGGCCCACTTCAGCCGGCTTCTTACCAATCCCCCTGTCAAGCTTACTTGCACATCAATCTCCTCCCTCAGTTCATCCATCCTCCTTCTATTCACCCTCTTCACTCCCACAATCCTCCTGACCCAGTTGTTCTCATAGACCTGCAGCCTCTGTTGCTATCTCCCCGTCAGTGCCACTACTTCCAGACCGTAAAGGTTGGCTGGCATTACACAAGACACCAGAACTTCCCCTTTCAATTTCCTTGATATCTTTCTGTCTGCAATCAATCCCTCCATCCTCCTCCAGGCATTCACACCCACCTGAATCCTCCTCCGCATCTTTGCCTCTGACCTACCATCCCTGGTCACTGTTCCCCACAGATATTTAAACCTATTTTCCTGTCTGATCTCCTTCCATTCCAGTCAATAGATCACTTTCTTCCCACCATCTTTTTCTAAGTTGTTGTACACCTCCTTATTCCTCACCTTATCCACAGCTCTCCTTGCTGCTTTCTTCTTCTCCCCATACAGGTGCAGCAACCCTGCATTTGCTTTCCTCCCTCTATCCTTGATCTTCTCTATCCTCTTCCAAACCTCCTTATTTTCATCAACTACCTTCGCTACTTCCTCCGTCCACCATGTCTGGTTCCTATTCCTACCATAAGGAATATCTAATGTCCACAACCAAGTGCATAGCAGAGTTGGAAGCCGAGTTAAAGTACCCCATCTGAAAAAAGGGTACTCTCAGATGTAACACCTCGCCTGCACAGCACAGGGGAGAGGACGAAGACAGATATTAAGATGTTTTTTAATCAAAGCGTAATGATTCTGTTTTGACAACACAGAAGCAAGAACGCTGCATGCTCAAAGGTATACACTGTCTTCAGAAAGTATACACACCCCTTGACATTTTCGATTTTGTTGTTACAGCCTGAATTTAAAATGGATTAAATGTAATTTTTTTTGTTACCTATCTACACAAAATACCCCATAATGACAAAGTGAAAACATGTTTTCCAAATTTTTACGAATTTATTCGAAATGAAACACAGAAATATCTAATTTACATAAGTATTCAACCCGCTGAGTCAATACATTGTAGAAGCGCCTTTGGCAGTGATTACAGCTCCGAGTCTTCTTGGGTATGTCTGTATCCGTTTTGCACATCTGGATTTGGGGATTTTCTCCCATTCTTCCTTGCAGATTTGCTCAAGCTGTTAGCTCTGAGCTATGAGCGACGTGCGACATCTGAGCTCAAGCTCAGATGCACCTGAGTCAAGTCGGATGAGGAGCGTCGCTGAACAGCAATCTTCAAGTGTTTCCACAGATTCTCAATGGGATTCAAGTCTGGACTTTGGCTGGGTCAATCAAGGACTTTCACATTCTTGTTCTGAAGCCATTTCAGTGTTGCTTTGGCTCCATGCTTGGGGTAATTGTCCTGTTGGAACATCAATCTTTGCCGCAGTCTCATGTCTTTTGCACTCTGAAGCAGGTTCTCCTCAAAGATTTGCCTGAGTTTGGTTCCATTCATTGTCCCTTATATCCTTACAAGTCTCCCAGTCCCTGCTGCTGAAAAGCATCCCCATAGCATGATTGATGCTGCCACCACCATGCTTCGTGGAAGGGATGGAGTGAGATGGGTGATGAGCTGTGCTCGGTTTCCACCAGATGTAGCGCTTTGCATTCAGGCCAAAGAGTTCAATTTTCGTCTCATCAGACCATAGAATATTTTGTCTCATGCTTTCAAACTCCAGTTTCGTGTGCTTTTTGCAAACTCCAGGCATACTGCCATGTGCCTTTTTCTCAGGAGTGGCTTCAGTCTGGCCAATCTCCCATAAAGCCTAGATTTGTGAAGTGCTTCCGAGACTGTTGTCCTTCCACCAGGTTCTCCCATCTCAGCAAAGGAACTCTGTAGTTTTGTCAGAATGGTCATTGGGTTCTTGGTCACCTCCCTGACCATGGTCCTTCTTGCCCGGTTGCTCAGTTTGGTTGGACGGCCAGCTCGAGGAAGAGTCTGGGTAGTTCCATCTTCTTTACATTTCCTAATGATGGAGCTCACTGTGCTCTTGGGAACTTTCAACACTCTAGAAATTGTTTTATATCCTTCCTCAGATCTATGCCTCCTCACAATTATATCTCGGAGTTCTATGGACAGTTCCTTGGACTGCATGGTAGAGTTTCTGCTCTGACATGCACCGTCAACTGTGGGAACTTATATAGAATGGTGTGTTTCTTTTTAAATCATGTCCAATCAGTTGAATTGACCACAGGTCGACTCCAGTCAAGTTTTTGAGACGTCTCAAGGATGATCAAAGGAAATTGGATGCACCTGAGCTCAATTTGGAGTGTTATAGAAAGGGGTTAAATACTTATTGATGCAAGACATTTCAGATTTTTGTTTTTAATGAATTTGCAAAAATTTCTGAAAAAAAAATTCAACTTTAACATTATGGGGTATTTCTTCATATTATTACAGTATTATGTGCAGATCAATGACAAAATCTAATGAAATCAATTTTAAATTCATGCTGGAGCACAACAAAATGTGAAAACTTCCTGATGGCACTACAATCAGAGTACTCTGGGTTCTTGTTGTTTTTTTTATGATGGTACTCATTTCTCAAATACTTTTCTGAATAAAAACAAAACAAAACAACATGTACAGTACTGTGCAAAAGTTTGAGTTATTCCAATGATATTCATACTTAGAGTAAATTCATCCAATTTTCAGTGATAAGTTATCTGTGTTTATTATTGTAAACTACCAGCCTCTAAATGTGTGTGAAACAAACTGCTTAAGTAAACTAGAGTTGATCATGGAAAACCTTACGCAGTGCAGACTTGAGAAAAATGACATGAGAAGAGTCTTTTAAACTCTTGCTTTGTGTTTTAGAGCATGATCTACATTCATTTTGTTCGTGAACCTTACATAACAGGTGTGATGGTAACCACACAGCGCTATGCAATGCCATATTTGTCAGAATGCAAAATCTCAAACAGTTATTCTACCCTCAGGGCATGAATATTTTTCCAAACCCTGCAAAAAGGAAGATTTTTTGAAAGTGCCCAAAAAGATGATTTATGTTTTGCAGTGTTCAAGTATATAATTCATTTGAAATAAAACAATGATTTTAAAGGCTGCAGAAAATAATAAATTTTAGAAGTTTACCACCGTTGATACAGTGTCTTTTACACCACCTGATTTAACACATTACATTAGTTCTTCAGTTTGTTGTTTGTACCCTTTATAACGTCGTTAAAAACAGTAACTTTCCTGTTTGGAAGGATTTTCAATTTTGTTTTACTGCCAGGCAGGCAGACGGAGTAAAATAATTATCTCACTCCTCTGTGCATGTGCAGTCGGGACAAATTCAGAGCCAAAGTACTGCTAGAATGCAGGTCCGTTGTCTGATTAATCTTCTGATTCATGTTCCATATATAACATTCTATTGAAATCAAGTTGTTCCTCGATCATAAACTGACGTTTGTAAACAGACAGACACACAGAAGTGAACCAATAATTGTTTAATCCCGTTTTTTGCTTCGCATGTGCAGGGCAATAACAAGAACAGTCATTTTATAGTATCAGTCAATACTTTGTGTGTCTGCCCTTTGCCTTCTTGAGTGCCACCACTCTTTTACCCATGCTTCCTGTTTCCGACCGAAGCACTCTTACAGTAATATTGCGCCAAATATCCTGCAGTACATTCCACAGTTCTGTAAGGTGAGTTGGGTTCCTCTTGTTCTTCTCTGTTTCCAGGTAATCTCATATAGCTGTGATGAGACTCACGTGTGGACTCTGGGGTGGCGATTGTAACACTTAGTGCACACCAGTTGTAACCTTGTTCTCCAAATACTGTTTTGCAACATTGGAAGTGTGTTTTCGATCATTATCTTGTTTGAAACTGAATTCTCTTCCGAAACAGTTTCCACAAGGAGCTGCATTATGCTGCAGTATCTGCTTGTACTTCTCTTTTGTTAGCATCCCATTGATTTTTACAGGTTTTCCTACACCAAAAGCTGAGATACAGCCCCAGACAGTCAGAGGAGAGGAGGGGATTGGGCCCACACTCTGTGCAGAGCGCTGGTGCTGCTTAAGCAGTCTCCTTGACAATTGGGCACAATCCTGGACGGGTCGCCACTCCGACATAGTATACCAGCATGGTGGCACTCATTTTGCCAACCTCGGAAGGATGACAGGTCGAGTTAACCCCACCTGGTATTAATTAAACAGCTGAGCGGGATTTGAACTAGGACCCTTGGATCCAAAGCCCACAACCCTAACCATTAAGCCAACACCAGGCATACAGTCACAGAGCCTCCCCATTGTTTAATAGTAGGCTGCAAACATTGCATATTCTAACATTCTCCAGGTTTTCGGTATATGAACAGGTGTCTCTTAGATCCAAAAAGTTCAAACTTTGATTCATCAGATCAGAATACCCAATTCCATTTTTCAGTCACCCAATCTTGGTATTGCTTTGCAAATTTCACATCTCTCACCCTTAACTGAAAATATGACTAATCAGCTCTGACTCCAAAAAACATCATCCACAGCTGCGACTCGGCCGGGTTCTATAATTATCAACACTCGTCCCTTCTAGTCAAAAATGTCTACATAAAGCAACCACAAAACCCCACACCAGGTAAGCCTGATGCTGTTTTGAACTCTACCCGAGCTCCTCCACAGCTGCAGGCATTTATATGCAGCACATGAATGAGAACCACAACGCTATACGCTCCCATTAGCCACTGGACCGGTTTCATCGCCTGTTGGCAAATTGTCAGTGGTAGTGTCGACAGAAATGCGCACCACCGAGGCTACCAGACCCTGTTCCACATGCAATGTGGATAACAGTCAACATATAAATACTAAAAACCTTATCACATCTATAAATACTAAATGGGCAGCTCCAAGGTAAGTGCACTTATTTGTACCATTCTGTCAGGCATACATTTCAGAGACAGCTTGTAAACTTGATGCAGACTGCATACCTATTAAATTAATCAATGAAGAGATAAATTCCTGGGGGGGGGGGGGGGGGATAAGAATTGAGTAAAACTTTTCCTCTAAAGTCATACTAAAATGGCAATGTGTCATCTATCACCGTCCCTATTCCGTTTGCGTTGTCCATTGTACATGCCATAAAATCATAAGGTATTTTTGTTGTATCACGGATAAATTCTGCAAGAACTTCCTATCTATCGCATATTATTTGAGCATAGGAATGTTTCTTCTGAAGCTTTACTTGATGCATTCACTTTACTTGATTCTTTACATGATCCATAACTGCCAAACAGGACATAAAGAGTCAACCACAAGTTATATAATCAAGCAAGGAGAAAAAGACATAAAATGTCATAGCCACCGTGGTTTTAGTAATTTTGCTGTGCCGAGTTAAAGAGCTAGCCCATATTTACAAGATTTATTTGTATGCGCAACTGACTTGAGTGATCATGTGACATGAAAGATTGCTTACGATTGGGTTATTCGGTCATTAATATTAATGATGTGGATCACGAAGTTATATTGTTCAAGATAGTGGGTCACGTGACATGTATGATATTTTAGATTGGGAATGCAAATTTCGCACAGAAGGCATTTACACAAACATTATAACATTTAATAATGTATATTTATGTGTAAAATAAATTATATAACTCTAGGCAATAGAAAATTATCATTCAGTTGAAAATTCTGTCTGATCAGTTTTTGTAAACTGTACTTAATGGTGGTTGCGGTGAAATGGAAAAGAGTAATCAGAATTTTTTTTTAATTTTTATGAAAGATGCTTCATGGTATAGGTATGAAAAAAAATAGAAAAAGATCGGTAAATGCATGTCCGAGAAATGGTTGAGGACGTGTTCAATACCGGTTTTTTTTTACTACTAAAATAGTCACCAATCTACCAGTCGGCCATCTTTGATCAGATCACAAAATAAAGTGAGTCGCACATGTATGCCATCATGTACTGTGCTTGTGCCAAGTTTTAACAAAATCGGACCATGCATGTCTGAGAAATGGTTAGGGACACATTTAAGTAACAAAATGGCCACCAGTCAGCCATCTTGGATCTGATCTCAGAAAAAAAAAATGATGATCATACGTAAGTCATCATTCATTATCTGTATGCCAAGTTTGAACAAGATCGGTAAATGTATGTCCGAGAAATGGTTGAGGATGTGTTCAACATCGGGTTTTTACAACTAAAATGGCCACCAATCGGCCATCTTTAATCAAATCGCAAAACAAAATGATGTGCATATGTAGACCATCATACGTTGCCTTTGTACCAAGTTTGAACAAAATCAGTCCATTCACCTCCAAGAAATGGCTGCGGACGGACAGATGGATGCACGGACAGACAAACCCAATCCATAAGCCCCCGTTTCAGGCAAAGTCCAACGGGGGCTAATCATACATGAGTAAGTCTCGCTCCATGTAGATGCTGCAAATGCAAATAAGTCAGCTTAACACAACTGCCAAGGGGGGGGGGTGAGGGCTTGTGGAAGGAAGGAAGAAAGGAAGGAAGAAGAGGGGTGGGGGTTCCAAAATCTACACTTGATATTTTTATAACCACACCAAGAGAAATATATCTAATATATAAAGCTCCTTCAAATCACTCACTCACTGACTGATAATAAAGCTCGGTAGCTCTGGGTGACAAAGAAAGCTTAAATTTTGTGTGCTGAAAGCCATAGAAGCCGATACACTGGGAAAAAAAAATCACAGAACCATTGGAAAACAATCTGTAAATGAAAATATAAATAAATGAAAATAAATAAATGAAAAAAAAAATGAAAAAAATGCAGGCGAGCGACCCAAGATAACGGGGAAGCACGGTAATTTTGTTTACCGACGGACATCGAAGCCGATACACTGGGGAAAAAATCTCAGAACCATCGGAAAACATCTGTAAATGAAAATATAAATAAATGAAAATAAATAAATGAAAAAAAATGAAAAAAATGCAGGCGAGCGACCCAAGATAACGGGGAAGCACGGTAATTTTGTTTGCTGACGGACATCGAAGCCGATACACTGGGGAAAAAAATCTCAGAACCATCGGAAAACATCTGTAAATGAAAATATAAATTAATGAAAATAAATAAATGAAAAAAAAATTGAAAAAAATGCAGGTGAGCGACTCAAGATAATGGGGAAGCACGGTAATTTTGTTTGCCGACGGACATCAAAGCCGATACACTGAGAAAAAAAATCTCAGAACCATTGGAAAATATCCACACATGAAAATATAAATAA
>CM068956.1:50887320-50903190 GCA_035128595.1 Eptatretus atami | reverse complement strand
TTAAAATAAATAAATGACAAAAAAAATGAAAAAAATGCAGGCGAGTGACCCAAGATAATGGGGAAGCACGGTAATTTTGTTTACCGACGGACATCGAAGCTGATACACTGACAAAAAAATCTCAGAACCATTGGAAAATATCCACATATGAAAATATAAATAAATTAAAATAAATAAATGAAAAACTAAATTAAAAAATAATGGGGTGAGCGACCCGAGACAATGGGGAAGCACGGTAATTTTATTTACCGATGGACATCGAAGCCGAAACACTGGGGAAAAAAAATCACAGAACCATTGGAAAATATCCACACATGAAATATAAATAATTAAAATAAATAAATGACAAAAAATGAAAAAAATGCAGGCGAGCGACCCAAGATAATGGGGAAGCACGGTAATTTTGTTTACCGACGGACATCGAAGCCGAACACTGGAGAAAAAAATCTCAGAACCATTGGAAAATATCCACACATGAAAATATAAATAAATTAAAATAAATAAATGAAAACCTAAATTAAAAAATAATGGGGTGAGCGACCCGAGACAATGGGAAGCACGGAATTTTGTTTACCGACGGACATCGAAGCCGATACACTGGGGAAAAAAAATCACAGAAGCATTGGAAAATATCCACACATGAAAATTAAATAAATTAAAATAATAAATGAAAAACTAAATTAAAAAATTAATGGGGTGAGCGACCCGAGACAATGGGGAAGCACGGTAATTTTGTTTACGATGGACATCGAAGCCGAAACACTGGGAAAAAAAATCAAGAACCATGGAAAATATCCACACATGAAATATAAAATAAATTAAAAATAATAAATGACAAAAAAAATGAAAAAAATGCAGGCGAGCGACCCAAGATAATGGGGAAGCACGGTAATTTTGTTTACCGACGGACATCGAAGCCGAAACACTGGAGAAAAAAATCACAGAACCATTGGAAAATATCCACACATGAAAATAAAAATAAATTAAAATAAATAAATGACAAAAAAATGAAAAAAATGCAGGCGAGCGACCCAAGATAATGGGAAGCACGGTAATTTGTTTACCGACGGACATCGAAGCCGATACACTGAGAAAAAAATCTCAGAACCATTGGAAAATATCACACATGAAAATATAAATAAATTAAAATAAATAAATGAAAAACTAAATTAAAAAAATTAATGGGGTGAGCGACCCGAGACAATGGGGAAACACGGTAATTTTCGCACCGACGGACATCGAAGCCAATACATCAGGAAAAAAATCACAGAACCATCGGAAAACATCTGTAAATGAAAATATAAATAAATGAAAATAAATAAATGAAAAAAAAATGAAAAAAATGCAGGCGAGCGACCCAAGATAACGGGAACGCGGTAATTTGTTTACCGACGGACATCGAAGCGATACACTGGAGAAAAAAACACAGAACCATTGGAAAATATCCACACATGAAAAATAAAATAAATTAAAATAAATAAATGACAAAAAAATGAAAAAATGCAGGCGAGCGACCCAAGATAATGGGGAAGCACGGTAATTTGTTTACCGACGGACATCGAAGCCGATACACTGAGAAAAAAATCTCAGAACATTGGAAAATATCCACACATGAAAATATAAATAAATTAAAAATAATAAATGAAAAACTAAATTAAAAAAATTAATGGGTGAGCGACCCGAGACAATGGGGAACACGGTAATTTTACGCACCGACGGACATCGAAGCCAAATACATCAGGAAAAAAATCACAGAACCATCGAAAACATCTGTAAATGAAAATATAAATAAATGAAAATAAATAAATGAAAAAAAAATGAAAAAAAATGCAGGCGAAGCGGAGCCCAAGATAACGGGGAAGCGCGGTAATTTTGTTTACCGACGGACATCGAAGCCGATACACTGGGGGAAAAATCTCAGAACCATCGGAAAATATCCATACATGAAAATATAAATAAATTAAAATAAATAAATGAAAAAGTAAATTAAAAAAATTAATGGGGTGAGCGACCCGAGACAATGGGAAAGCACGGTAATTTTATGCGCCGACGGACATCGAAGCCAATAAATCAGGAAAAAATCACAGAACCATTGGAAAGCATAAGTAAATGAAAATATAAATAAATGGAAAAACATGAATGAAAATAAATAAATGAAAACTCAAGTGCAGGTGAGCGACTTGAGACAATGGGGGAAGCATGGTTCATTATTGCAGGTGAGCGACTTGAGACAATGGGGGAAGCATGGTTCATTATTGCAGGTGAGCGACTTGAGACAATGGGGGAAGCATGGTTCATTATTGCTTACAATGTGTAAGCACACCCCGCGAGCATGATAAAATATTCAATCACAATTCCACCTTTTCCCATTACCTGTTCATACGATTTATTACCAGCACAGAGGGCATGCCTGAAGAGCAACAAACGTGGCCTTCAGCATTTTCACAAGAGGACATCAAGTTTTATCTACTTTTGAGACAAATGTCCGAAAATTCGGAACATCTGCAACATCTCAAAACGTGCAATTGTCCAGAGTCTGCGAACAGCACCAGTTCCATGACCAATTAGATCACCCTCTGTTGTCCATTATACCTGAAACCACAGCACCTGATTGTACTGCCGAGGCATTGTGTTATTTATTTACTTATTTATTTTGTGTGCATGATCCAGGTAAGGGAACAAAAATGGAAAGGGGGAAACATCAACAGCAAAGTATAATGAGAGTGAGATCAAGGGGACGAGGGAGGAAAAAAAATCACAAAAATCTGGAAAAAAAAGGAGAGTGCTTAGGAATGGGGTCATTTTGGGTAGAAGAGCCGTTCCACCGGCGGCTCATTAATTGGCGTGAATCTCCGTATTGAAGACAGCGCCACGTGTTGCGCCGTGTGAACGGGAAAGAGACGCTCGAGGGAGGAGATGGAGACTCGGAGAGGAAAGGGAGGAGTAGGAGGATGAGTGCGATGACAAGGTGCGGGAGCGGTAGAGAGGATCCCGTTGGGGTTGGCGGTGGACGCGTCGCGAATGACTGCGCTCAGATCAGAGAACCCGTGGGTTCAGGTGTGCGATGGCCAGAACATTTGTGGTTGAACAATGACTGTCGTACAAACTCGAGAAGGCAGTGAAAACGGTGGGGAGGAGATGGAAAAGGCCGTTCGTTTGGACTCCGACACGTTTCGGAGCCAGAGCAGCTCAGACGTAGCGCTCGGTTGCTCGTACGAGAGGGTCATCATCAACGTGTCCGGTCTTCGGTTCGAGACCCAGCTGAGAACGTTGGCACAGTTCCCGAACTCGTTGCTTGGAGACCCCGAGCGTCGGTCTCGGTACTTCGACCCTCTTCGCAACGAGTACTTCTTCGACCGTAACCGGCCGAGTTTCGACGCCATCCTGTACTACTACCAGTCTGGAGGGCGCGTCCGAAGACCGGCAAACGTCCCCTTCGACATTTTCACCGAGGAGATCAAGTTTTACGAGCTCGGGGACGAGGCGATGATCAAGTACCGTGAAGATGAAGGTTACATAAAGGAAGAAGAGCGACCGATGCCCTCATTGGAGTACCAGAAACAGGTATGGCTCATGTTCGAATATCCTGAGAGCTCCGGCACAGCGCGGGCCATAGCCATCGTCTCCGTGCTGGTCATTTTGATCTCCATCATCATATTTTGTCTGGAGACCCTTCCAGCATTCCGGGAAGACGACGATTCCACGAACAATGTTACGGTGGAAAAAGAATCAAGAGAAAACACTTTTGCTGACCCGTTCTTCATCGTGGAGACCATCTGCATCGTCTGGTTCTCTTTTGAACTCCTGGTGCGATTCTTCGCAAGTCCCAGCAAGCCGGATTTCTTCAGGAATATCATGAATATCATCGACATCATCGCTATTCTTCCATACTTCATCACACTGGGCATGGAGCTGGCAAAGCAGCAAGGCGATGGTCAGCAGACGATGTCCCTTGCCATCCTGCGCGTCATTCGCCTGGTTCGGGTCTTCAGGATATTCAAGCTGTCACGCCACTCGAAGGGTCTCCAAATCCTCGGGCAGACCCTGAACGCGAGCATGCGAGAGCTGGGCCTCCTCATCTTTTTTCTCTTCATCGGCGTTATCCTCTTCTCCAGCGCCGTGTACTTCGCCGAGGTTGACGAACCGAAGACCCTCTTCACGAGCATCCCCCACTCGTTCTGGTGGGCCGTGGTTACCATGACCACTGTGGGATATGGAGACATGGCCCCTGTTACGCTCGGAGGAAAGGTTGTGGGCTCCCTGTGCGCCATCGCCGGTGTGCTGACCATTGCTTTACCCGTCCCTGTAATTGTATCAAATTTTAATTACTTTTACCACCGTGAGACGGAGAGTGAAGACAATGTGGAGTATGCCCACGTGTCCAGCACCCCAAGCCACGTGCCAGTCAAGCAGAGCCACAGCTCCTCGAGTGTAAGAATTGTCAATATAATCTATGCTCTACTTCTTCCCCTTACCTTATTATTCCACACAATAACGTTTGTCGATAACAACTACACCCTCCTGTTTATGAAGCTCGTGGTACATAAAACATCAGGGTATCTGCAAAGGTAAAGCAACACCTATCTGAGCCACTGACTATAAACCTCATTTGATTGAAAGGGAATTTCACGAAAGAAAAAAAAACTAAAAAACAATTGACAAAAAGTTTATTTTGGTTGAAAAACTTTTCATGTTGCATTAAAATATGATGCGCGCAGACCTCGTGACGGTACACACGAATTACTGATTTATTAAAGGACACTGAAATCAAACCATGCTCTTGCTACTCCACAATTGACCTTCATGCTTAGCATGATCAGACAACTGGGCTACAGGGTGAATTAATTGGCAATCTTCAAGGAAATATTGATTAAACTCTTAGTGTCTCACTCAGGAACAAGAAGTGAGATCCACTTTCAATATTTCCCATGGGGATTCGAGATTTATGGGAATATGCCGCAACCAGGCGACGAGGCAATTCATTAAGAGAACACATTGGGCATTCATTCAATCTAAAATCTGCACAAGCACATTTGCTTTAGCTGTTTAGCAGAAACATATTGTGATGTTACTTAACTGTTTTCGTTTTGTTCTGGACCATTTTCTGTGGATTTCACAACATAATTACCTCCGCCACCTAAGGTGGAAGGTGGTTATGCTTTTTCACCCCTGTTTGTTTGTCTGTTTGTCTGTCTGTCTGTCTGTGCGCAGGATAACTCGAAAAGTCAGGTATGGATTAAAACGAAACTTGGTGGATGAGTTGGGAAGGTGATAAGAACAAGCTGATTAGATTTTGGTTTATGTCCGAATGCAGATTTGGCCTATCAGTGGGATACAAACCGTAAAATGTTCAGCCTGGTGGAAGTATGCACTCTACCGAGTGCTGCTCCAGTTTACTACTTTTTAGCCCCCGTTGGACTTGGTCTGAAATGGGGGATCATGGATTTGGTCTCAATTTTCGTGTCCGTCCGTTCGCGCGTGTGTCCGCGACCACATCTCGGACATGTATGGACCGATTTTATTCATACTTAGCAAAAAGACAACACATTATGGAATACATATGTACGTCATTTTCTTGAGATGTCAGATCCAAGATGGCCGACTGGTGCCATTTTAGTTGTGAAAGACCCGATGTTGAACATGTCCTCAACCATTTCTCGGATATGCATTTACTGATGTTCAAAGGTAGCAGACAGATATAGAATGATGGCTTACATATGCACGTCATCGTTCTTTGAGATCTGATCCAAGATGGCCGACTGGTGGCCATTTTAGTTGAAATAAACCGGATGTTGAACACGTCCTCAACCATTTCTCGGACATGCATTTACCAATGTTGTTTAAACTTGGCAGACAGATAAAGAATGATAGCTTTCCTAAGCATTTCATTTTTTCTCTGAGATCAGTTCCAAGATGGCCGACTGGCAGATATTTTGTTACTTAAACGTGTCCACAACCATTTCTCCGACATGTATGGTCCGATTTTGTTCAATCTTGTCAAAATCACAGTACACAATGACGTACACCAGCATGTAACTTTATTTTGTGATCTGATCAAAGATGGCTGACTGGTAGAATGGTGGACACTTTAGTTGCAAAAAAACATGATGTTGAACACGTCCTCAATCATTTCTCAGACATGCATTTACCCATCTTGTTCAAACTTGGCACACAGATAATGAATGATGGCTTACATAAGCACGTCCTTTTTTTGAGATCAGATGCAAGATGCCAACTGGCGGCCATTTCAGTTGTAAAAAAAATCTGATATTGAACACATTCTCAACCATTTCTCGGACAAGCATTTACAGATGTTGTTCAAACGTGGCAGACAGATAATGAATGATGGCTTACATATGAACGTCACCCATCTTTGAGATCTGATCCAAGATGGCCAACTGGCGGCCATTTTAGTTGTGAAAAAAACTCGACGTTGAACACGTCCTAAACCATTTCTCGGACATGCATTTCCCAATATTGTTCAAACTTGGCACATAATTAATGACGGCTTACATATGCACATCATTTTTTTTTCGAGATTAGATCCAAGATGGCCGACTGGTGGCCATTTTATTGCTTAAATACGTCCCTAACCATTTCTCAGACATGCATGGTCCGATTTTGTTCAAACTTGGCAAAAGCACAATACGTGATGGCATGCACGTGCCTCTCACTTTATTTTGCGAACTGATCAAAGATGGCTTCCTGGTAGACTGTCAGCCATTTAGTTGCACATAAATATGCGCTAGCCCTTTAACTCCATACAGCAAAATTACTAAAACAATGGGGGCTATGAAATTCTATGTCTTTTTTACTTATTATACAAGGGTTTAGGCTCATGAAGGAGCTAAATGTCAAAGAGCATCAGGTTTACTGACTTTTTTGAGGGTCTAGACTCTAGGCTCATGGGGAAACTAAATGATAAAGATCAACAGGTTTACAGACTACCAAATGGTATGGTGAGGATGGACATTTCAACGAAGCAAGGAGGAATTAACACAAAAAAGAGTAACATCATTTGATGGCAAAGTGGAGCAATGGCCAAGAATCGGCATGTGTAGAAGAGATCATCATGAAAGTGCATCGGTAAGCACAGCAGCTCATTTGAAAAACTGAAATTAGGAGGATGAAACAACAGGACTATGTGTCTTTTGCACCTGAGAATGTGGAGAGGCTTCTTTCAACCCTCGACTCTGACGCTGCTCCTGGAACAGATGGCATGAGCTTTCGTGTCCTAAAAACCTGTTCTGCTCTTACACATCCTCCCTCTGCCCTTTTCACACTATATCTGCGCTCGGTCATCTTCCATCTGCTTGGAAATCCGACAACATCACTGCATTACGTAAAAAAAGGTGCAAAAGCCGTTGCCTTTCCTATAGACCAGTGGTTCTCAACCTTTTTTGCCCCATGCACCCTTTTCACCATGTGTCAGAATGTCATTCCCCCCTTTGCAAGATTGTCTGACTCAAAAGTTGGATTCCAAATAATATGCATATTTAATATTTGAACATCTTTTTTATTTTTCGATATTAGTACATAACATATACATAACTTGGATTATTTTTATAGTGGAGTTTTAAAATCTAATAACAATAAGAAAATGTTTATGATTTTAAAACTTGAATAAAAGTGTTTTATTTATATTCATAACTAACTACTATAACAGACTAAATTACTGAAGCATACTTCAATAAACAAAAGTCAATAGAATCGCCAGTGGTATTGTAATTCATTTATTCTGTATGAAGATTACAGTCAATGAGAAACCTGTGATTGTTTTTTTCTCACCAATTCTTGGATACACTGGAGAGTGCTTGAAAGGCACAACACAGGTCATTTTCAACCTCCAATCTACTTCGTTGCTTCGTTTTCATTTGCAACAGAGTTGAAAAGCCTGACTCACAAATATATCCACACAAATGGAATGCAATGCATGGATAGGTCTTTCTGCCACTTTTGGGATGGATCGCGACATCAAGGGCCAAAATTCTGTGATTGATTTCTCATCGAACATATCTCTTGCTCCCGCATCAGTCTTCAGCTCCAAAATTCATCTTAACAATCATCAGGAACTTTTTCAACTGCAATTTAAATGAATTTCGCACTAAATCCAACTCCTCATCACTGAGTTCAGGAAAATATCGCTGAATTCATTTCCAGTGCTGTCAAATGCTGCAAAATTTCATTTTTTGCAAATTCTGGAAGCACTTGGTCTTCACCACCAGCAACAGACATTGATGACAGTTTCTCAAACATTGCAATATTTTGATCTTGACCTTTCTCTTCCAATTTTCCAGCTTGCTCATAAAAGCTTTCAAGGAATCCATGAATTTTATGATGTTTGTATTCCTTCCTTGCATCTGAAGATTCAGTTTATTCAGCTGCTCAAAATGTACATCAAATAGGCAAGGTGCATGATCCATTCCTCATCATCCAGCCAGGCAAAAAATTCATCTACCCTGAACTTCAAAAAATAATTTGAGCTCATCCTAAGCTCAATACTCGCTCAGTTACATTTCTTCTTGAAAGCCATCGAACATTTGTGTGGAAAAGAAGCAAATGATGGCCTTCATCCATGTCAGTACATAACGCTTGAAAAGTCGTGAGTAAGGCTGTCCTTGACAAAATTTGCAATTTGAATTGTTTGATCCAAAACCTTCCAAAAGTGGAGCTGGAAGTGTTTTGAGGCCAGGTCTGACGATTGATCATACAATGAATGCCTTTCACTTTTGGAGCTCGCTTTTTCACACAAACTTGAAATCCAGATTTTGTCCCAACATAGCTGTCCCATCCTGTACAGTACCCACAAACATTATCCCACAAAAAATTTCTGATTAAAGAAAGATGAAACCTTTTCCAAAATATCTGAGGCCTGGTAGTTGTTTCAAGAAGAGAACAAAAGAGAACTCCTCTTTAATGAACCTGAGTGAACATATCTTGCAAACACCAGCAACTGAAACACGATGCCACATCAGTCGATTCGTCAAGTTGAATTGAAAATAAGCCAAATGCTGCAGACTTATCTCCTGCACAACTTGATCCTTGATGCAATGGCGATGTCGCTGATCCTCCTTGAACAGTATCTGTTTGATAGTGAAACGCTGCAAGTTTTTTCCTAATCCATTTCCCAACACAATTTCCACCATTTTGAGAGCCAAGGTTTGATCAAGTTTCCCCAATTTATGTGGTTTTTTCTGCTTTTCTATTTCCAGTGCTACGACATAAGAAGCTTCAATAACCTTTTGTTCATTTGTTGGAATGCCTTGTTGAACCAGCTTCATTCTTTTTGAGAGCATTCCCATGACGTTCAAAAAACTTTTGTCCTTGTCCTTGTGTTGAGGATGAACATTCTGCAAATGTTGCTTCAACTTTGTTGGTTTCATAGAATCATTGACAAAGCTTTGCTACAAATAACACAAGAGGCCTTTCTTCCATTGATGAGATGGATGTGAATCCATATGAAATCACACATACCCTCTTTTTTTGACACTCATGATGGCTCCAAATTCTGTGAATAAAAAACAAAATAAGTCAAAGATAACTTTAAATGGAATATTTCCACAAGATAAAAAGTGAAATATTTATCATTATTTTTAATTTAATCTGTGACATTCAATAAACTTTATTGAATGTCACAATTAAATAAAAAAACAAACATCAATTCTATGGATTGTACATAATCTACAGGACATCACCCCTTATTCAATAATCGTGTAGATTATGTACAATTGTAGAATTGTAGTTTGTGAAAGATCAATATTCCAACAGTTTGAGTCTGCCAATCTGTGGTCCCATTCCCCCTGAAACCCTAAAATCTCCTGGGGGGAATCCCCCCTGGTTGAAACCACTGCTATAGACCTATCAGCTTACTTGCAATCAATCAGCAAGTCATAGAATCCATCATCGCAATTAATATGAAATCCTTCCTTTTATCCAACAACCTCATCTCAGATCACCAATTTGGATTCAGACCAGGTCACTCCACCTTGGATATGTTGCTTCTACTCATCTAATAATGAATGGAGGCCCTCAATTTCAGACATGAGATCAGGGCCCTCTCTCTGGACATATCTCATGCTTTTGATACAGTCTGTCATCCTGCCTTACTCTGCAAACACTCTACCTATGGCATCCAAGGTCAACTCCACACGTGGCTTGCTCACTTCCTCTACTCTTGTAGCCATTGTGTGGCACTCAATGGAATCCTTTCATCTCTTCTTCCTGTCAAGGCTGGAGTGCCCCAAGGTAGTGTTCTGGGCCTAGTCCTATTCCAGCCCAGACTCCACCCTATACCGTGGCATCCCTAATCCTTCAGACAGGCAGGCTGCAGCCTCTTCTCTCTCTTCAGTCCTTGAAAAAAATTACAAGATAGTCAAACACTTGGAATATGTCTTTCAATCCTGACAAATCTCGCACACTCACCATCTCTCTCCGGAAGGACCATCTGGCAAACCATTTATTTTCTGAACAATCCTCTTGAGGAAGTTCAATCATTCAAACTCCTGGGTCTCACTATTGCCATGATCTTTCTTGGGCAAAGTGCATTTCAAAGTTGACCTTCAAAGCCAGCCACCAACTGGGCATCATTCATCATGCAAGGTCTTTCCTTGGCCAATCTTAACTCTTGAGAATGTACAAGGCCTTGATTTCCAACTTGATGAAATATTGCTCTCCTTTGGGCTAGCGCACCTGCCTTACACCTTGCCTTTCTTGATGCCGTGAAAAGCAAAGCCCTCAAAATCATTGGGATCTCTCATAATGAAGCTGATTGTCTAGGACTCTTGCTCTCACATTGTATACAGGTTGGTGGTCTCTTTGTTTTCTGCCCCTTCCTTTTTGGTCTTGCACCATCTCCTCTTTTGGCTCTGTATCTCCCAGGTTTCTGCAGGGTGTACAATATCTGCCAGTAACCCTCTTCCCCAGTTTGTTCAGTCTCATTCTTCCTTCCAGGGCTCAAGACAGCTGTTGTCCACAACCTCAGGTCATCCCACATCCATACTCACAATCTCTTCTTCCCAAATTACCCCATTCCCAAGCACTCCCTTTGTCTAGGTATTGTGATTTTTTTTTCCTCCTCTCCCTCACCCCTTTTCATTTGTTAATTGTCAATTGCTTTGCTCCTTTTCTGTTTCATCCCTGCCTTCCCCTTCCTCCTCTTGCTGTGTTTCATTCAGTTTGTGTGCAGGTTGTTCAACCCCAAGTGTCCTTCTCCTACTCTTGATCTCACGCTCATGCCTACTCTGCTGTTGGTGTTTCCTCCTTTCCATTTTGTTCCCTTCTATTATTATCCAGCTCTTCCACAAGCTCGATCATTCATACAAAAACAACATTGCTACAGAGGGGCACACAAAGCCAAATAAACTTCTTTGGGTTGGGGGTGACCAGTGAGGGACAGTGGTTGTGGGGAAGGGAGGAATGAACATACACAGTGATACCACCACCATTGTGGGAACCAAACCTTTCAGAGGTCAGGTCAGGTCATGTAGGGAGTATGCATCGGAGCAGCGTGTCGTTGTGTCCACTTTTCGCCGATATTCCAGGGGCCTCCATCTGGCCATCCCCAAAGCAGATGCTGGCCCATCCCCATCTCCTTAAGATGCTCATAAACCTGCTGCAACCGCAAGGCACGTGATCATCCCATTGGCCTCCTCCAATCACCAGGATCCCTCGCTGAGAGAATCTGTTGAGTAGGATCAGCATCAGGAAAACGAGCCACATGTCCATACAGCCACAGCTGATGCTCACGGACTATACAGATAACAAATATCATCTGAGTCTCTCTCAGCAACCGCTCATTGGATGATAGGATAGCAATAGCCAAGGATTCTCTGAAGAGATATGGTACCGAAGGAGTTAAGTCTCCATCTCAGATCCTTGGTCAGCATCCAAGTCTAACATTGGTAGAGCAAGACTGGAAGGGAAAAGGAATTAAAGACTCAGACTTTTGTCTTCCTGCATATATACTGAAAGCACCACACCCCATGAACCAGTGAATCCATGACTCCCCAGGCCAGACCCAGACGTCCATTGACCTCTGGATCACAACATGCGGAAGCATGAATATCACTGCCAAGGTAAGTTAATCTCTCCATGACCACAACATCCTCACCAAAAACAGGTACAGACAAGATAACAGCAGTCAATATGCCAGTGAAAGCCTGGATCATAGTTTTGACCCAGGAAACCCGGAATCCCAGTGGCTCCGACTCCTCAATCAATGCCTCGAAGGCCCCCCATAAGGATATCCAGTGTCTTTGCAAAAGATGACCGAATCATCTGCAAAATCAAGGTCAGAGATATTGACATTCCCAAATGATGCACCGCAGCTTGATCTCTCCAATATCCTCCCCAGAATCCAGTCCATACAAGCACTGAAAAGTGTGGGGGCCAACACATACCCCTGACAAACTCCAGTAACAACAGGAAATAAGTCGAAGATGGAACCACCACATCTCACAGCACTCTCAGTACCAGAGTATAGTTCAGAAATCAGATTGATTCAGTTTTGGTGGCACCCCACGAAGACCATCACTCCTCCAGAGGGCATCCTGATTCACTGAATCAAATGTTTTGTGGAGACCAACATCAGCTGCAAGTAGTCCCTGCCAAAACTCCATCTGCATTTGGTGAGGACACATAGAGCAAGGTACGGTCAACTTTTGACCACTTTGGTGCGAAGCCCGACTGCTCTGGATGCTGGTACAAGTAGATGGGTGGTGAACCCTATCAAGAATTACCCAAGCAAAGTCTTTGCTTGGCACTGAGAGCAGCGTCACCCCTCAGTCCTTGTTGTCATCTGGGATCAACCTTCCCTTTCCAGAGATGGACAACAAGGCCCCTCTTCCAGTCAGTTGGGTTGATGCCTGTGCTCCAAATAGAGCACAGAACTACATTGAACGACATGAGTCAGCATTTCCACCAGCTTGAGATGTTCAGCATGGATGCCACAGATCCCAGGAGCTCTACTCCCATTTCAACTGTTCACCACAGTTGTGTTTCCACAATGAATGTGGTTCACAGTTGATGGAGGGTCAGCCATTGGATAGTCACACCCATGAAATCCAACTCAACAGTTGGTGGTCAGCCTCTTACAGCCACTCAAAGTAACCGGCCAAGCAGGCCTTCACTTCGGACTCCACTGTCAAGAGCTCACCACCCTCTGCTCAAACTGCAATACACAGAGGGACGGGCTTGGATGAACACAATGCACAAATTCCTCTGTAAGCGGGACGAGAATCACCTGACCACAGGTGATGCTCTACCCCTTCAAAATTCCTCGCACATTGGCCTCCTTGTCCGTCCTCAGCATGCGTACAGTTTTACGCCTCAACTCCCTGAACAGCTCAGCTCTGCCATTAAGCCTGGCCCTGCGATTCCAGTCAATGGAATCCAGTGTCCCTTGGGAGACAAAGTTCCTCTTCGCCTGATGGTGCGTTCCTCGACATCCACCAGCAGCAACAAGGATGGTAGTCTTGAAGGCACTCCACAACTCTTCAGGATTCCCCAAAACACCCAGACCCCCCAAATCCCCATTAAGCTTATTCACAAACTACTCAACTGCCCTCTCATCTCTGAGCGTGCCAACATTTCAGCCGAGACTGGATGGGACATTCTCTCTGGATTTAAGCTGCAACTTCAGATTGCTAAAACAAGCCTGTGGTTGTATTGAGGAACTGAGCACTCCGGTAGACCCTGCAGTTCTAATCGTCATCTCTGAGCATGCCAACATTTCAGCCTAGACTGGAGTTGACCATTCTCCTGATTAAGCTGCAACTTCAGAGTTGCTAAAACAAGCCTGTGGTTGGTATTGAGGAACTGAGCACTCCGGTAGACCTGCAATTCTGAATCGTCCTCCACCCCCTATCAATGAGCACATGGTCAATCTCCTTTGTCACACCACCAGCATTGGAATACCAAGTGCAGCAATGAGCTTGTGGGTGCTGAAACCATGAACTAGCCACCCTAAGTCCACGACTTCTTGCAAAGTCAGTCCCAGACCCATGGGGACTAAAACATGTCTCATAACCATCGCTGTCAGTGCCAGTCGATGAGTTAAAATCCCCCAAGACGAGAAAACTGTCTCACCTTAGGTACTGATCAATCACAGACTCGAGCAAGGCATAGCATGTCTCCTTCACAGTGAGATCACTCGCCTCAGTCGGAACATATACAGAGACCAGGGAAATGACACCCAAGGAGTGACGAATCCTCAGTCTCATAATACATTAATTGACCGGTGTTACCTCGATTATCATGGGAGTCAGCTTATTGGATACAGATACAGCAACTCCTTAGGTATGGTACCCATCAGAGCAAGCAGACCAGTCATAGGTGTCAACCACCTGCCATTACCTTACCACTATTCTGTTGCCAAACCTCAGAGAGTGCTGCGATACCGATGTTCAAGCGATGGAGCTTGAATGATACCAGAGACAGGTGATCATCCTCTCTTAGGGATAGGACATTCTAGGCACTCACCCAAAGGGACCGCCTCAGTTTCACCGGAGCAGACCGCCATCTGATGGACGACACTTCAGCACCACACTGACACACACCACCGCAATCTGACCCAGGAAGGTTACCCCATGCTTTTCCTCCTATCATCAAAGAATGGAGGTCCCGAAGGCTTTGCCCTAATCCCATTATCTGGTCATCTGCCCTGTGAAGGGCTGCTGCACAGGAGGTACTCCCACAGAGTGGGTTTTCAGTTTTCTTTGCATTTTTTATGTGTTTTGTGTAATGAAGTGTTTTACGGTGGCCAGAGTGCAAATCCTGCCACCAACTTCCTTGAAAAAGGTAACCCGACTGCAAGAGGATGTCCGCAGACACAGTTGGGCACCAGATATGGATGACCGTTGGCTCACAAGGAGCTCCTCCACCCTTTGACAGGTTTTGTTTTTAATCCTGCTGGGTGTCCTTATCCATACATCCTCCTCACCAGGAAACCTGGTTGGTGGAGATGGTTTTGTCGCCGCCAACCCGACCATGAAACAGGTTAGTACAGGTTTACATGGTACCTGTAGCAAGTCACAGATATGATCTGGACTGATCTGACAAAATGTCAGAGGAGAGGAGACAATAGTGAAGAGCACACAGAAGAGTCAGGGACATCCTGTGAAATACATGTTTCCATGAGACATGCAATGTCTAGGTTATGTACAATTATCTGCATGGATATATCTGTAAAGGAGGAGCACAGACTTCTGATATAGGTAAACCAGAGGGTTAGGGAGGGGGAAGCACACACAGTAGAGTTTGGCAGGGACCAGGTTAATATAAACTGGTTTAGCAGGGACCGGGTGAGCAGGGACCGGGTGAGCAGGGACCGGATGAGCAGTATTCAGGTGAGCAGTGACCCAGTGTCTTTTTTGATGAGAACTGGTCTTCACTGCTGCTGTGAAGACATTTCTCTAAACCCAGTTCAGCAATGCAGAGTGAAGCATGACCTCCGAGCATGAGACAGGGTTGGTTGAGTGTGTGGAGCAATGACTGCATGTGCGAGTTGGCAGTTGTGACATGGCTCTGAAATTGAGCCAGGAACCAAGAGAGTGTAAGAATGTTGGCAGAGGCAAAACGAAAAGAGGACATGACAAAGAATTGTGGGATGGAAGACAGGGCAGAGGTATGAGAGGAATTCTGGAACACAACTTAAAGGAAGATTATTTATTTTTTTTCCACCTTTACCTGGATAATAGAGATACATGAAGCTTGTTAAATGTGACTAAATGCATTATAAGACACTAGCATTCATAAGTAAAAACTAGAGCGGCACTCGGTAGAGCACATACCTTCGCCAGGCTGAATATTTTACGTTTTGTATCCCACTGAGAGGCCGGATCTGCATCTGGACCTTAAACAAAATCTCATTGA